>CM034150.1:668258032-668579751 GCA_019776745.2 Taxus chinensis
TCCAGTTGAGGACAACTTTCCAGATGAAAAATTGTTTGTTCTTTCATCTGATACACCATGGTTTGTTGATATGGAAAACTATCTTGCAACAGGGAAGTTTCATGCTTCTTTCACCAAGAAACAAATAAAGAAGTTAATCAAAACTAGTGCATAATTCTAATGGTTAAATGGAATGCTATTTAAATGTGATCTTGATTTGGTTTTATGCAGGTGTGTAAGAGAAGATGAAATGTTTGACATCCTTCCGACATGTCATGATGAACCAAGTGGAGGACACTATACAAAGAAAAGAATAGATCACAAGATACTTGGCCCTGGTTATTATTGGCCATCTCTGTACAAAGATGTGAAGAAATATATTAGGCAGGGTGATCCTTGTCAAAGGATAGGACAACCAACCTTTACCAATGAAATACCTCTGCAACCTCAAGTAGTGATTGAACCATTTGAGAGATGAGGGTTGGATTATTTTGGTCCCTTTAGTCCTTCTTCACAAGGGAAGGAACATAGTCTTTTGTGGATTTATTATGTGACAAAGTGGGCATAAGTGAAAGCTTTAACAAATTCCACTAAAGAAGCAATTTTTGATTTCCTTTGGCACATAATTATAGTAAAGTTTAGAGAACCAAGGAGCATATTTTTAGACCAGGGACCACAATTTATGTCTAATATGATCAAGGCTTTCACAATGTATTATCAGACCAATCATAGGAATTTATCTCCCTATTACCCACAATCAAATGGACAAGCTAAAGTAATGAATAAAGAATTGGAAAACATCCTTAGCAAATTAGTTGAAGCAGGAAGAAGAGATTGGGTAAATATACTACCTAAAGCTGTATGGGTGTACAATACAACTTGGAAAACTACAACATGGTTTTCACCATATGATTTAGTCTATGGGAAAAATCCCTTGTTTCCTATTGATTTTGAACTACAAACATTGAGGACAATAGTTATGGTGGGTATTTAGTTGGATGTATCTTAAAAGGAGAGAATCCTTTAACTCAATGAGTTAAATGAATTGAGGATGGAAGCACTTCAGCAGATAGAGATAATCCAAGATCAAAGGAAACAATGGCATGATACACATATCAAAAAAATGCAATTCAAAGTAGGAGACTGGGCATTATTTTTTTATTCTAAGTACCAATAATTCAAAGGCAAATTGACAACCAGATGGTTGGGACCCTATTAGATTGAGAAAATATTTGACAATGGTTCTATTTAGTTAACTCCCATTGATGGCAGCAGAAGAACACTTTTGGTCAATGGTCATAAGCTAAATCTTTACAAGAAGCCTCCTACTAAGGATGAATTCTAGAGGCAGATTGAAGTAGATAAAGAATTAGATCATATGGAAGAACTGAGTTCTTCCAAAATGATCAAATAATCAGATGGATATATCTAGAATAAAGGGAAGAGAATGAAAACGAGTAAATGGCATTCTCTTCCCCCAAAAAAAGAAAAATAAAAAAACAAGGGAAGAGAGTGGAAACCAGTAAATGGCATTCTCTTCCAAAAAAAAAAAGTTTCTCTCAGAGATCAATTGAAAACCAACAATGGCGGTTGATCTTCTCAAATAAAAGGTTTATTCAAAATAAAAAAATTCTTTAGAATTCCAACTGTTTTTCCAATTGTTTTCATTTTTTTCACTTTTTAGGAATGATGAGTCATCATAATGGAGGCATTACATCATCAAGGATGGTAATTATTTCTTTAACTTATTAAAGGTTAGATTAAAAGTTTGCATGTGTGATTAGATTTGATTAAAAATTTGATATGATGAGTCATCTATTGTACATCATGATTAAAAGTGAGTAATCATGAGAAATATATTGATGGAATAAATTGGCGGCATAATTATAATGAGTTGTCATTAGTGTGGAACCACCAAAGTGGAAACTAGTTTTAAAGAAATTTCAAGGAAGAAGCAATGAATTAGGTTTGCATTCCGCAACTAAAACATAGAAGTTCCATAGCTAAGTACAATAATTCCACATCTAAATTCATCAGTTTCATATCTAAGAAAAAAATTATTCATCCAACCCATACAAGTTTAAAGGAGAATGAATTTGAATCACCTCTACATCATGGGGATTAAAATAAATTTATAACCAAAGGATGATACCCAGCTCATTGCAGATGAAGAAGTGAAAACTATCTTTCATCTGGAAGGATGGCTGAAATTTTTGAGAAAGTTCCCCAAGTATAACGATGAATTGCTAAGAGAATTCGTTAGAAACTTAGAGCAATCTAGGACAAATGTTAGAAAAAAAATTATTCCTTTTTATGTGAATACAATAAATAATGTATCTGGGGTGCCAATTATCCATGTCCCAAACCTTGTAAGAGGGACATTAAAATACCATGTTGAAACCCTTCTGAAAATGGGGGAAGCTAAACCCCAATATATTTAAAACTGGAAGAAAATCATAAGATGGGTCAGAAGGGCTAGCTTTCCAAAACCATTTGACAAAGTGGCATCTTGGATACTCAATTATTTAACCTGTGATGGTCAATTCGGGTCGGTAGGAAGAGAATTTTTGAAGATCCTCATATACCTTAGATATGGAGCTACAAAACTAGAATATATAGTAAACCTTCTAGGGTTTCTTTTTGAATCCATCCATACAATGGCCCAAAGGTATTCCTAGGGTGTGGGAACAATCAAACATCATGGGTTAGTGCATTTAGTGTGCCAACACCATCTCCTTTCAAAGAAAAATGGATAGGAAATGTTGAAGAAATTTCTTAGCAAGTTTAAGCAAAGCCCTAATATTCTTAGGAGAGTAATAACAACTCCTTCTGCTCCTGCAATTAATTTGGGAATTGATGCCACTACAGAAGAAAAGAAATAACTAGGTGGAGAGGAAATACGAAAAAGAAGAAGATTTGGAAGAAGGAATAAAACTGTAGAACCTGTTATGCCTTCTAAAGAAATTCCTTCCTCTGCAGTAGCTATAGGAGAGCTAATATATGTCTCTGACCATGATAGTTCACCTAGGCAAGAGCAAGAGGTGAAAATAAGAATAAGCTCTAGGAGGAGACCTATTTCTTTACATTTTGAGGCTCCTCAAAGAAGGAGAATTCATAAAATGTCTATATAAATTTTAGAGGAGATGGAAGATCAAGAATGGCTGGAAAAGGAAGTCAATATTTTGGGTAGCATGGCCATGACTCCTCCTAGACCAATCCAAATAGAGATAGGAAAAGAAGATCAGAGATTTGAGGAAGAAGTTTTCCAAGAGATGGGTGAATCATCAGCACCATCACATGAAGAAGATGAATTGGCATCTTGGAAATAGAAAGTGAAATCCCCTATGGTAGAAGAAGAATGCTCAACCCCCAAGGAACTTTTATAGAAAGAAGAGAAACAACAGGTCAAACAGGATTTGTTTTTGTCCAAAGAAGAACTCATTATTAGAGAAAAGGATGAGGAGTTGAATTTTCTCAAACATCAATTGGAACAGAGAGAAATGGCTATTGGGGAATTAGCAATTCATCTTGCTAATAAGACTGGGGAATTTACAAGAGTTAAATATCAGATAATGGAGAAAGAGAAAGAATGTCAAAATTCCAAAAAACAAACTACTCTGTCAACAGTCTCTACACAAACTAAATTAACTTATTGGCCACTTAAAAAACTATGGGATGATACTTTTAGAGAACTCAGTGAAGCCAAGACATCCAGTAAAGACTTGAAAAGCAAGATAGAAGAAGAGAAGAAAGAAAAAAAACAATGGGAATAAAAGTTTTACAAAGAAGAAAATGACAAATTTAAATATCTTGTGAAAATACAAATGGTTTGCATGATGAGTGATAAATTTCTTATATGCAGGACACCTCTTGCATATAGTGTGTTTTTGGAGGAACAATTCATTCACTGGTAGTTGTCAAACATAGCATGTGGCCTTCCACATAAAATAAAATATGAAGCTGATTTCACAGCAGCCTATTCCTTAGCCAATGCAGAGAAAAAAATATTCTCTGCAAATTCTATCTCTGTAATTTCATGCTGTAAAAGAAGTCAAGTTTTAAAATCAATTTGTATGTAGGGGAGATCCAGCTTAATGTATTTTTTTTTGTTCTTCAAAATTAGATTGCATGTAAGGAAAGGGAGTCAGAGCATTTGTTAAAGGTTAGTCCATCTAGTCTCTGTATGAGGATTCATTATGGTAAACCATCCGCCTTTGTTACACATTTCAGATACGACGCATTTGATAAAAGGTTTAAAGAACCTTATCTTGCCAATTTACAGAGAAATATTAATGCCTTCACCTCTTATGAAGAGGAACTTATATATACTTCTTTTAGGGGTACATTTATGGTCGTAATAGAATGATATATATATATATATATATATATATATATATATATATATATATATATATATATATATATATATGACCATAAATGTACCCCTGAAAGAAGTATATATATACAAACCTACAGATATATTATATAGAGGAATATAGATATAGAACATGATAAATATAGATTGATATACACAGATCCAACACATTTTTTGTAATGCAGAACATTTTATCAATAAAATAGTCATTTATGTTTTGAGATAAAATTAAGTTGTCTAATCTTATTTCAAGGCGGAGCAAGGGCCCACTCCTCCAAGAACCAATATCCTTGTTTTTGTTGGTATTTATATTTTTAAAGAAATTAGTTTAGATCTGTTAATTTTGTATTGCTTTCATTTCCTTAAAGTTGAAATCTTTTGTAGCCTTGTCCCTGCAGGTGTTCTAGATTAAGTTCTTATTTCTTTGTAATCATTTTCTAAGCATTCTCAATTGTGTGTTTATTTCTGTAATGTTTATTTCCAGCAATTCCTTTCTACAAAGTGTGCTTATTTCAAGCAATTCATTTTTGTAGAGTTTGTTTACTTCTAACATGTTTTCATAGTTTGATTCCAATAAGGTTTTTAACTAATAAGTCCTTAAGACATTGAAAACATCCCTCATAAAATACAAAATACCTACAATCAATTACTAGATCACTAAGATTATTCTTGTTGCATATAGATTTAGATACACCCCTATTTTGAATATGACATCAACGTAAAGTTGATTAAATGAAGGAAATAACGACACCCATCAACTGGCTGAAAATCAGCCAAATACCGAATAGGAAAAGGCCTCGTAGCAGTGAATAAGATGACTATTTTGATCTGATCTTAATCATGAAAATCCTTTTCAACCATGATATCTTTCTGAAGCTATTTTCAAGGTTATTCAACCCCTATAAGTTGTTGTTTAATATATTTTACATTATGAAACTCATGTGAAAAGTATTCATATTCATCAAGGTACTGTAACTCATGAACCATGACATCGTGAAGTAGATTTAAGGATTGTTTTACCTCTTTAAAATGATTTGAAATTATATTAGCTTCAACAAGTTGTGGTATCACAACTTTCATGATTAATCTTTCAATCATATTTTCAAGTTGTTGTTCATTATTCAAATCCATCATACAATCTGAAAACTCTCCTTCTTCCTCATAGGCACTATCCAGATTGCTTGTGTAGTCTAAAAACACAAGGTCATCTCCATCTTATTCATAGGCGCTATCCAAGTGATTTTTTTGTTCTTTATTATATTTTAGGACATTATGAAGCTTATATTAACATGTTTCATCTCTTTAAAACTACTGTTCTAACATAGTCTCCTCCAAAAAATATTCTTCCAAGAGAGGAAAACAAGGATCTGTACCCTATGGAACTTTTTTCTCTTTCCCAAGTGTAGGAGAAACCTTAGCAACAAGAGGCTCTTTATAATGGAAGAATAATGATTAAACTTCAATATCAGTGAGTTCTATAGGTATTTCTTTACCAATGTAATCTTCCAAATCAGCCAAGAAATCAGCCTCTTCAAGCTATAAATCTGTAACATACTTTGTTTGGATCTCATCTTCCCTTTTATTTAAAAGTGATATATCCTCTTTTGATAAGACTATAGGTTGTGTGAGTATGGTTCCTTCATGCACAATACACTTGGAATATCAATATTTTTGATCATATTCCAACTTATTTTGATCTACTACAAACATAACCTATACCTTACATTTGGGTTCTTTTTCTAACTCTAGAATATGATCAAACTGAAACCTAGAAACCCATTGTTGCATGTTGAAAAGAAATCTAGCCTGTTGTTTCTTTAGTTGGCTACCCCTTATAGATGATAATCTAATTCTATCATTCCTGGATTGAAAAAACAGGTAAAGGAGGAGGAGTGAGCTTAATTTCAGCCTTAACTAGAAAATTTTGAACAATATGCTAGGGTAAAAAGTATGTATTTAGAACAACATCTGAATGTCAACTTGAACACTTAAATTTGATTTCAATACATGATTGTGTGGTAGAAAAAACATAAATTACAGTATTTTGAGGATTTGGAGACTTAGGAATAGGCTAAATTGGATGGAAAGAAAGATATATGGGCATTGAATTATAATCAACATGTTACCCTTAATTTTTCACTGCTTATAACTTTTCATAATGTTCCTTGTTAGTTAAAAATGACTACTTAAGTTCATTAAAACTCAATCTCAATATATCTCCACCTTTCACAATCAACATAACCTCTACATAACTTTGACCTTGAATAGTGTAATGATCATCATACTGATTTCCAAGGTTTGGGTCATAAAGATATTCATTTTGATAGGGGTCATAGAACTGATCTAAAGGGTATAATAGAAAAAAGGGGCACTGGTTTTTCTAATAATACTGTTGAAAATGAGGGTTCATGGTTTTTGGACCTCATAAAATATTGAAATATGCAAAACAAGTATGTTTTTCATAAAAAATAACTGATAACGGAAAAATAACAATATCTATTTTTCTTGAAAAATACCTAAAAATTGTGAAATTTTTTGATGATGTTGAAAAGTGTTGTAATGATCTGAAATAAGATTTATGGAGTCACGAGATTAATTCAGCTCTAAATCTTCAATTGTTTGAATTCATCAAAAGTAGTTGTCCTACCGGGCATGCCAAAAACTATTATCTCTAAGAAGTAACACCCTTTTTTAGAGATGACAGTAGGGGTTCTAAGCTTATCTTATCTCTCACTTCTGTAGAAATAATGGAAACACCTCAGATCTATGGGTATACCTATTATTGAGGTGAGTCTCCGATACCAAGGTTAGTTCCTTGTTGATGTATCTTAAACTAATTTTTTGGGATTTTGAGTGTAAAAATATTCCTCTAACTGAATTGAAATGGAGTGATACACCAAATTTATTGAGGGATTTGACTGAGTATATGGACAATAAAATTGAGAAAAAAAAATTAGATGCATGAAACGATAGGTTTCAGTTTGATCCTATGGGAAAAATCTTGTGTGTTGAGGGATAAATCACAACAACAGAGAGCTAACATGTATACTAAGACTGAAAAGAAATTATGAAATTTGTAGCAAGGTAAGATTATTAATAAGGGAATTAGCATTCATAAGAACTAATGTAAAGATACACACCACTGCAAATAATTGGAAAGGTAATAACAGGTTCTCATTCAAGGTAAAACTAGAACAAATATGCTTCATCACTCCTATGTAAAAAAATTCCCTCTTTTGTGCCTTACTAGTGCACTCAATATATAGCAAAAATATTTCACCTAACCTCTCCTAAAAATAGGCTACAATTTGTACTTGCCCATGCATGCTAATTTTACCCCTTTATCATGAATAAATAAGAAATAAAAATATATATGTTGATTACAATGAGGCATTAAGAGCCTTAGTTACAAAAATACACTTAGTCAAGTGTATTTGAATGCTCTATTTTTAATAGAATAAACTTGGGTGAATACTTTAGCTAATTTTAACCCTTACTTGATGTGCAAGTTTTCTCCAATGTGCTTGCAACTTCTTGTTTCTGTTGTAGTTGATGATTAAATAATCATACTTAACCTCTTTAGTGTGGCATTTGATATTCACCCACTTGTAATGGAAATTTTTTCCTCTTCTCAATTTTGTCCTATAGTGATGGTATGAAAAAATATACTCCTATACTAGAAATAATGTCATTTTTTCAATACTTAGCAAATATTTCAAGTTATACCTTGTGGGGACCATTTGTCCATGTGCAGATGCCAAAAATAACATATGATTTTCCTTCTTACGAAGTTTCCTTTAGCATATTTTAAGGTATATTTGCAAATAATAAGGTAATGATTTACCCTTCTTTGACATGTTCCTCAAAATCATGTTATCTCTTGACTTGGCATATACATCTTTTTTTAAACAATAATTGATCCCTTTTTTACTCACACATGGTGTATAATTTGGATAGCTTAATAACTGGCCCCATTCGACTAACCGTGGCATATATTATGGTAATGATAATACTTAGCACCTTTTATCTGACATGGCATATAAAAAAAGAGTTTAATCCAAGGTCAACGTGGTGGTCATCGTTTAGAATAATTATTCGGCCTCGTATTATCTACGAAGACCAAGGTTTGATCAAAGGTAAGCCTAATCATTATTTTTCTTTGGTTGTATATGGCGAAAACCATAGTATTTGGACCCTAATCAAAACATAATCATTTAATTTAAAAGGTCCCTTCCTCGTGAGATATCGATCCTTAAAATATTTGTTGGTGCTAAACCTAACTCGAACCTGATTAGGGTTTCTCCATTACTTGAGATGTGGATTGTTTTATTCACCTTGGTTGAGTTATAGTAACCATGTTGAATTGGGGACAAATTATGTGAACCCTAATCATTCTTTCATTTTTCAAGCTTTGTATTAACATGGCCAAGCCTTGTCAAAATCTTTCCAGATGCCATTGTTAGCTTTCGAGCTCCCTCTAAAGTTTTCTAGATCCTTTATGAAGAATGCTTGTCATGACTAAAAATGAGCGTTGTATTTGAAGATTCTTTCTAAGGTTTGAACACTGTAAATGGTCGTCTTTGTTGGAAGTTGAAGTTTATGGTTAGTGAGCACTAAAATATTTTCATTTTTTTTGTTTCTGGTTCACAGAGCACTAATACCAAAAATATTTATGTTTTTCATGCCTCAATGGTTGTTCTTTCTCAAAACTAGGAAATATTTTTTATTACTATGTGTATAGCTTGATTCTGGTATGAGTCTTTGTAGTTTGAACATTTTGTGCATTGATGAACTTGTATTTACCAAGTTGGAGCTCTAGTTTTGCATTCTTACATTTTAATGAGGCAAGTTTGTACTTTTCCACCCTATTTATGGCTCAAAAAAGGGATTAATTATGTGTATTCATCACCATTTCGTCATATCTATACATTTTTTGATGTGGGCATTTGCGTTTTGTGTGATTGTCTTTGGATTTCACTATTGGTAATACCCAGATATGTGTTTTTCTTGCTATAAATCATTTTTATGGGAATTTAAAATATTTCTTACTTAGTTATCGAGCTCTACTCATAAGATTTTCTAATTTATTATTATTGGTGTGCTATGATTTGCACTCATTTACTTGACCCAGATCGAGACTTAATCCTACTGTTGTAGTGAGTATACTCTGAATTTTATTTCTACCTTCATTTTTCAAGAGATCTTGCCATTTGAATATCAATTAATAGGAATAGCATGGGTCTGGATCTGTTTACATTTGAGCCTCTGGATTACTATTAATAAATCAGTCATGGACATTATCTACTTGAGCCTAGTGTTGGGTATTTATTTTCCTGATCTAAGTTTTGAGATCCACTTTTGTTGTGAGCTTGTATTCAAGAAATTTTGACAAAAAGCAACAATTCTTTTGTATTTCACCTTACCAGGTTCACTCATTTCCCCTTTCTAGGTGATTTTATTTACATTGTATGACCTTAGCAACTTCATTTTTCCAAGATGAGTTTTTCAAGTAAGCTCGCGGCTTCACTGCTTCTTGATTTGGGTTTCGAGCTGCTTTGATTTATTTCCTACAGATGACACATTATTCTAAAAATGTAATTGATTTTATGCTTTAATTCGATGTCTATCATCTAATATTTTAATTTATATCAATTCTAAAACCCTGTAAGATAGTAAATGAAGTTGATTTAATGTTTTAGGTTATTTGAGATTTTATTCTGTAGTGATCTACTTGAAATCATGATGCATTTTTGTTTTCTTCTCCATATCTATGTAATTATTTTTATCCTCTAGGTTATTTGAGCAATGGATACCCTAATCTATATGCTTTGTAACTTGATGAAGTGTGGGATCTCCAAATATTGCTTTTAATCATTCAATGGAAACTAAAAGTGCATGAAAAGGTATGTATCTTTTGATCACTTTCTCATTCTTCTCTATGTTACCCTAGAATTATCCCGTAACTTTCTTGTTTGATTTTCATTTATGATTACCTTCTGTTGCTATTGGTAAGAAAGATAATGGATTGCTTATGTTATTTCCTAACAAACTGTTATATGTTTTGTATTGGTCTACATCATGATAACTTGTTGATGAGGTTGCATAGCAGAATTTCTATCCACTGTTGCAACCTTAACTTGTTATTCTCACTATAAAGATCTTATGTTGATCAATTTGATGTTATATCCATTTATGGTATAATAACCTTTAAGAATTCATTTTGTACCATATAAAGAACTATTTTATTATATGGATGTTGTGAGTTCATGATAGTTGAAAACTATTTTGAAAATAAAAAAATGTTTGTATATTGAGAGACGAATCTAAAAATGTCACATTTCATGTTGTCTTAAATTGGATTCATTGAGTTTGTCTTGTTCAATCATTTAGCGTGGTATTCTTCACTTCTTGTGCCATTTACTGCTTGATTTATGGTATTTGAAAGCACAACCATTGGTTTGTGTTCATGTTGCCTTTTGTATCATATTTTGAAAGTGGAAATGCCATTCAACTGAAAATGAACAATGTTTTCCATTATCTCTAAGAAGTGCACCCTTGTTGATAGATGATAACAGGGTTTCTAAGCTTTCTTTATCCCTCACTTTTTTACATACAATGGAAACACCTTAGGTATATGGGTATACCTATTGTTGAGGTGAGTCTTGGGTATCAAGGTTGATTCCTTATTGATCTATCCTACACTAAATTTTTATGGTTTTGAGGGTAAAACTATTGTTGTAACTAAATTAAAATGGGGTGATACAACAAAATGATTGAGGGCTTTGACCGAGTACATCCACAATATATTGAGGAACAAATTACTGAAGCACAAACCAATGGGTTTTATTTTTATCCTAAGGTAAACACTTTTGTGATGAGGAAATAAATAACAAAAACACAATAGCTAACATGCACACTAAGAATGTATAGAAAGCACCAAATTTATAGGAAGGTAAGATAATTAATTATTGAATTCACATTCACAATAATTAATTGAAGGATACACACCTCTACAAATAATTTGAATGGCAATAAATGGTTCTCATTCAATGGCAAAACTTGCAAAAATATGCTTCAACACTCCTGCATCTAAACAGTCCTCCCTTGTGCCTTGCTAATGCACACAATGTATACAAAAAAACATTCATCATACACCTCCTAAAAATAGTTTGCATTCTATACTCACCCATGCATGTAAATTTTAGCCTTTATTATAAATAAATAAAGGGTTAAAATAACCATGCAGTTACGATGAGGCATTAATAGCCTTAGTTACAAAAATACACTCTAGTCAAAGTGCACTTAATTGTTCTATTTTTAATGCAATTAATATATTTCGGTGAATATTTTTGCTAAAATTAACCACTTGCTTTTTGTGAAAGTATCCTTTTACAAGTGCATGAACTTTTTCTTCTTTTGTATGACATGACACATGTATTCTTGCTCCACTTGCATTGATATTTTGTCTTTATCCCAGTTTTTTCTTCTATAAAGGGATGAAAAATACATCCTATGCAAGAAAATATAATACTTTGTCTTTCAAATTTAGCAAAATAGTTTCATTTTGCCTTTTGTGGACTACTTATCCATGTGCAAAATTAATACTCCATGTGGGCACTCTACAATCATATAGGCCACCTTTGATTGGTATGAGGTCTTTTAGAAAATTCCAAGGAATTTTTGAAAAGTTTAAGGTAACATTGACTCCTTTTGGTGTAGTAATGGCATATATAAGAGTCTTGAAAAAGAAACATTGAACATGATGGTCCCTTTTTTGACCAAGTGGCATATGCACTTTGGAAAATACATTATTTTAAGGTCAAAATAGTGATCATTATGTAGAATAATCATTTGACCTTTTTAATGTGTAATCATGGACTATAATTAAAAAAAGGTTTTCAAACCTTAATTATTGTGCATTGAAAATTCCTTGCCCCTTTTTACATTGGATTGAATCTTGGCATGTCGGTGGAAACTAAATTGATGTGAGTTAGGGTTTTGCATGTTATAATGGCACGTAGTAAAATTTTTGAGTCTGGTTTACTCCACGCTGAGTTATGACATTAAAACACTTGGATACCTAAATCATTTCACATTTTCATCACGAACGCATTTCGAGCTAAAGAAACTCTATTGCATTTTTTTGACAGTAATTGGATAGGAGTCTCAGGCTAAGAAAAATTATTGATAGCAGCCATGGAAAATCTTTTGGAGTCTTTTGTTCTCTATTTCACTTCCTTGGTCATGATATTTTTCTCTGTACTAAGGATATTTTGAGGGTGTCACTAGAAAATGTGGCATCCATTGATGGAGTTTTAAAGATCTAGTTCATTTCATTTGGTTATGTGGCTTCCATTGAATTAAAATTGTTGAGGGTATTTTCTTGTTGCTTCATTGAGAGAGTATACCGGTTCATTGTTCTTGATTCTGGGATTTGAATTTGTGCTTTTTGTTTTCATGGGTCATGGCCATTGAATGTTCTTGAGATTTGTGTTTTCTTAGAGGCCCCATTGGCTCATTTCAAACTAGGGTATATTATCTTCACTGATCTTTGTATTTCTATGCATAATCTCCAGATCTAAAAATGAGGTTCACCATTTTGTGTAACTTTCGAGCTTTATCTCTATGTTGAATCTTTTTGGGCAATGGTTTTAGTCTCTAACCACCATTGATAGAGCTTCTAGTTTGTCTTTCCCTTTTGGATCTCTAGTTTATTACACCACCACTTTGGTGTTTCTGATTTGGCCGTGAGATCTAAGTAATCTACTTGCTCTTTATGGCTTTTTTTTCTTTAAGCCATTATAACTCCATTTGATTTGTAAAAATGGATGACCTAGATCTAGGTTTCTTTGGCATATGTATTCGGAGCTTGAGTTGAATTTTCATTTCACTAAGATCTCCCATTGTTTCCATTTCACACAGGATGTTTATGGGTAACCCTTATTTCTTTTCTATTTACCTACTCCTGTGCTTTGGAAATTTACCATATTTCTCTCCATTCCTTTACTGAGAGTGTTTTTTCATCTGGGTTTTTATTTAACATGAATCTTTGTGTTGGCATGCCCATTTTGAACTTGTGATCCTGGTTGGTGCTAAACCCTTGTAGCTTGTATTTGATAGTGTACTGTAGACTAAGTCTTATCATTTTGACTCATTGAGCCCTCGTAACTAGATTGCAACGGATCTAGAAGTTTTTTCATGAAATGTCATGCAAATTTCTATTACTGTCATAATAAGGTAAGGGATTTTAAACCCTATTTCAAGTTTCATATCACCATTTTAAGAGATATACTTTCTTTGCGTAATTTCCCTTTAGTTTTTGCATTCATGCCTTGTTTTGGGATTCTCCTCTGATGCTATGACTTATTTACTTTGTCTTGCATTTCTTCCTCCCTTATGTTTACTTGTTTGTTCTTGTGTTACAAATTATCATCACTGCTTTCCATAAAGTTTTATTTGTGGGTTGGATCGGCTTGAACCCATTGATATTTCTCTTATTTTGTTCAACCCATCTGACCACTTGTTTGTTTATTAAGAACCACTGAGATTCCTATGGGTTCATCCGTGAAAACTCGTGGCCATCAAGGTTATGCATTTCAATCTCATGTGGAATTCTGTCTTTTCCTTTGAACATGTTTTTAACATTGTTAGGAGGTAGCATTTTTCTTCAAATGGCTTGTTTTTCTTTGTGATTCGACCTTGTATCTTTGCTCCATCTAGCTATTTGGCCATCATGGATCTATATTTAGTGGAAAATATTGTGATTTATCTCAATAGCTCATTCACGAATAGATGTAGCTTAGTTTTTGTGAGTGGCCTCAATTTTTAACATGTTTCGTTTAATGATGAGGATAAATTTTGGTTTTTCCTGACTACAAGCCTATCCTTTGATAGTGATGGATACTTTAATAAAAAAGTGTAGACTCTAAGAATTTATTTATTGAAAAAATCCACCCACCTTCTGTAGAGTGTATGGTTGTAACTATCCCTCCATAGTTGTAGTTTTAAAACTATTTCTCCTACCCTCTCGAGCTTTGGTTTGTTTCTCCCTTTTAGAGCTCTAGTTAGAATTATAAAAGCCTTGTTTGCTAGCTCGGTGATGGAATTTTAATTTTTAACTCTATCTTGAGCTCAGTTACTTGAGCCTTTCTGGTAAGTAAAAGCTACTCTTTCATTTCTATCTGGGTATCTATTTTGTGTTGGACTTTATCAGTCAAACATGAAGGTTTCATGAATAATGAATATTTGTTAGAGGCCATTTGATGCACAACTAGGTTTAGATTTTGTATTTTGTGTCTATTAGTGTGAGTTATCCTATGTGACCTCCTCTCATGTTGGAGGGTCATCTCACATGGGTTAGGTTTAGGGTTTCATATGTTTCATGCACTAGGGGTTACTCAGCACCCTATATGTACCCCTTTTCTATTCATTTATGAGCATGCCAAGACACTCCGCTGTCTTTCCTCTATGCAAGATTTGTTTTTGTTCAGCAAGTTCTTCCATTACTGATCAATTTTTTCCTTGCTATCGCTGGAACTTTTATGATTCCGTTAGAGTGCAACTAATTCATGGTGCCTCGTTTCCGATTCAATTCTCGCAAACTCTTTACATGGTAATCAAAGATGAGATCAGGTAAACGGTGCACTTGATTTGTTTTTGTTTCTATTACTCTTACTTGGTTTCATTATTTTACTCTGCATGCAAGTCTTTTGATCACTATTTTCTGGAAATTATCTTGTAAATATCTGTAACAAGCTTTCTCGGAAACCTTTTTGTGTTTTTTTTCTTGTGCATGTGCAGGTTTTTTCAAAATACCTTGATAAATTAGGTTTTTTAACTGCTTTTTTTTAGTTGGATGTATCAAAATCTAAAATAGAGATACCTTTCATTTATTAAAACGGGAATTGAATTTTTTTTAAAGCTCTCTAGTTTTTGTAGGATTTGCATGTTGTCTGTGGTTGCAGGATCCTTGAGTTCTTCAGTTGTGGTTGCTCGTCAATGAACTGCTATCCCTCTGACCATTTTTGGACTGTTCAAACTGCCATCACTATTCACTCACATGCGTGGCCTACATTTTTTCTTCATTCCAGGCAGTTTTTTTATTGTTCAGGTGTTTTTTAATCATCTGCCACATTTTTTGTGTGTGGGCAAGCTAAAACGCGATTGTACGGGAATTTTTTTGACTCTTCTAGGCGTTTCTTAATTGTTCAGGCGTTTTTTAACTATGTTCGAGGTGTTCTTAATTGTTCAGGAATTTTTTAATTGTGTTCCATGCCTTCTTAACTGTTCAGGCATTTTTCAACTATGTTCCAGGTGTTCTTAACTATGTTCCAGGCATTTTTAACTATGTTCTAGGCGTTTACATGGACTGTTGACTTTGTTTCACGTAAAGGACTATCTTCTAACCAAACACCTTCTTAAAAATCTTTTGTCGTGGTGTCTTTCTTGCTGTCCACGCACAGGTACAGTCATTTTCTCTTTCTTTTCAGTCGTGTTTTATGGGACAGCCGTTTTGGTAAATTTTTCTTTCCTTCTTTTTAAAAACTTACTCACTCAAATAAAAACAAATTGCTGCTTTTTCCAAAATACGAGCCATTTTTTTTGCTAAGTTTTGTTTTTGTTTGGTCAAACAAATCATTTTTTTTCATAATTTTTAAAAAGTTTTCTAAACTTCACCGTGATTTTTTAATATATGTCAAGTTTCTAAAACCCATTTAGAAATTTGTTTTTTAAATAGAAGTTTCAATATATATTTAAAAAAATCTTCATCTAAAAATCTTCCTTATATTAGATCTAATTTTATTTAATTTCACATTATTTAAACTATATTTTCTTTGGCATTATACAATTTGGTTTTTGGCTTGTTGTATTTCTAACCTTCCGCCGAGTGTCGAAGACGAAGGGTGAGGTCTGGGATTGGCAGGTGGCTAATCCCCCCTCGTAATACAAACAAACCCTATCTCAAATTTCATGCCATTTCTAACGAGCATACATACAACACCCATTGCATGCATTTAGGGCACTTTTTAAATCTGTTTGCAGGCTTATTGGCTTTTTACTCATCAATTGCAGGAATTGGTTTTTGCTATAACTTTTGACTCGTTGCTCTGTTTTGAGCACTTCTTTAGTAAAATTTGCATGGTTTTTTGCACTCTAGATGATAGGATCATTAGCTTTGTAAACGCACTAATTTTATAAAGTGACGCATTCTGGGGGGTGTCTCTGTTTTGCTTAATTCAGCTCATTCTTTTGAGCTTTGTTCAATTCCTTTTTTTCATGGACTTGTGAGCACGTCCACCACAGTCTTACAAAAAAGGGATTCTTTCGTCTAACGTGAGATGAATTTTCTCACCACTAGGGTTGGCTTTCACCTCCTTTCCGATTTTTACTTGTGCTTGTTTACGGTGTTCCTTTTTTGTTGTGCTCCATGAAACACTGTTGTGGTCTCCTCTCTTGCGCGTTATTACACTAATTGTAATATGAGTTACCAAGTGTTTCAAACCACATGCATGGACCTGATTGTAATCAATGCACTAAACTATAAAGTGCCGAAAGCGGGGGGGGGGTTGTTATTGTCCTGGGTGGTTCTGTTTCTGTTATGTATTTCTTTCTCTCTCTCTCTCTCTCACTATGGATGCACATTCAATTCCTTTTCTTATGCTATTCAAATTTTTTTGAATGGAGATAAAAAATAATAATGAAACTAATGGGTAAAGGGTTATACCGCATCACCATGGGAACTGAGACTGAACCAGACAATGAACCTAAAAAATCTAAATGGGTAAACCGTAGTGATGAAGCTTTAGGTCTTCTTTGCATGTCCATTTCTCCTAACTTTCTCTTCCACATTGAGGCATCTGAAACACCTACATCTGCATGGAAAAAGCTAGATGCGATGTTTGGACAACTAGATGACATGAGAGCGCATGAGTTGGAAAATGAATTACTAGGGTTAAATCCTAGTGACTTTGAAAACCTACAAGCCTTCTTCTCGAAATTTGTGACACAGTAGATTATTGTTAAAAGGATTTCATGTAGAAAAGCAAGATTCTCAACTGATCTTGTCGATTCTCTCTAAGCTAGGTCCCGAATATTCTATCTTCATGTCAAATTTCTACGCTATAAAATTTGCTTTGGGTGATACTTGGACAATACCCTCCTTTGACTATTTTTCATCCCAACTCATTCGAGAACAAGAAAAACTCATTCAAATGGGGTCTCTCAAGTCCAAGTCACATGCCCTTGTAGCAAGTACTAGCAAGGGAAAGAAGACTAAAAAGAAGAAAGAAACTAAGGATCAACCTAAGAAAGAAACAATAATCAAACCTAAAAATGACACAAACACTTCGACTTCTGAGCCTAGGGCACAGAAAAGAAAGTATTTGTGTTCCTATTGCAAGAAGATTGGTCACGACGAGCAACACTATTTTAATAAATAGATTGATCACTTATCTCATTTATTTGAGAAAAATAAAATAAGTGTTCCTGAATCCATAAAACAAAATGCTCTGAAGGCCAAGTCTTCTGCTGCAAAAGGTGCTAAAAAATGATAAGAAGAAAGGAAAGACCCTTGTAGCCAAAGTTTCTCCTTCATCAACATGGATTATAGATTCTAGTGCCTCGCACCACATGGGTTCTTCACATGTTGATTTTTCCAACATTGAACCTTGTGGAATGTCCCAAATCACGATGGGTAATGACACGACAGTGTCGGTTTCCGATAGTGGATCGGTAGAGATGGATGGGGCAACATTTAACCAAGTGTTAAGTTTTCTTGATCTCTCTACCAATATCCTATCAGTTTACCAAATTACTCACCTTGGTGAAGGAATGCGAGTGGAATCTGGTCCTAACTCGGTGATTATTCATGAGCTTAACAATGAAACTACAGTGGCTGAGGGAAAGGCAGATCATTGTTCACAGTTGTACACCTTCTCCCACTTTACTTTTAATTCTACACCCACTACCTTTCTCACTCATGAAAATGAGGTTAGTAAGCTATGGCATGAGCATTTTGAACGTATAAATTATCACTATCTTGAACAATTGAGTCAAAACGAAATGGTCAACGGGTTGCCTCGCGTCAAGTTTTCTAAAGGTCTTTGTGAGGGTTGTACCCTTGGAAAGCATCTTGAAAAGAAATTTTACAAAGGAAAATCCTGGAGAGCCACTCGTCCCTTGGATCTTGTTCACAGTGATGTTTCTGGTCGATATCCTCCTCCTTCGTTTACTAGAGCTCCTTATGTGCTAACCTTCATTGATGACTATTTGCGATATACTTGGATATATTTTCTTAAGCTTAAGTCTGAAATCTTTGAACATTTTCAGGACTTAAAGGATCTTGCTGAGAAATAGGCGGAATGGTCTATCAAGGTTCTCCAAACCAAAAATGGAGGTGAATATGTAAACACTAGGTTCATGGATTTCTATACTTCTGAAGGGATCTCTTTGCAACATATAGTTTCTTATAGCCCTTCGTGGAATGGAGTCGCAAAAAGAAAGAACCATACTCTGAAGGATATGGCCACTTGTATGATTCACTTGAAGTCTCTCCCTTTGCAGTATCAGGCTGAAGTAGTAAATTGTGTAAATTACATTTAGAACCGTGTTCGACACAAGGCAGTAAGAGGGATGACACCCTTTGAAGCCTGGTTTGGATGCAAGCCTGATGTTGAGCACTTTCAAGTCTTCGGATCCAAGGCTATGGCTCAGATTCCCAAGAAGAAACACAAGGCCTTGGAACCACAATCCAAACCTTGTATCTTTATAGGGTATCCTGATGGTTTGAAGAGATATCGATTGATGAATTCTACTTCTCATGAGCTATATATTGAGAGAAGTGTTAAGTTCAATGAGTCTTCTTCGACTTCTACTTCTCCACCTATAAAGTTTCTTTAGTTCATTGATTCAGATTCTGACTCATCAGATGATGATATTGTTAAGCGTGCTCCTCTTCTGAATCCTCTCGACCATCAGATCTTTGAGTCTTCTGATTCTGATAGTAGTGATGATGAGGACTATGTCCCTTCTCACTCAAGTGAAGAATATTCTGACTCGGAGCCTGATCCTCTTGGTCCCCTTTGGGCCAGGAAAACTTTGCAAAGTGATGGAGATTTAGTTGGAGATACTTCGGATATGAGATGTACTCACTCAGATTTCATTGGACCCCACTCTTTCTTTGCCTCTGCTTCTGATCCACAGTCTTTCTGGGAGGCTTCTGGTATTCCTGAGTGGGATTCTGCCATGGATAAGGAGTACTCCTCTCTCATGAATAATGATACTTGGGATCTCACCACTCTTCCGAAAGGAAGAAAAATCATTTGGTGTAAGTGGGTGTTCCGAACAAAGTATGGAGTAGATGGAGATGTTGAAAAGTTTAAAGCATGATTAGTAGCTAAGGGTTTCTCCTAGATAGCTGGGGTTTATTATATAGAAACCTTTACTCTGGTTGCGAAGATGACTTCTATTCGACTAACCCTAGCCATTGCTGCAGAAAACAGATGGAAATTCCATCAAATGGATGTTAAGAGTGCCTTCTTTCATGGTGACCTAGAGGAAGAGATCTATATGGAACAACCTCCAGGTTATGTCCAAGATTCCTCCCTCATTTTTAAGTTAAAGAAGCCTCTTTATGGCCTTAAACAAGCCCCTCAGGCTTGGTATGCCAAGATGGAATCCTTCTTACTTACATCAAGGTTTACTAGGTGTCACTCTGATCCAAATATTTATATTCTACGACAAGATGACTCCATACTCATTCTTGTTCTCTATGTTGATGACTTGTTGATCAACACTAGCTCTTCCTCTATTATTGATTTTGTGAAGATCACCTTAGCCAACAAGTTTTCCATGACTAACTTAGGTCTGCTTCATTACTTCCTTGGGATCCATATTTCAAAATATGACTCAAGAATCTTGATTTTACAACGTAAGTATGCTCTTGATTTGCTAGCTTGGTTTCAGATGTCTGATTGTAAGTCTTCTCCTACTCCTTTTCTTTCGGGGTTAAGTTTGTTTCAGATTTCTCTACTCCCTTGGTTGATGGTACTATTTACTGACAGTTAGTTAGAAGCTTGATCTACTTAACTCACACTCGACCAGATTTATCATATGTTGTTGGGATCGTGTCTAGATTCATGCAGGAGCCACATGAGCCACATTGGAAATAAGCTAAACGGATCCTTCATTATGTTCTTGGCACTTATGCTGATGGCATACACTGTCATGGAGGGGTTAATATTGACTTGATTGGATTCACAGATTTTGATTGGTCGGGTGACTTAGATCATCGGAAATATACTTCTAGCTACAGTTTCTCTCTTAGTTCACGTCTTATTAGTTGGTCTAGCAAGAAGAAGAATGCAATTGTGATATCATCTACAGAGGTAGAATATAGAGGAGCAGTTAGAATTGCCACAGAAGCTATTTGGCTACAAGGTATTCTGACAGAGTTTGGCATCCACTTTTGGCGGCCTACCATTATCTACTGTGATAACATGAGCACTATCTCTATTTGTAGAAATCCAATTCAGTATTAGTGGACGAAGCACATTGAGATCCATATACACTTCATACGGGAGCTTATTCATGATGGTATCATCGACATTCAGTACATTCAGACAATTGATCAGATTATAGATTTATTCACCAAGCCCTTCACTGAGATGAAGTTTCTTCACTTATGGTCTCTTCTTCGTGGTGCTAGAGCTTTCACGATTCCATTGGAGTGCAACTACTTCGTGGTGCCTCATTTCTGATTCGATTCTCGCAAAATATTTTTAGTGTCTTCCACTATAGATATGTTTTTATTTCTTGGAAACTCATGTAATTTCTCTACTTGAACTGTGACTATTCTAACCTTGACATGATTTCTCTACCATGTGAGCCTGATTTCAATTAAAGAGATTTACTTTCATCTATATGTCTCATTTTGTTTCAGATCTTCAAGTTAGACTCTAAATTTTAAACTTAATGAGTTTACTCTTAGACTCGTCTATGATTTTGAGTCATACACTTTGATATGTTTTCATTTCTTGAAGCTTGAATCCTCTAGAAATATACTTTACATCTGATCTCTATGATCTAATAACTTTTGATACTTGACCTGTACTTGTTGGAAATGCAGTTCTTTATAATGATGTAATATGAAGCTTGATGGTTGTGTAACAATACTTATACAATAATTAAACAATCTAATTTTATTGAATTATGCATTGTTTTTGATATGGTGGGAACCTTGTTCTTATGCAAAATCTGAAATTCCTTCTTTCTGTAACGTGCAATTCTATTATGCCATTTGTAATTCAGATGGAGTTCCCCATTATAACTGTGTTGTACTCTATCTTGTGATAAAATCTGTGTTCCTATACCAATGCCAAATATACATCTTTAAATTTGTTTTGTAATCATGATGCAAACCTATTATTTTCATTCATGTACTCCTATACTAGTTGGAAATGATTCCATGCATTGATATTGTATTATTTTTCTATCTGCTTGTAACTTAATTTGTTGATCTAAAAGAAAATATGTATGTAATGATGATTCAAGGATGATATTCTAACTTAAGTCACTTATTTCCTTGCAATGTATGAGAGTAAAAAGGAATTACATCAAATTTATCCTTAATTTGTAAAGAAATTTACATGGTTGCATGGACATGATACTACTTTCATCTGATCTTTTATTGTAATCATATCTTCAACATGAGCAATATGTTTCTGCACATAAAAAGAAATAGTTAGAAAAATAATTAAAGGCTAGAATCCTTCCTTATAATGTTGATTCCTTCCCGTGACATGCTTCTGAAAACGATATTCTACATTCCTTTCTATAATTCTGATTTCATGTTCATGAAAGTTTATTTATCTGAAGCTAGTAATGGAAGAGAATGGTGTAATCCAGAGCCCTAAGAGATTGATGTTTCATGTTTCAAGTACCTACCAAGAATGAAAAGGAGATCCAAAATAGAAAGTTGAAATCAAATGATTGCAGGAAAATCCATCCAATCATGCAATGATGAATTTTCCTTTTTCCTTTGTTCATAACTTCAAATACATATACTTTCATTCAATGCACTTTCTTTCAAATTTATTCCCACATCTTATGTGGGTTCACTCTACTTAATATTTATGAAATAAATGAGAAATTATTCATGTGATGAGTTGAATCTTTATCTGTTTTACATTATTCTTTCATGTAGGTGACGTAAAATGAAACATGTACAAAACATACACACTAGAAACATTTCATCTAATCATAATTAATGAACCTTAGGATAAATGATAACAACTGAAAGGTGAACAAGGTAAAGTTGAAACCTACTTCATCCCCAAAGTGGACTATCCCTCTGCAATCTTTGGTTTATCCATCTTCTTCTTATTACATCCTTCCCATTTGTGTTAAGGTATTGCACTATCTCCTGAGGGATACAGTGCATGATCATGATAGAGATGTGGTGGAAAGACATGTTGAGAAGAAGATAGGCATTCTAAAACTAGTAAAGTGACATTTCAATTCTCTTTCTCTCCCCTAGTTAGGTTCATCCATCAATTCCTTCTGTTTGAAACGAAGTTTTGAGTTGCCCAATTTTGTACAAGTGCAAAAATGGTCAACAATTTTGAAGATTGTGTGGGGAAAGCCTCATGTTATCTTATAAGACCAGTGCCTTTCTCAAGTCCATTGGGCATGGAGTCAAAGCATATAGCAAAAATTTTCCTTTTTTTGAAAAATTGACCTTCTGAAAAACAAACTAAAGATGGGAAAGGATCTAGTAAACCAGACCATGTGAAAAAATACACTTATTGAAATTAAAAGTTGTAATGAGCATGAAATACACTTATTGAAAGGGAAATTCTAATCTACCCTATCCTAACTGAAAGAAAACTAAAGTGAAATGAAGTCTGAAGTAGGTAGAAAAAAATAACATCCCTTTCTCCAAAAATGATGCAATGAATTCAACTTTGCAAACAAGTAACATAAAAAATCTTGAAATAAGATATGGACCATATTTTTGTTTATGAGATCAGTCCAATAACTGAGAAAAACCTCTATTTGATTTGCAAGCTATTCAGAGGGGTTTTGGAAATTATTCTCGAAAGTCTGATGATCATTTTGTTGGCTCTGAGATAAACATGAACTCTGGTATTGATGTAACTTGTTGTGAACCAGCAAGGCACTGAATAGGAAATGTCCTCCAAAAATTTGGTAAATTGGTATTATTATTCTGCATTGTTACTTTAACATCATTTTCAATCACAAGCTTAATTTGAAGTTGTTTTTAAAATTTCTCTGCATTTCACACAACTGTAACTTCTCTTTGACATTCTGAAACTGATCTGAAAAGTATTTATATTCTTCAAGCTATTGTACTTCATCAAGCATAACATCATGAAGCTAATTTGAGGGTTGTTTTACCTCTTTGAACTGCTTTAAATTTTTTTTAGCCTTTTCAGGTTGTTGTTTATCATCTTCAAGTTGCTGATCCACTACTACTATGACTGATATTTTAGCAATACTTTCAAATTATTCCATTCTATGCATATTTACCATATTTCTTGAACATTCAATCTCATCTTTAATGGAATATTTATATTCATAACTACTTGTAGTATCATTTGATAACCTCTATGCATTGTTGCAAATCTCTAATAATGCAGCAATCTCCGTGCATACAACACAATAAGGGTATTCACACTCAGTAGCATCTTGATTATCCTAAAAGTGTTCTTTTTCATTTCCCTTATAAAACTTGACATCTATTAAGATGTAAAAAAGGTTTCTCATTCCTATTATCCCAATTTCCCCCCCAGAAAAATTGGTCAAACATGACCTTACATAAGAAAATTGGAAGGGTCACTTCAGTCCAACGAGCTCACAATCATTCCCAAATCTGAGGAGTAGGCGGGCTCGACAATGGAGGCCAAGGACATCAAAGGAGATCAAAAGCTCATTAGTGAAAAATGGAGAAAGGAAATTTCCACTCGAGGCCCTGAATCAGCTAAGGAAGAGACAACAGAAGCCTCCATGTGTCTCAACGGCGTAACTCCAAGGGCAGGACCCAAAAGATAGTCCCCAAATGAGCGCATGCTTTCCACGTTTCCTAGTCCTAAAAAGAAGACAAAGCCAACTGTTGAATCAACGAAGTAAGGAAGGGCTAGTGGAAGCTTCCACGTGTCTCATTAGTGCAACTTTAGATATTAAAATTTGGGGAAAATTTCCAAACGAGTGCAAAGCTCCCACATGTCTCATTGGTGTAACTTCAAAGTCACAGCCCATAGAGAGACCCTGAACTAGAGCTAGCCCCCCACATGTCCTAGGCCTCAAAAAAAGGTCTCATTAGTAGTTGAAAATTCACAGACCCGCAGAAGCCAACACGTACCTCATTGACCCAATTCCAGGGCAGAATCTAAACCGGTGACCCCAAATGAGCACGAAGCTTCCACATGCCCTAGGTCTGAAAAAGAGACAAATTCAGTAGTTGAAAAGTCAAAGGACTCGTTGAAGGAACCATGTGCTATCTCAGCACAACTTCAAAATAAGAATCAAATCAGGTTCCCATACATGCACAGAATCTCCACATGTCTAGGGTCTAACAATATTCAAATGGATGGAGGCCCGAATTGGCTAAGCATAAAATGCTAGCAAACAGTGCCACGTGCCTTATTAGTGAAAATTCAAAAGGCATAGCCCAAAGAGAGACCCTAAACATGTGCCAACTCACCACGTATTCAGGGACCATGATAGGAAGCAAGCCAAATTGGCTAAGTACAATAGGGTCGACGAAAGCCTCTACTTTCCTCATCCACACAACTTCAAAGGTAAAATATGGGGGTAGTTTCCAAATGAGTGTGAAGCCTCCACATGTATTGGGTTAGGAATAGTGTCTCTGTCAATAAGAGGGGCTTAGGAAGAAGAAAAAATAAACACAAAAATTCCACGGAAAGCCCCACACGTCCCTTCGGTGCTCTTTTAGGGGGCGAATCCAAAAGGCATGTCCTAAATATATGCTAAGCCTCCATGTGTCTAGGGCAAGAAATATGGCCCCACCAAAAAAAAGGGATTTGGAAAAAACAAAAATAAATAGAACAGAGCAGTGGTTGGTGCCACATATCTCTTTGGCGTAACTTCAAAGGCGTGACCCAAGAGGTAGTCCCCAAACAAGTGCTAACCCACCACATGGTCAGAGTTTGAAAAGGTAATGTCAACCTTTAAAAAGTCCAAAAATCCTACAGAGGCCTCCATGTGTCTCATCCCCACAACTTCCAAAGAAAAATATAGGGGCAGTTTCCAAATGAGTACAAAGCCTCCACGTGTCTCAGGTTGGACACAGTGACTCCGCCAATAGGAGGGGCTCAGGTAGAACATAAAGGAAATAAGCATGCTTGTAGAAGCCACCACATGTCATTCCGATGGAACTTCAAGAGTGAGAGGAAGGGGCTGAATCTTCAAAATGTTTTAGGCTACCACGTGGACCATGTATGGATAGAATCTTTTAAATATTGAGAGCCCATGTTAAATTCCTGACCCTGATCTTCAGACGGCCATATATTTTGACTTGATGCTCAGATTCAGGTGAGAAGTGACCTTTTGGAAAGCTCTCGGCATCTGCTACTCACCTACTACCATTAATGATTTGTTCTACAATTTTCAAATCTATCAAGTATCCCACCTGCTACCATGATGAAGAATGAGCCTCCTTTCTTACCCAATAGGGAAAACCGTATGGAGACATGGGTCTTGCAATAAATCCCATCATTGGATCAGCCATATTTCAATGCTTTCTAAGGTGGTTGGAGTAGGTGAAATCAATGCATATCTTGGGGTGGTTGGAGCAGGATTCATTTTTTCCCTCTCTCCTTATGTCATTCTTCTAAAGGAGGGGCATATTTCAAAAGTTTGGTCATTATTTCTCTCCTACCCCCTCTCTCTTTCTTCCTTAGGGTAGAATGTGGAGTCTAAGCCTCCTCTCTCGGCTATGTAATGAAATTTTATTGCCTCTTGCCCATTGATGATGTACTGTGTGAACTCTTGGAGCAATAAAATAGATTTTGTGATGCATTGTGTCCATCCTTTACTTTTTTTAGTTAGTCTTCTTGCCTCTCATCATTGCATGGTATATTGTGCATATTTTAATGTCTATTGCAGGTTATGAGAGTTGTGTTTAATGAGTTTGAAATGGTGTTGTTTGTGACATTTATCTTTGGTCTATGATGCTTCTATCCATCCTCTCCATTACTCACCTCTCTCCATTTCAGGTAGTTGGATTTTTAATCAACCACTTCCTTTTCTAGTGTATCACCGCTTAGTGTAGGCTCTGTTTCTATGTATTTCTCTATCTCCCTGTCTCCTTGGAAGTTTAGATTAGGATAGATAGGTTTTATGTGCACTAGAGTAGCTTGTGGTAGGTAGTTTAGGAAGAAGAAGTGGAATTTCTCTGGAGGGCCATCTCAAGTTCGTAAGTCCCATAGCTTGAGAGATGGTCCCATGTCATGCAATCACACCAAATTCCCCATTCAAAATAGGCCATTCGGGGGTGTTGTGATTTTTCATCAATAGTTTTTACATGCTCTATGGGACACTGAGGTTGGATTTTTCTCATCTTTTTGAGGTGTCTCATTATAAAGAAAAAATCTTACGCCACCGTGCGACCACTTAACAGTTTTGGAATGACCGGTGGGACAGGTATGAAACACCTTACCACTTCATTTCATCAATTTGATGTGTTCTTGATGAGATTAAACCTTTTGAGGCACATGCAAAGCACATCTAGTCAACAACCCATTCTCTGAGTTGTAGACTTTCCTTCCATCCATTTCCACCCATTCTTCTTTCAACATCTTTCATTTCCTTCCATTCCATGAAGTTGTGTAATGATAACTTCATTTCCATCTTGGAATTCACACTTACAGCAGCAGAAGTGTAGTCCACCTCTAATGTATTTCTCAACTCCTCTAGATCATCATTATGATTAGATCCAGAATAATCATGCTTACCCATAGGAGTAGTGCCAAAACCAGTTTGGTTATGGAGCTTATCAAGAACAAGGATATGCATATAATGATAACATCTACATGGAAAATGTTGATCTTCTGGAGAATATTTAAGGGATGGAGGCATACCTAGTACAATCAAGGGCCACGACTCATATGAAAGTGTTCAGAATTGGATATAGGGCACCTTGTCCATGGGTCGGCCCTATGCCAAGACATTACAACCCTCAAAAGAATATTGACTTCATCGTTGAAATGTTTCCTCAACTTGCACAATGGATTAAGAATATTGAGGCATATGAGCAAAGTGAGAGAAAACCTTATTAATGGGTAAGATAGTCACCAACTCATTTTCCTTCATTTTCTCTTTCTCAAACTCTATCATTTCAGCATGGTCAAGAGTCAAGCCCCTCACTTGTTTCCCCAAGTGTTGATTTCCCTTCTCCATCTCCTAATCTTCCATCTCATCTTAATTCTTCTAATCTTTTCCCTCCAAAGAAGTAATTCCCTCCAAACAAACAAGAAGTTCCACTTCCCTCTCCACCACAAACAATAGAAAAACTTGTTGAATCCCAACCTACCCCTCCTCTTGCATCCCCAAATCCATGTTGGAAAGATGAAAATCAGAAAACCAACCAAGGGAAGAAGGAAGAAGAGCCAAATAGAGAATAAATGACCAAATTATTGGTAAGATGGCCTCTCAAATTTGGGATAAAAAAGATCCCCTTGATGATTAAGTCTACTAAGGAGGTCAAGGTTGAAGATCCAGTGGTGGCCAAGGATGAGTACGCAACAGAACAAGAACAAGAACAAGAAGATCAACAATTTGTTTTATATGAATGTAGTGTCCATAATGGAACTTTGTTTGAAGAGAATGTTGATATAATCCAAGCAGCAAAACCAGTTAAGATAGAGGAAGAACAAAAAGCTCCAAGTCTCATTGTAGAGGATCAGCTGGAAGAGATCAATCAGAGTTGAATCCACTTGACAAAGAAAGCATCATTGAATATTTTCTGCTTTCATTTAAAGGGCTTGATTTTATTGATGAATCCATGAAGGAAGAAGAACAATCAGCTCCAAGTCTAGTTTAAGAAGAGCATATGGAGGTGACCAAAATAGATTCAGAGGCACTGAATCATGGGCTAGTTACACAAGAGATTACAGATCTCTCTCTCATTCAACCTCTCCAAAATTCTGATTTTTTGGAAGAGTTTGAACACACTAGATTCATGTTTGAAGATGAAGCTTGATATGGTGAAAAAAATGAATATTTCAAGATCACCATGCAAGAGGGAGAGACCTTGCTACAACAGGATGGAAAAGATTTTTATTTCCTATAAAACTTAAAAGAATGTTTTGATATAGAGGAGCCAGTTGAAATTACAAATTTTTCTCCCCCATCATTCATCCTTCGACCACAAGGACTTACTGCCATGGAAGAGAACATACAAGAACAACCCATAGTTTGGAACATAACTCTTGAATTGAAGTTGGAAGATTTTGATCTTCCAAAAGCCACACCTTCTGCAGAGGAAGGAAAAGAGAAAAAGGATGGCATCATTCCTCTCACACCATCCACCCAAGAAGGTCTATAAGAAGACTCCACTCTTGCAATTGAAATTCAGAATGATGGTCACCTTCAAAGGACCAGACCATGCCCAATTAGGTACTTGGCTTCATTAGAGCCAATGGACAAGCCAAAACCAATCATGCCTACTTCAGGGCATGAGGATGAGTATCAAAGTACCACGGATCAGCTGCAACGCCTCTTCAATAAAAAAATAGATAATGTAAAAGAGATATTTGTCTTGTTTCCATTTGAAACCTTGATGATTTGGGTGGAGGATCAACTTATAGTCAATTTTCCTCATACAATCAGCCATATTCTGTGTCAAACCATTTGCGTGGCTCCCATTTGTAAGAAAGGGAAGCTACTTCTCCCTACTAGTTGTAGGATTTGTTTGAGTTCCCTTACTCCCGATTAGCGTATAATAGGTAGGTTTTGTTTCAGCATAAGAAGTTCTTTTGCACACTCTACATGTCTTATATGAGGCATGTATGATTTAATCTTTGTACATAAGTTTTTTTTCATATTTCTCTAGAGGTCATTGTGCCAAGCCCTTCAGTATTCATGGTAGAGAGACACATACTTACTTATAAAATTTGATAATTTCAAATGAAACAAAATACAGACCAACCAAAATCGAGTTTCAAGGCAGTCCCTTCGGGGATAGGTGAAGGCCCCTTGTCAAGACTATTTTCTACTCTCAGAATATCATTTCAAGACTTTCTTATGAAAATTGAGAGTGCAGATAGCGGGGTAGGCTCAGGGTCACCAAATGCAAGTAGTCATACTCACTTTTCATGGATAGAATAAGTATATGGCTATCATTCTTGACTCCATGCCTAATGAATACTTCTAAGGCTACTAGTCTCTTAATCTAGTGGGCAGATATCCCCGTGATTCGCCAAACTATTATATCAATTTTGCTCCCTGACAAAATTGGTCAAACATGACCTTGCATAAGAAAATGATAAGGGTCACTTCATTCTGTTGGGATCACAATAAATGCAAAATATGAGGGGTAGGTGGGATCGACAATGGAGGCCAACGATGTCAAAGAAGGCCAACGGTGTTAAAGGAGATCAGATGCACATCAGGGAAAAATGGAGAAAGCTAGTATTCACTCAAGGCTCTGAATCAGCTAAGGAAAGAAGAGACATCGAAAGCCTCTATGTATCTCAATGTCATAACTCCAAGGGTAGGACCCAAGAGATAGTACCCAGATGAGCATAGGCTTTCCACGTGTCATGTTATCCCAATTTCCCCCCATAAAAATTGATCAAACACGACCCAGCACATAAGAAAATCTAAGTGGCAGTTCAGATTTGTGAGCTCGCAATTGATCCAACAATGAAAGGGCAGGCGGGATTGAAAATGGAGGATCAAATAACATAAAAGGAGTCCATAACGCAACATAATCAATCCTAAATAAGTAGAAGGGACCCAACCAAAAAATGAAGAAAGAGGAGCAAGCCCAAATCAGTTAAGTATAAAAGGACCGGTGGAAGCTGCCACATCTCTCAATGGAGCACCTTCAAGTTCCAAAGCCAAATGTGGTCCCCCAAATGAGTGCGAAGCTTCCACGTGTCCTAGGTCTAAAAAGGAGATAAAATTGGTAGTTGAAAAGTCACAAAATCTTAGAAGGTGCCATGTGCCTCAACGACACAATTTCATGGGTAGGACCAATGGGGCAGTCTCCAAATGATCACAGGCTTGACACCTACTCAGAGTCAAAAAGGGGACAAAGTTGATCATTCAATCCACTAAGTATAAGAGGGTCAATAGAAGCCTCCACATGCCTCATCAATGCAACTTCATAAGTGAGACCCAAAGGACCAACCCCAAATGAGCGCCAACCCTCCATGTGGTCAGAGCCTCAAAAATTTAAATCAACCATTGAAACATCTAAGGCTAGTAGATGGCGTCACATGTCTCATCGGTATAACTGTAAGGGTCGAAGAAAAATGTGGTTCCCTAAATAAGCACCAGATCTCCACGTGTCTAGGATCCAACAGAAGTAAAAAGGGGCAGAACTGGCCATTGAATCAGCTAAGGAAAGGAGAACCAGGGGAAAGCCCCACATGTCCATTCAGAGCTCTTTTAGGGGTAGAATCCAAAAGTAGATCTCAAATGTGTGTCATTTCTCCATGTGTCCAATTGGTGCACCTCCAAAATTCATGTCCAAATAGAGTCTTCAAATGAGCGGGAATCCTCCATGTGTCCTGGGTTAGACATAAAGCCTTTGTCAAATAGAGGGAAATAGTCAAAACACAAAAATACAGAATAGCCCCGCAAATGGACATGTGGCCATGTTTCAAGTCAAAGTGATTCGACGGGCCTGGGGAAGACTTTTTGCCAATTAGAAGATTACGGATTGACAAGGGAGCAGGAGATATTTTGGCATTTTACACTTTTTGTAAAAGGCACAAGTGATAATTGCAGGCCCGTGAGCCCGGGAAGGATTTATTTTCCTAAGTGGAAAATGCAGGCCAGTGGTCCTGGGGATGACTTTTTGGAAAGGAGAAGTTCTGGATCTATGGGCCTAGAGAAGTCAATTTGCCAAATGTAAAGTTGTGGGACCACGAGATTTTTTTACATTTTTTGCATTTTTCATAAAAGTGCAATTCCAATTTTGGGCCCACGTAGGATTTTGGGAAAAAGTGAATTTCAGGCCTATAGAATTATGGGAGGTTTTTTGAATTTTTCATTTTTTCACAAAAGGTGCAAAGTAAATTTTTGGCTTGCAAATCCGTTGTGCAAAACTTATTTTTTCACCATTTTTATACAGATTAGATTCAAATATTCAAATGTGCATAAGTTTCGATGGACAGTGCTCAAAATTCAACAAATTTGGTACTGTTGGAAAGGTCTTGACCTCCTCTATGCCCTAGAATCATAGATTATTATTTTCAGTAGGATTTGATGGCTGAAAATATGGAAAAAGTATTTCAAGCCATTAATACGGGATCTGATTGCTTCAACTACCCAGATCTGATTTGATTTTCCATCTTTACTTCTAAAACATGCCAAACAAACATGGGGAACCAAAATTGACATATTGTAGATGGATTGTAGGGCATTGGATGTTGGTGGTTGATATGTTAGAGTAGAATCTGATTTTTTCTTCTTTCTCTCTTGCCTCGACATTTAATATATTGAATTCACTTTTCATTTGAAAAGGTGAGACATTCTAGGTGTGGGGAAACTCTGTATAACTTATTTCTCGAAATTTCAGCTATAAGCCTTCTCCTACACCTAACAAGCATATTTGTGCCTCTGAGTAGAAATGTAATGGTCTGTGTACCTTCTAGAGCATTAATCTCATGATTTTTTGGCATTCTTCAACCCTTTCTCATGTTTTATTGTTTCTCCATGCCTCTCCCTTTTAGATTTATTTTCTATGCATGTATTTCCTATTTGCAAGTGTAATATGTCATGTTTCATGGAGTTTTGATGGTGGATTAGGATATGGGTCTATGCCACTTCTGTCTAACCTCCCTCATATCCTTTTTCCATGTTTCATCCTCCCTTAGTAGAGTATCTCACCTCCTTCCTTTTTTGGTCTATCATCGCTTTAGTGTAGGTTCTATTTCCATGTATTTCTCTCTATCTCCATGTCTCCTTGGAAGGTTAGATTAGGATTAGATAGTTTTCCTACATGAGAGTAGCTTGTGGTAGGTAGTTTAGGAAGAAGAAGTTAGCTTTCTCTGAAGGACCATCTAAATTCCACAAGTCCCATAGCTTGAGAGATGGTCCCATGTTGTGCAATCACACCAAATGCCCCATTCAGAACTGAGGCCATTCGGGGGTGTTGTGATTTTGTATCAACAATTTTGGCACACCCGATGGGATAGACTAAAGAGATTTACATCTTCATCTCAAGAGGTTAGATGTGTTATTGCTGAGATCCATCCGTTGGAGGCATATTTCAACACATGTAGCGACTCCATCTGGTCAATAACCCATCTCTAAAGTTGCATACCTTCTCCCATCCATTTTCATCCATTTTTATTTCCACATCTTCCATCTTCTTCCATCCCATGAAGTTGTGTAATCATGAATTTATTTCCATCTTAGATTTCACACTTACAACATTGCATTCCACCTCTAATGTATTTATCAAATCCTCCATATCAGCATTATGATAAGATTTAGAATAATCATGATTACCCATATGAGCAATGCCAAAACCAATTTTGGGTATGGAGCTTATTAAGAACAAGGTTATGCATAAAATGAGAATAGCCAAATGGAGAATGTTGATCTTTTGGAGAATATTCAAAGAATGGAGGATGGAATGGCTTAGTCAAGGGCTACAATATAGATGAAATCCTTCAAAATTGGTTGTAAGGAACCTTATCCATGGGAAGGCCCTTTTACAAGACACTACAACCCTCAAGAGAAGCTTGACTTCATGGTTGAAATGCTGCCAAAACTTACACAATGGAATGAGGATATTGAGGCATATGAGAAAAGTGCGAGACAACCTTGTCAATGGGTAATTCAGTCACCAACTCCTTTTCCTTCATTTTCTCTTTCTCAAGCTTTATTATTTTAGCACTACCAAGAGTCAAGGCCCTCACTGCATGAAGTGTTGATTTCCCTTCTCCATCTCCTAATCTTCCATCTCATCTCAATTCTTCTTCCCTTTTCCCTTCCAAGCAATCATTACCTCCAAAGAAATAATAAAGTCCACTTCCCTCACCACCAAAAATAATTATAAAACTGGTTTAAACCCCATCCACTCCTCCTCTTGCCTTCCCAATTCCATGTGTGAAGATATTCAAAAGAGCAGTCAAGGAGAAGAGCAAGAAGGAGAGCCAAATAGAGAAGAAATGACCAAAATCTTTGTAAGTTAGGCTCTCAAATTTAGGATAAAAAATATCTCCTTAATGGTTAAGCCAATAGAGGAGGTCAAGGTTGAAGAGCCAGTGGTGGCTAAGGCTGAGTTTGGAGAATAAGAAGAACAAGAACAAGAAGGAGAAGATCAAAAATTTATTTTCTCTTAATACAATGTCCACAACGACACTTTTTCTAAAGAGGATGTTGATCTAATCCAAGCTATACAATTAGTCATCAAGGAAGAGGAACAATCAGCTCTAAGTCCTATTGAAGAGGAGAAACTGGAAGAGATTGAATCAGAGTTGAAGCCACTTGATGAAGAAAGCATTATTGAATATTTTTTATTTTCATTTGAAGGGCCTGATTTGATTGATGAATCCATGATGGAAGAGAGCTATCAAGAAGACCTTGTTGCCCCAAATAGTCCTCTAGAGCAGCAAATCAAATATTTTGATTTGAAAAATTTCACGCTAGAGGAAGAGGCTACGCAAGAGCAAGTTGTTATTAAAAAAGAAACGAAGGAACTCCAGAGCCAACAATGTGTTACAAAAAACTATAATGATGCAAAAGAAATTTCACTGGATGTTACAATCAATAACATCAAGTTGCAAATTACAGAGGAGTTCCATACTACTATAGAGGAAGGAAAATAGCAAGAGGATGTCATCATTCCTCTCACACCATCCATACAAGAAGATCTGTAAGAAGACTCCATCCTTGGAGTTAAAATTTAGAACAATGGGCACATCCATGAGATCGGACCGTGCCCAATTAGGTACTTGGCTTCATTAGAGCTAAGGGAGAATCCAAAACCTATCATCTCCATTTCACAACATGAGGATGATATATAAAGAACCAAGGGTCACCATCAACACCTACAGGAGTCCAATGTCAATCAGCTTGAGGAGGTATTTTCAATTGAAGTTGATACTTTGGTTATTTAGGTGAGGATTGGCCTCTTGTTGGTTTATCACTCATAGTAAGAGCCATGTTCATCGCCAAATCATATACAGGGTCAAATTTTTTGAGAAAGGGAAGCTATTTCTCCTTGTCTGTGGCAGGATTTGTTTAGTTTTTCTTTGATAGGGTTAGTGTAGGAGTAGGAGTAGATTTTATTTTAGCAGAATGAGTGCTTTTGTACACTCTGTATTTTCCACTTGGAACATGTATGATTTTTAGTTTTGTACATAGAGTGTGTTGTGGTGTTTATTTTCTCATGTGAAGTCTATTCTAGGGACAGGTGAAAGCCCTAGGTCAATACAATTTTCTACTCTCATAGCCTCACCTTTAAGACTTTCTTATGAAAATTGAGAGTGCGGACAATGGGGCAGGCTCAAGGTCACCAAGTGCAAGTAGTAGGGCTCAGTTTCAGGTAAAAAATTAGTATCATGCTATCATTCTTAACTCCATGCCCAATGGATACTTCCAAGGCTACTGGTATCTTAATCTAGCAGGAAGATGTCCCTGTGACTTGCCAAACTGTTATCACAATTTCGTCCCCCAAAAAATTTGATCAAACACGACCCTGCATAGAAGAAAATCTATGGGTTGGTTCAGACCTGTGAGCTCACAATCGAGCCAAAAATGAAGGTGTAGGTGTGCTCAACAATGTAGGATCAAAAAATGTCAAAGGAGTCCAGAACCCAACATAGTCACTCCTAAATAAGAAGAAGGGACTTAGCCAAAAATGGAGAAAGAGAAGCGGGCTCAAATTGGTTAAGTATAATAGGACTAGCGGAAGACAACATGTGTCTCAACTGCGCACCTTCAAGGGTAGAATCTAAAGGAATTCCCTGAAACAAGCACGAAGCTTCCACTTATCCCAGGTTTGAAAATGAGATAGAATCGATAGTTAAAAAGTTGCAGACCCTTGGAAGGTTCCATGTGCCTCAATGGCTACATTTTAGGGGCAAGACTCAAGGGTCAGTCTCCAAATGAGTGTGGTCTCACCATGTGGTTTGATTAAAAAAGGGGAATAGAGATAGCCATTTAATTGACAAAGTATAACAAGGTTAGTGGAAGCTTCCAAGTGCCTCATTGAAGCAACTTTAGAAGTGAGACCCAGGGGACAAAACCCAAAATGAGCACCAACCCTCCACGTAGTTAGAGCTACAAAAAGTTAAATCGGCTGTTGAAAATTCCAAGGATAGTATATGGCACCATGTGTCTCATCAATGTAACTTCAAGGGTCGAAGAAAAAGGAAATTTCCTAAACAAGCGCCAGTTATCCACCTATCTAGGGTCCAATAGAAGTCAAAAGGGGAAGAGCCAGCCATTGAATTTGCTAAGGAGAGGAGAACCAATGGATATCCCCACATGTCCCTTCAGTGCTCTTTCAGGGGGAAATCCAAAAGTAGGTCCCAAACATACACTAGCTCTCTATGTATCCAATCGGCACACCTTCGAAGGTCATTTCCAAATAGAGTCTCCAAATGAGTGGGAAGCCTCCACGTGTCCTAGGTCAGACATAAATCCTTCACGAAAATAGAGGTACTTATTCAAAAAAAAAAATTACAGAACATGCCCGCAAAGGGACACAAGGCCATGTTTCAGGTCAAAGTGGGTGGGCGGGCCTGGGGAAGACTTATCGCTAATGGGAAGATTACAGACCGACAGGGTGATGGGAAATATTTTGGAATTTTTCACTTTTCGCAAAAGGAAAAAATGACAATTTCAGGCCTATGAGCCTAGGAAGGATTTCTTTTCCTAAGTGAAAAATACGAGCCGGCGGACCCAGGGATGACTTTTGGGAAATGAGAAGTTGTAGATCCATGGGCGTGGAGAAGTCTTTTAGCCAAATGTAAAGTTGCGGTACCGAAGGAGATTTTTGCATTGTTTGCAACTTTAAGAAAAGTACAATTCCTATTTTGGGCCCACAAATACTTTTGGGAAAATTTGAATTTCAGGCCCACAGATTTTTTTTGCAAAACTTGTTTTTTCACCATTTTGTATGGATTTGATTCAAATATTCAAATGGGCATAACTTTTGATCCAGTGCTCAAAATTCAAAACAACTGGTACCATTGGAAAGGTATCGACCTTTTCTAAGTCATGGAAGCATAAATTATTATTTTTAGTGGGATTTGATGTGTGAAAATATGGAAAAAGTCTTTCAAGCCATTAATACGGGATCCGATTGCTTCAACTAACTAGATCTGATCCAATTTTCCGTTTTTCCTTCTCTAACACACCAAACAGACATGGGGAACCCGAATTGATAGATTATAGGTGGATTTGCAGGGCATTGATGGTTAGTGGTTAAGCTTTCAGAGAAGAATCTAATTTTTTATTCTTTCTCTCTCGCCTCGACATTCTACATATTGAAAACACTTTTCGTTTGAAAAGGGGAGACATTATAGGTATGGAAAAACTCTCTAAAATTTGTTTCTTGACTCCATTTGAGTTGTAAGCCTTCTCATACTCCTATCAAGTTTATTTGTGCCTCTGAGCATAAATGTAATGGTCTGTGTACCTTCTAGAGCAATAAACTCATGATTTTGTGGCGTTCTTCAACCCTTTCTCATGTTTTATTGTTTCTCCATGCGTCTCCCTTTTAGTTCTATTTTTTGTACATGTATTTCATGTTTGCAAGTGTAAGATGTTTTGTTTCATGGAGTTTTGATGGTGGATTAGGATCTAGGTCTGTGTCACTTCTGTCTGACCTCCCTCATCTCCTTTTTCCATGTTTCATCCTCCCTCAGTAGAGTATCTTTTCTCCTTCGTTTTCTGGTATATCACCGCTTTAGTGTAGGTTTTGTTTCCATGCATTTCTCTCTCTCCATGTCTCCTTGGAAGGATAGATTAGGATTAGATATTTTTCCTGCACTCGAGTAGCTTGTGGAAGGTAGGTTTGGAAGAAGAAGTGGGCTTTCTTTAGAGGGCCATCTCAAGTCCACAAGTCCCACATCTTGAGAGATAGTTCCATGTTGTGAAATCACACCAAATTCCCTAATAGATCCGAGGCCATTCGGAGCGTGTTGTGATTTTTCATCAACACGTCCTAGGTATGAAAAGAAGACAAAGCCAACCATTAAATTGGCTAAGTATGGAAGGGCCAACGAAAGATTCCATGTGTCTCATTGGTGTAACTTCAGAGATTAAAATCTGGGGGAAGTTTCCAAACAAGCACGAAGCTTACATGTGTCTCATTGGCACAACTTCAAAGGCATAACCCAAAGAGAGACCCTGAACTAGCATTAGCCCTTTATGTGTCCTAGGCCTCGAAAAGGTCTCATTGGTAGTTGAAAATTCAGAGACCTGTGGAAGCCTCCATGTTCCTCATCAGCGCAATTCCAAGGTAGAATAAATAATAGGGACCCCAAATGAGCGTGAAGCTTCCACAGGTCATAGGTTCAAAAAGGAGACAATGTCAATAGTTGAAAATTCAAAGGACTCGTGGAAGGCTCCATGTGTCGGCTCGGCACAACTTCAAAATAAAACTCAAAGAGGGTTCCCAAACGTGCACAGACTCTCCACATGTCTATGGTCTAATAGAAGTCAAATGGATCAAGGATCATGCCAGTGAATAGTGCAAAATGCCTCATAAGTGTAAATTCAAAAGACGCAGCCCAAAGAGAGACCCAAAACATGTGCCAGCACGTCACATAGTCTGGGACCGAGAAAGGCAATAGGGTGAATCAATTAAGTATAATAGGGTCAGTATAAGCCTCCATGTGCCTCATCCATTCAACTTCAAAGGTAAAATTCGGGGGCAGTTTCCAAATGAGTGCAAAGCCTCCATGCATCTCGAGTCAGACATAGTGTCTCTACCAACAATAGGGACTAGGGAAGAAGATAAAAGAAACCAAGAAAATCTATAGAAATCCCCACCTATCCATTCAGTGCTCTTTCAAGGGTCGAATCCAAAAGGAAGGTCTCAAATACGTGCTGAGCCTCCACATGTCAAGGGTTAGACATATGGCTCCACCAAATAAAAGGGTCTTGGCCAAAACACAAAGAAATAGAATAGATCCGCGGAAGGTGCCACATGTCTCTTGGGAATAACTTCAAAGGCATGACCCAAAAGACAATCCCCAAATACGTACCAACCCACCACATGGTCAAAGTCTGAAAAGGTAAGGTTGGCCATTAAAAAGTCTGTAAATCCTGCGGAGGCCTCAACGTGTCTCTTCCATGTAATTTCAAAAGAAAAATCTGGGGGCAGTTTCCAAATGAGTGTAAAGCCTCCACATGTCTCGGGTCAAACACAGTGTCTCCACCAATAGGAGGGACTGAGGAAGAACACAAAGGGAAAAAGCAAGCCTGTGGAAGCTGTCACATGTCATTCCATCACAACTTCAAGAGTGAGAGGAAGGGGCTGAATCTTCAAAATGCACAGGGTTGCCACGTGGACCATGTATGGATAGACTCTTTTAAATATTGAGATCCCACATTAAACGCTTGACCCTAACCTTCGGATGGCCATATCTTTTGACTGGAATCTCAGATTCAGGCGAGAAGGGATGTTTTGCAAAGCTCTCAGCATTTGTTACTCACCCGCTACCATTAATGATTTAGTATGTTATTTTAAAGGCTATCAAGTCTCCCACCTATCGCCATGATGAAGAATGGACCTCATTTCTTACCCAGCAAGGAACAACGCATGGAGGCATGGGTCTTGCATTAAAGCCCATCATTGTTTTAGGCATATTTTAATGCTTTCTAGGGTGGTTAGAGTAGGTGAATTAAATGCATATCTTGGGGTGGTTGTTGTAGGATTCAATTTTTCCCTCTCTCCTTCTCTTATTCCTATATATATTATAAATAAGGGGCATATTTCAAAAGGTTGGTCATTGTTTCTCTCCTTCCCCCCTCTCTCTTTCTTCCTTAGGGTAGAATATGTAGTCTAAGCCTCCTCTCTCAGCTCGGTAATGGAATTTTCTTTCCTCTTTCCCATTGATGATGTACTATGTAAACTCTTGGTGTAATAAAATCTGCTTTGTGATATATTTTTTCCATCCTTCACTTGTTTTATTGTCTCTTCTTTCCTCTCATCATTGTAGGGTATATTGTGCATTCTTTGATGTCTATTATAGGTTTTGGGAGCTGTGTTTAATGGGTTTGAAGTGGTGTTCTGTGTGACATTTATCTTTTGTTTGTGATGCTTTTTTCCATTCTGTCCATTGCTAACCTCTCTCCATTTCAGGTAGTTGGATTTGTGATAGCCACTTCCTTTTTTGGTGTATCACTGCTTAGTGTATGATTTGTTTCCATGTATTTGTCTATCTCACTATCTCCTTGGAAGGTTAGATTAGTATTGATAGGTTTTTCTTGCACTAGAGTAGCTTGTGGTAGGTAGTTTAGGAAGAAGAAGCCAACTTTCTCTAGAGGGCCATTTCGAGTCTGCAACTCCCACAACTTGATATATTGTCCCATGTCATGCAATCACACTGAATGCCCCATTCAAAATAGGCCATTCAGGGGTGCTGTGATTTTACATCAACAATTCCACAAATCAGTTGATTTATCTTCAGAACTGATATGTAAATTCTCTTCAGTTTCTACAAACTATGATGAATCAACATTTATTTACTAGTATGGTGCCTTCGTGCACACTATGATAAAAATATGTAGACTAATGATCATATTTTACATGATTTTGATTTATTGGAAAATCATACTGTATCTTTTGAATTATATGCTTCTCAAACTCTGGAATATGATCGAACTGAAATCTAGAAACCCATTGCTATATGCTCTGTAAAAAATTAAGTCTATTATTTTCTTTAGTTAGCTTTCCCTCCTAAATGATATTCTTATCCTCTATTTCTTGGACTAGAAGTAAGGGTAAAGGAGGAGGAGTGGGCTTAGTTTCATCCTTAACTAGAAATTTTTAAACAAGAGATTCGGGTACAACGTCTGAATTTAGAACAACATCTGAATGCCATCTTGGACACTTAAATTTTATTTTAGTACATGATTGTGGGGTAAAAAAAAGGAATTGCAGCAACATAATAATTTTGAAATTGAGAAGTAGGTTGCATTGGCTGGCAAGGAGGGTCTACGTGCAGTGAATTTTGATAGGGAAGGTAAGTGGGAACATCCCATTGATAGGGTTCCTCAACCTGATGCCTATCATTCTTCACTGCTAATGGTTTCTCATATAGTTCCTTGAAAACTAAAAATGATTGCTTAAGTTTATTAAGATGAACTTCAAGATATCTCTACCTTTCACAATTAGTGTAATCCTCTACATAATGTTGACCTTGAACAACATAATAATCATTATATTGATAATCATATTGATTTCTAAGGTTTGGGTCATAAGGATATTCATTCTGATAGGTGTCATAGAACTAGTCAGAAGGGGAAAGTGAATAAAAAGGATGTTGGTTTGGCTGATAATAGAGTTGAAAATGAGGGTTCATGACTATGGGACCTCATAAAATATTGAAACTATGAGAAACAAGTCTACTGATCACAAAACAACTAATAACAACAAAATAATAGATTTGATTTTTCTTGAAAAATAGCTGAAAATTGGAGCTAAATTTTTTTATGATGTTGAAAATTGTTGTACCAATCTAAAATTAGATTTATAGAGTCGTCATATGAGTTCTACTTTAGATCTTCAATATTTATAATGCATCAATAGTAGTTTTAGTCCCACCGAGCGTGCCAAAACCTGTTATCTCTCAGAAGTGGACCCTTCCCTTGTTGAGACATGACAACAGGGGTTCTAAGATTTCTTTATCTCTCACTTCCATAGATATAATGGAAACACCTCAGGTCTATGGGTATACCTATTATTGAGATGACTATCCGGTATCAAGTCTAGTTCCTTATTGATGTAGTCTAACCTAATTTTTTTGGGTCTTGAGGGTAAAAAAAATTGTTGTAACTAAATTAAAATGGGGTGATACACCAAAATGATTGATGTATTTGACTGAGTACATGCACAATATATTGAGGAACATATTACGAAAGCACGAATGAAGGGGTTTCAGTTTGATCCTAAGGAAAACACTTGTGTGTTAAGGGATTAAATCATAATAACACAATAGCTAACATGCACACTAAGACTGTACAATAAGCACCAAATTTACAACAAGGTAATATTATTAATTAGGGAATTAACATTCGCAACAATTAATGGAAAGATACACACCACTACATAAAATTGAAAAGAAAATAACTTGTTCTGATTCGAGGGAAAAACTGGAAAAGAATATGCTTCAGCACTCCTGTATCCAAAATGTCCTTCCTTGTGCCTTGCTAATGTACACAATATATAACAAAAAAAATTCACCCTACCTCTCCTAAAAAAGGGCTGCAGTATATACTCACCCTTTCATGTTAATTTTAGCCTTTATCATGAATAAATAAAGGGATTAAAATAACCATGCAGTTATTATGAGGCATTAATAGATTTACTTAAATAAATACACTCTAGTAAAAGTGCAGGTGATTGTTCTATTTTTAATGTAATTAATATATTTGGGAGAATATTTTTTCTAAAATTAACCACTTGCTTGCTATGTAAGTCTCATTTTACAAGTGCATGATCTTTTTCTTCTTTTGCATGATGTGACACATGTATTCTTCATCCCCTTGCATGGGTATTTTGTCTTTAGCCTAGTTTTTTCTTCTATAGAGGCATGCAAAATACATCCTGTGTAACCAAAAATAATACTTTTTCTTTCACATTTAGTAATATAATTCAATGTTTCCTTATGGGGACCACGTTTCCATGTTGAAAAGTAATACTCCATGTGGGTACTTTGCAATCATATTGGCCACCTTTGATTGATATGAGGTATTTTTGAAAATTCCAAGGAATTCTTTGCAAATTTTAAGGTAACATTGACTGCTTTTGGTTCGGCCATGGCATATATAGTAGTCTTGAAAAAAAACATTGATAATGAGGGTCCCTTTTTTGACCTTGGCATATGCAGTTTGGAAAATGCCTTAGTTTAAGGTCAAAATAGTGATCATTATGTAGAATAATCATTTGTCGTTTGCAATGTTTAATCTTGGAATACAATTAAAATAAGGTTTTCAAACCTTATTTATTGTGATTCAAATATTCCTTTTCACTTTTTACGTTGGATCGACCCTTGGCATGTCAGTGGAAACTAACTCGATGTGAGTTAGGGTTTGGCTGTTATAATGACACGTAGAAAGTTTTTTAATTTTGGTTTACTCCACATTGAGTTAGGAAACCAAAACACTTGGAAACCAAAATAATTTCTCATTTTCATCATGAGATCATTTTGAGCTAAGGAAAATTGATTTCTTTCTTCAGTGGTAATTGGATAGTAGTCTCGAGCTCTGTAAAATTCTTGATAACAGCCATGGAAAATATTTTGGAGTTTTCTATTCTCTATTTCACTTCTTAAGTCGTGATATGTTGCTCTGTACTGAGGATATTTCTAGGGTGTTACTAGAAAATGAATCCACCATTAATGGAGGTTTGAAGATGTAGTGCATTTATTTGGTTCTTTGGCAGCCATTGAATTAAAATAGTTGAGGGTATTTGCTTGTTGCTTCACTAAGAGGGTATAGTAGTTCATTGTTATTGATTATGGGCTTTGAATTTGTGCTTTTCATTTTCATGGGTTATGGCCATTGAAGAATTTCAAGCTCTATGTGTGCTTAGAGGCCACATTGGCCCATTTTAAACCTACGTATATTGTATTTATTGTTCTCTATATCTCTGTCCATAAGTTCTAGATGTAAAAATGAGGTTCACAATTTTTTGTAACTTTTGAGCTCTGTCTCTGTGTTGAAGCTTTTTGCGAAATGGTTTTATTCGATGACTTCCATTTATAGGGATTTTGGTTTATCTTTCCCTTTTAGAGCTCTATTTTATCACGCCACAACTTTGGTGTTGTTGATTTAGCCATGAGATCTAAGTAATCTAATTGTTATCTATGGCTTTGTTTACTTTGAGCCATTATAGCTTTGTTTCCTTTATAAAAATGCATGACCCAGATATGGGTTTCTTTGGCACATGTATTTAGAGCTCGAGTTGGATCGTAATTTAATTGATATCCTCCATTGTTTCTATTTCACATAGGATATTTATGGGTAAGCCTTATTTATTTCTATTCACCTGCTCCTGTGATTTGGAAATTTACTAGTTTTCTCTCCTTACCTTTGCCTAGAGTGTTTTTTCATCTGTTTTGCTTTAATATCAATCTTTGTATTGACATGGTCATTTTGAGCTTGTGATCCATGATAGTGCTAAACCCTTGTGGATCATATTTGAAACTACACTATGGACTACGTGTTATCATTTTGACCCGTCGAGTCCTCTCAACTAGCTTGCAATGGATCTGGCAGTTTTTCCATGAAAGGCCATGGAAATTTCTATTATTGTCATAATAAGGTAAGGGATTTTGAACCCTAGTTCAAGATTCATTCACCAATTTATGAACTATATTTTCTTTGTTGATTCTGGTTGAGATTTGGCATTCATACCTAGTTTTGGGCTTCTCCTTTGATGCTATGGAATATTTACTTTTCTTGTGTTGCTTACTCCCTTCTTTACTTTTTTGTTTTGTGTTAAAAACACTCGTCACTTTTTCCATGAAGCTATGTTTGTGGGTTGGCTTGGCTCAAACCCATTTATATATATATATATATATATATATATATATATATGGTTTTTGTTTAACCCATCTAACACTTGTTGATTTTTTTGCACAACTGAGATTCCTGTGGGTTCATTGGTGAAAAATTGGCCATTAGGGTTATGTATTTTAATCTTGCGTGGAATTGTTATCCCAATTTTACCCCCTAGAAAAATTGACCAAACACGACCTTGCATAAAATAAAATCTAAGGGGCAGTTCAGACCTGTGAGCTCGCAATCGATCCAACAATGAAGGGGCAGGCGGGGGCTCGACAATGGAGGATCAAACAACGTCAAAGGAGTCCAGAATGCAACATAGTCACTCCTAAATAAGAAAAGGGACAACAAAAAAATAGAGAAAGAGGAGCGGGCCAAAATAGGTTAATTATAAAAGGACCGGAGAAAGCCACCACGTGTCTCAATGGAGAACCTTCAAGGGTCGAAGCAAAGGCGGGTCCCCTAAATGAACATGAAGCCTCCATGTGTCCCAGGTTCGAAAAGGAGATGAAAATGATAGTTGAGCAATCGCAGACCATCAGAAGGTGCCACGTGCCTCAAGGACATAATTACATGGGCAGGACCCAAGGGGTAGTATCCAAATGAGGATGGGCTCACCACCTTGTCAGAGTCAAGAGGGGATAGAGTCATCCATTTAGTTGACTTAGAGTCATCCATTTAATTGACTAAGTAAAAGAGGGTCAGAGGAAGCCTCCACGTGCCTCATCGGTATAACTTTAGAAGTGATACCTAAGGGATATACCCCAAATGAGCATCATCCCTCCACGTGGTCAGAGCCTCAACAAGTTACATTAGCCATTGAAAACTCTAAGGTTAGTGGACGGTGCCACATGTCTCATCGGTGCACCTTCAAGGGTTGAAGCAAAAGGTGGTTCTCCAAATAATTTCGAACTCTCCACATGTCTAAGGTCCAAAAAAATTCAAAAGGGGAAGAACTGACCATTGAATCAGCTAAGCAAAGGAGAACTAGTGCTAAACCCCACATGTCCCTTTGGTGCTCTTTCAAGGAGAAAATCTAAAAGCAGGTCCCAAACATGTGACAGCTCTCCACATGTCCAATCGGCAAACCTCCAAAGGTTAGGTCCAAACCGAGTCTCCAAATGAGTGGGAAGCCTCCACGTGTCCCGGAGTCAAACATAAAGCCTTCACCAAACAGAGGGACTTAGTCAAAACAAAAAAATACACAATAGGCCCGCAAAGGGACAAGTGGCCATGTTTGATGTCAAAGCGAGTTGACGGGCATGGGGAAGATGTCTCGCCAATGGGAAGATTCTAGACTGGAGGGGTGGCAAGAGATATTTTGGCATTCTGCACTTTTTAAAAAAAGGCACAAGTGATAATTACAGGCCCGCGAGCCCAAGAAGAATTTATTTTTCTAAGTGGAAAATGTGGACCAATGGGCTTGGGGATGAATTTTGTGAAATGAGAAGTTGTAGAGCCGTGGCATTGGAGAATTATTTTCACCAAATGTAAAGTTGCGGGCCGTAGGAGTTTTTTGCATTTTTTACAACTTTCATAAAAGTGCAATTCCAATTTTGGGCCCGTGGTGGCTTTTGGGAAAAAGTGGATTTCAGGCCTGCAGAGTTGTGGAGGCTTTGTGAATTTTGAATTTTTTCACAAAAGGTGTAAAGTAAATTTTTAGCCCGCGGATCCGTTTTGCAGAAATTGTTTTTTCGCCATTTTTATACGGATTTGATTCAAATATTCAAATGGGCATAACTTTCAATCTAGTGCTCAAAATTCAAAAAAAATGGTACTGTTGGAAAGGTATCGACCTCCTCTACCCATGGAGGCATAAATTATTATTTTTCAGCATAATTTGATGGGTGAAAATTTAGAAAAATTCTTTCAATCCATTAATACAGGATCTAATTTCTTTAACTACCCATATCTGATATGATTTTCCATCTTTCCTTCTTCAACATGCGAAATAGATACAGGCGAACTAGAATTAATAGATTGTAGGTTAATTTATAGGTAATTGATGGTTGGTGGTCGATATTTTAGAGAAAAATCTGATTTTTTCTTCTTTCTATCTCACCTCGACATTCTATATATTGAAAAAAAAATCATTTGAAAAGGCGAGACATTCTGGGTGTGGGGAAACTCTATAAAATTTGTTTCTTGACTCCTTTTGATTTGTAAGCCTTCTCCTACACCTAGTAAGCATATTTTGTGCCTCTAAGTAGAAATGTAATGGTATGTGCACCTTCTAGAGCAATACCAGTCATGATTTTGTGGTGTTCGTCAACCCTTTCTCGTTTTTTATTGTTTCTCCTTGCCTTTCCCTTTGAGATCTATTTTTTGTGCATGTATTTCACGTTTGTAGGTGTAATATGTCTTATTTCATGGAATTTTGATGGTGGATTAGGATCTTTGTCTATGTCACTTTTTTTGACCTCCCTCATCTCTTTTTTCCTTGTTTCACCTCCCTCAGCAAAATATCTCTCCTGCTTCCTTTTCTGGTGTATCACCGCTTTAGTGTAGTTTCTATTTCCATGCATTTCTCTCTCTCTCTCTCTCTCTCTCTCTCTCTCTCCCCATCTCGTTAGAAGGTTATATTAGGATTAGATAATTTTCCTGTACTAGATTAGTTTGTGGCAGGAAGTTTAGGAAGAAGAATTCGGCTTTCTCTGGAGGACCATCTCAAGTCTGCAAGTCCCACAACTTGAGAGATGGTCCCATGTTGTGCAATCATACCAAATTCCCCACTTAGATCCAAGGCCATTCAGGGGTGTTATGATTTTGCATCAACAGGAACTCTTTCGTTTCCTTTGAAAATGTCTTTATCATTGTTAGGAGGTCTTTTTTTTCTTCAATTCGCTCATTTTTCTCCATGATTCGACCTTGTATATTTTCTCCATCTAACTATTTGCCTGCCATGGATTTGTATTCAATGGAAAAACTTGTGATTTATCTTAATAGCTTGTTCATGAATAGATGTAGCTTGAATTTTATGAGTGGTATCAAGTTTTAACACTAGGTTCATTTAATGATGAGGCTAAGTTCTTTTTTTTCTGCACTACAAGCCTTACCTTTGATAGTGGTGGATACTTTGATAAAAATGTGTAGACTCTGAGAATTTATTTATTACAAAAATTCACCTTCCTTCTTTATAGTGTATGGTTCTAAATGTCCCTAAATAGTTACATTTTTCAAAACTAATTATCCTTCCTCTCGAGCTTTGGTTCGTTTCTCCCTTTGGGAGCTCTAGTTAGAATTTCACAGGCCATGTTTGCTATCTCGGTGATGGAATTTTATTTTTTAACTCTATCTTGAGCTCAGTTACTCAAGCCTTTCTGGTAAGTAAAAGCTACTCTTTCATTTCAATCTGGGTATCTCTTTTACATTAGGATTTTCCTTTCAAACATGAAGGTTTCATGAATAATTAACATTTAATTAAGGCCATTTAATGCTCAATTTGGTTTAGATTTTTATTTTTTGGCTTCCACTATAGATGTGTTTTTATTTCTTGGAGGCTCTTGTCATTGATTTACCTAAACTGTGACTATTCTGACATTAACGCAATTTATCTACCATGTGAGCTTGATTTAAGTTGTAGATATTTTTATTCATCTGTATGTTTCCTATTATTTCAAATATGTAAGTTGCACTTTACATTGTGCACTTAATGATTTTATTCTTAGACTTGGCTTTCATTTTCATTCGTACACTTTGATAAGTTTACATTTATTGAAACTTAAACCCTCTAGAAAGATACTTTACATTTGATCTTTTTGATCTGATAAATTTTGAGGCTTGACATGTACTTGTTGGAAATGTAATCCTTTATAACGATGTAATATGAAGCTTGATGGTTGTGTAAAATTACTTATAGAAGAATGAAACAATCTCATTTTCTTGAATTATGCATTGTTTTTTATATGGTGGGAACCTTGTTCTTGTGGAAAATCTGAAATTTGTTCTTTTTGTAACCTTCAGTTCTATTATGCCATTTATCATTGAGATGGAGTTTTTTGTTATGATTGTGTTGTACTATTTCTTGTGATAAAATATGTGTTCCTATGCCAATGTAAAATATGCATCTTTAACTTTGTTTTCTAAGCATGATGCAAACCTATGCTTTTATTTCTTGTACTAATGTATTAGCTGGAAATGATTTCATGCATTGATATTTTACTATGCTGCTATCTTATTGTAACTTAATTTGTTGTTTTAAAATAAAATATGCTTGGAATGATGATTCAAGGTTGATATTGTAACTTAAGTGAATTCTTTCCTTGCAATGTATGAGAGTAAAAAGGTATTGCATGAACTATATCCTTAATTTGCAAAGAAACCGGCATGGTTGCATGGACATGATACTAATTTCATCTTGTATTTTGTTGTAATCATAACTTGAAGATGCGTAATATGTACCTGCACACTAAGAAAAATAATTAGAAAAATAATTAAAGGCTCGAATCCTTCCATCTAATGTTGATTCCTTCGAGTGACATGGTTTTGAAGATGATATTATACATTCTTTTCTATAATTCTGATTTCTTGTTCATGAAATTTTATTTATCTAAAGCTATGAATGCAAGAGATTGGTGTAATACAGAGCTATAATAGATTGTTGTTTCACATTTCAGGTACCTTCCGAGAATGAAAAGGAGAGTGGGAATAAAAATATGAACCAATTGACTCAGGGAAAATACATCCAATCAAATAATGATGGATTTTCCTTTTTCATTTGGACATAACTTTAAATACATATACTCTCATTTCATGCAATTGCTTTTAGAGTTATTCCCATGGCTTGTGTGGGTTCACTGTACTTAATAGTTATGAAATAAATGACAACTTATTCTTGTGATGAGTTGTATATTTATCTATTTTGCATTATTCTTTCTTTTACATGATGTAAAATGAAACATGTACAACTCATACACATTAGGAACATTTCATTTAATAATTATTAATGAACCTTAAGATAATTGCTAATAACTAAAAAGTGAACAAGGATAAGCTCAAACCTACTTCATCCCCAAAGTGGACTGCCCATCTGCAAGCTTTGGTTTGTCCATCTTTTGCTTATTGCATCCTTCCCTTTTGTGTCAAAGTCTTCCACTGTCTCCCTGGATCCAGTGGACGATCAGGACAATGATGTGGTCAAAAGACATGTTGAGAATAAGATAGGCATTCTCAAACTAGTAAAGTGACATTTTAATTATCTTTCACTCCCCTAGTTAGGTTTATCCATCAATTCCTTCCATATGAAACAAAGTTTCAAGTTTCCCATTTTTTTTAAATTTCAAAAACTGTCAACATTTTTTATTGAAACTTGTTTTGATCTCCTTTAGTTAACTGTAATGAATTTGATCCTTATCATTCCTTGTACTTCTTTTGTGATGAAATTTCTATATATATCCTACAATTTTATGTTGCTTCTATATGTGCATCTGGTATTTTCTTCATTATTCCTCATGAATCCTGTAACAGCTCCAAAAATTTTCTTTATAAACATGAACATTGTTACCTTCTCCTGAGAATTGACTTTCAAGTATTTAGGGCCCTTGTATTTTGAATGGAATTGCAACATTCAAGTATTTAAGATATTTGGACTAAGATGTATGGCCATTTGAAAAGGGCTCATTTTGAAAATTGTATTTTCTTTCTATACTTATTCCATAGCTTCACTCATTTGTTGCAATAATTTTTTTGAAACTTGTCTTGTATTTGTGAGCTTCGTGCTTTCTTAATGTCAAAGACAAATCCATCTTCACTTGATTGGAAATGCCACAATTTTATGAGATCTTATGCTTCGAATCTCCAACTTTTATTCTTCTTGCGTTCATTATAAAAAATCTAGGTGAATTTTTTCAAATTCATTGCAATTCTACGGCCACATTAGGATATTTGTTTCTCAAAAAGTGTTTTCTTTCATGTGATGACTGAGAATTATCTGCATTTCTAAAAGCATGAAATACAATGTGACTTTGGAAGATGTGAATACACTATATTTTTTGTAAGCGTGCATAATGCAACTGATTTCATCCTTAGCATATATGATAAATTAATGAATTCCTTGTAAGGTTGTATTCTGTATGAAGATTTCTTAGTTGTCCATGTAACCTAGAATGAATTCTCCTATACTTTGTCATCTGTTTGATCTCTTTCATTTCAAACTTACTGAAATTAATATTTTTCTTATGAATTCTCTTGTGTTCTCTTAAATTAAATCTCATTTAAGAAAATTCATTTCTTTAAAACTGTGATTACAACAGACATGAAAATTCAGATCTCTGACATGAATTTTCTTCTCTTTTTCCTGGTACCTGCTGAATACGGAGAGGAGTGGTACAGAAAACAGAAAATAAATAGGGAGAATCCATCTAAATAGGAAATGACGGATCTCCCTCTCTCTTTTACTCATAGCTTTACACACATGCATTTTATTATATGCACTTTCTTTCAGAGTTATTCCCATTTTTTGTGTGGGTTATTGTACTTTATAATTATGAAATAAATGATAATTTCTTCATGTGATAATATTTACAGTTATATTTTTTGCATTATTCTTTCATTTATATAATGTAAAATGAAAAATATACAACTCATACACACTAGGAACCTTTCATTTAATCATAATTAATGGACTTAAGATACCTAATAATTAAAAAGTGAATCAAGATGATTTGAAACTTACTTCACCCCTGAAGTGTATTGTCCCTTTGCAAGATTTGGGTTGTCCATCTTTTCTTTATTGTGTCCTTCTTGTTTATGTCAAGGTTCTTACCATTTTCTTGAGGGATCTAGTGAATGATCATGACAGAGATGTGATGGAAGGAAATGCTAAGATGAAAATAGGCATTCTAAAATTGTTAAAGTGAAATTTCACTTCTATTCTCTCCCTTAGTTAGGTTCTTCCATCAATTTCTTCCTTCTAAAATGAAGTTTCGAGTTGCCAATTTTTGCACAAGTGCAAAAATTGTAAATAGATCCTATATTCTACCTGCATCCACAAAATGACAAAAAAAAAACATTATAATTAAAAATATCAATTTTGAATGAAAAATAAAAGCATACAACCTATACCAAATAAATTCCTACACCATTGCCCCCTTGGCTAGAAATCATTGGTCTCTAGAAAACATTCACCTATGCCATCAACCCCTGGATACAAATTTCCCCCATCCTAATGCCATCGAAACTTATGTTGTAAAGGTACCCAGGCTGCTTATCCAAAAATTAGTAGAGAGTTTCAAAATTTTACTTTCGAAATATATATAAAAAATTAAAACCAAAATCTCCCAAAACTACTTGCATTTTTTCCTAACCTACTTGATGATCTAAGTTTGAAGAAAAAAATACCTAAATGACTTTGAAACTCTAAAATAACTAAATAACACCTAGAATACTTAATGAAGTTAAAATAAATTACCTATTTTCATGCCCTCCCACATACTCCACCTCTTTTTCCTCCATCACCACCTTGTAATCATGTCATGATGTTAAAATACACCTAATTTTTTTAATTTTGTAGCTCACTTTTCTCAATTCCAAAGATAAAACTAACTAAATCAAAATAAAAATTACTATAATAAAACAAAATTTCCTTTTTGAATTCAGTCATGATCAACCTAAATATTTAAACAACAGACATTTTCACTCCCAAACTCTATAACACTTGTCATTTTTTGCATCTCGACCATAATCTCATACCACTTCATTTGACCTATTATGCTCATACATTCAATTATCTTAATTTTGTGACTATTTTATGATACCATATAACATCATGACATTTTTAGACCTCAACACTATGACTTGACATCCATCCCATTGTCCAGTAACCAGGTAATTTGTAAATTAATCTACTGATGATCCTCTAGTGTTTCTTTTTAGTTTTGCTTCTTTTTTTTTACAAAAGAAAAATAGTTTTGAAGGGACTATACCCTGTTATAATAAAGGCTCAATAGCCAGATCAAAATGAAAACACATAAAAATAGCATTTGAATCTAGATATTATGATAAGCTCAAAAATAGTTAAAAAATAAACTACTAAATAAAGGAAAATAGGGATAAAGCATCGACTAAACATAAAAAAACTAGGAAACTATCAGAAACAAAACAACAACTTGAAGTCCTCCAGCCTACCTAGAAGGTATTATTTCTTTGAGGCCCTTTCGATCCTAGAATTGATCATCTATGGGGACGTAAAAAGTGCTATGGTGGGTACATGTGTTGGGTCATTAATGTTCAGCTATGAGATGACCTGATTTCTCTCCTTTTCAGTGCCCCAAATATCCTCAGGGACTCCACTCAACAATGTGATGCTTCTGAAATGTTGTTCAAAAAAATCACTTATTTATTTAAAGATGTCCATATTATGGTCATGTCTATCCTTATTTTTCCCCAATCTATTATCAAGTGAATATAATTTTATGTAAATTTCTTAAGTTTGATATTTGCCAAAACCTGCATCATCATTTATCTTTCTTTTTCCCTTTTTCTTGTTTAGCTGATGTATCTCTTTCTTGATATTATCTACCTCTGTTTCAAGTGCTTCCATTCTAAGGATAATATTATCCCTCTCCTGCTAGGAAGCTTTGTCCTGCCCTACATTACTGATATGCAAGATATTGTGAACCATTTCCATATCCTTGTTACTCTGGAGAACAAGGCTAGAGGTATGTGGGGTCACTTTATGGGGTGCAGGGTTATTAGCCTTGACAATCCTATAATTGAAAAAATTGGTCAGGATGGGAGTGGGTGTGTTGTGAGAGGGATTGGGATGAATGTTGGGGAAAATGGGAATGGCAGGGAAATTGATGAGGCAATACTTGTGAAGGAGAAAGATGAGACCCTAGTGAAGGAGAATGGCCCTAGTATGTTTCTGAAAATAAAGAATATATCATTCCAAAGAATTCAGGAGATATTATGGGAAGAAAACAACAAGATTTATCCTGAAGTGATTAAGGAAAACCAAGTTTCTAGTGGGAATAGTAATGTACTACCTTCAAGAGCTATAAACCACACCATCATTTTAGTAATTTCATCGAAAGGTTCTTGAAAGGAACTTACCTAAATATCGGCTGTAACAAAGATGATCTCTTCCCCTGCATCAGTAAACTTCTTTGCTTCGGTGTTTTTGTTAACTCTCTTGCTGAAGAACTGGATGCCATCAAAATCTAGCCCTGTAACTTCTGCAATTAGCAACTCATTCATCAACACCCTTTTCCCTCCATATTTAACCTTCATGTCCTTCCAATATATGGAAAAATGCAATGAAATGTACTGATAACGACCTTGTATTTTCTCAATAAAGTTGGAGACACCCCCTATTTTAAGATAATTCGATAGCTCAATGTTATCCTTCCAAGAAGGATCAGAGCTGATTTCTAATTGGCATGGAGTTCCCCCCATATTTCTTCCTCTACTATTTCCATGATTAGTCTATTACAAACCACCCATGAAAAGGCTTTATTATTTTTGCCTAAACCATTTTTTAAGAATCTAGCTGGAAATCCGAGAAGCATGTGAGCATTTATGGTGGTAATTAGTATAAATCCTCTCACATGTTCCATCTTTCTTATCCATCGAATCCCATGCAATCTCATTAGAGATTCTATCTAAGATGTGAATGCTCATAATTATCCTTGGTAGTACCATTGTGTACTTCCGCAGGGATGTTATTTTCACTATCCCAAGTGGTGAAATTATTATTGGTACCGTAGTTAGCTAAGGTATCTTGCACCTTGTTTCCCTCTCTATAAGTATGACCAATTTTAATATTTTTGAAGGTATGACATATATTAATAGATTTCTGAATGAAATATTTAATAGTCCAAATTGGAGGGTGTATCTGATTAAGATGATTTATCATATACAAGGAATTGCCTTCAACAATGATAATTTGAATGTTGTAATTGCTAGCAATTCTTAGACCCCATAAAGTTGATAATTATTATGCATAGTGATTGTTCCAATTGCCCATTATGCCAGCATAAGCACCAACTAAACAATCTTTATGATCCCAAATTATTCCTCCACTAGTAGCTGCTCCTGGGTTTCCCTTAGAGGCTCCATGAAAATTAATTTTATACCAAGAGTTTGGAGGAGGGATCCAATAAATTAGACACCTGTCAATATTTGAAATTCTTCATTTCTGCACATTTTCAATATCCACCTTCCAATTTGATAGAATAAATTATTCATCTTCAGGATATTTCTTATTCTTCAGAGGTTTAAATCTTTCAATATTGTTTTTGATGACATTACCAATCTTCGTAAAGCTTTTCTTGCAAGGTTGTCTGCTATTTCTTAAAATTATGTCATTTATGTCTTTCCAAAATCTCCATATAACATGGGGTGTCACCAGTTTCTAAAGTCTCTGAACAATACAATGTTTAAAAGGAGGATCCCGCTGAATCCAATATTGAAAAAATTCCTTTGGCACTGTCTAGCTAACATTGAATTTTTAAAAAAACATAACTCCAAATATTTGAAGCGTACTCACAATGCAAAAAAGATGCTTTATGTCCTTAGCCTCTTTTTTACATCGGTAACACATATTTGGAATTATAAATCCTCTCTGGATAAGGTTTTTATTTGTGAGTATTCTTCCTCTGAAAACAAGCCAAAAGAAGAAATTGATTTTAGGAGTTAGTTGTGGCATCCAAATCCTTCTCCATTTGAAATCGCATTGGATGTTTTCAAAGTAGGAATTGTATCCATATTTGAGAGTGTATTCCCCATCACTTGATTTATTCCAAAAAAATTAATCCTTAACTTCAATTTGACTCAGGGGTATACTATCTAGCTGCGGTTGTAATAAGGAAATTGTGAGATTTAGCTCATCACTTTCCACCTTGAGTTGTTTCCATCTTTTTCTATTACCCTCCATTTAAATGTAGTCTTTGAATTTAGTTCCATACTTTTTCTCTAGAATATCTTTGACAGAACCAAATTTATCATTTATGTTGGTTCTAGTCTAGTTATAACACCAGAAATGAATATCTTTGCCATTTTTCACCTTCCATTTATAACCTTGTTTGATAAAATTCCTGATTTGTCTCAAATTGATCCAAAAAATAGACCCTTGAGGTAGCTGATCATCATGAAGGAAAAAATCTATAGTTTTTTGAGCTAGATACTTAGCCTTAATTATATTAATCCAAGGTTTCTCCTCAGTAAGAATTCTCTAGCCCATTTTTGCAATCAAGGCCATATTAATTTTTACAATATCCTTTATGCCTAGCCCCATTAATTCTTTTATGAGTACATACTTGATCCCAGGCCACCAAGTGGTATCTGAATCTTTCCTCTGTTTCCTGCCATAAGAAATGATTCTAAATCCTTTCAATTTATCCCTAAAGACAACATGAATGTTGTATAGAGACATAATGTAAATAGGTAAATTTTGAAGAGAGATTTTTATTAGCAAAAATTTTCTAGCATTAGAAAGTATGGCCCCTTTCCAACTAGCCATTATTTATTTTAAATATTTTTAGTAAACCATTCCAAACTATGTAGAATTTTTTTTGGTTCCAAGAGGTAAGACCCAGGTAAGTAGTGGGTAAGGAATTGATTTTGCATCCGATAATTTGAGAAATTATTTTTTGTCTTTCAAGAGGAGTATTAAAAAATAAGATTGAACTCTTATCAAAATTTATCTCTTTCCTTGAGGAAACCTCATATAATTTCATAATAGACTTGATAGCCTTAGCTTCAAGGATTGATTCCATCAATAGAATAATTGTATCATCCACAAATTGCTGATGTGAAGTTGTTTGATTTGTAGAAGTAAGCCTAATTCCTTTTAGAAGACCTTCATTAACGGCTTTGGTAATGGATCTATTGAGGCTGTCCACCATAAGTATGAAGAGCAAAGAGGATATAGGATCACCCTATCTAATTCCCATACTACTAGCAAAGAACCTCACTGGCTCACCATTCACCACCACATAAACTATAGCGGGTAGAAATGCATGCCTTAATGATTCTTTTGAAATTATTAGGAAAATTAAATTTAGCCATAACATTGTCAAGGAAATACCAAGAAACTTTGTCAAATGCCTTATTCATATCGAGTTTCATAACCATGCTAGCTCTTTTTCTATTATCCATAGATTGAATGATCTCATGCACCATGGTCACCCTGTCTTTAATTATCCTACCTTTTATGAATCCACTCTACTTCTTTGAGATCGTATCATTTAGAATAGTCTGGAGTCTTGTAGCAATAATCTTAGTAAAGATTATATAAATAATGTTAACCAGACTAATGGGGAAGAAGTCCTTGAAATATTTAGCATCCATTTTTTTTGGAGCAAGCACAATGTGGGTGTTATTTAGATATTTTAAGAGATTACCAGTTCTGTAGAACTCATTCACTTCCCTTAATAAGTCGTTTTAAGCATATTTCCCAAAAGTTATAAAAAAAATTAGAAGAAAAACCATCAGGGCCTGGTGCCTTATCCCCTTCAAGAGTAAAAATAGATATTTCCAATTCCTCCAAAGTGACTGTTTTGAGAAATATATTTTAGTTTTCGCACATCAATTTTTTCATTCAGAATGGCTTATAACAAAAAGGAGGCAGACTTTTCATTTTCCGCACTATTCTCCTTGAGCAGATTTTCCTAGAATTTGAGAGCTTCATCCTTTATATCGTTAGGGTCTTTGATGACAACACAATTTCCTTTTGAAAATTATGTTATCCTATTGCAAGCTTTATGTTTCATGGTGGTCATATGGAACAATTTTTTGTTTCTATCTCCCTTTTTCAGCTAAATTTCCCTATATTTAAGCCTCCATAAAGATTCTTCCCTGCTTCAGACCATATGTAGCTTAGATAAAATATTTTTTCTGCTAATTGATCCTTTAAAGAAATGCCATTTTCAGTAATTTGAGATTACAACTCATGTAATTTTTTCTTTAATATATTGCCAAAAACGTCTTTATTCCATTTTCTCACTTGCTTTTTAACAATTTTTAATTTTTGAATTAATCTAAAATGGGCATTTCCTTTGCCATCCCAATTCCACCATTGTGTAATTCTATCAAATATTTCATCATGATCCATCCACATATTTTAAAATTTAAAAGAGCTATGCATTTGTTTAGCCCTGTAAAAAAGATTTAAAACAATCAGATTATGATCAAAGCCAATTCTTGGAAGAGAGGAGAGCTAGAGTTCTTGATGCAAAATATAATTGGCAGAGATAAATGATCTATGAAGTCTAACTTGAATCATTTCATTTCCCACTCTTCTATTTTTCCAAGTGAATTGATTACCATGAAGCTCCACATCCATGAGATTTGAATCAAAGATAAAATCAGAAAATTCATCCATGTCATTGGAGAAAGTGGGATTACCTTACACCCAGGGTTTAAAGGGGAATTGAATTCACCCATGACAAGTCAGTTGTCACTTTTTTGTTGACTTATAAAGAGATTTATATCATTCCAGAGCTTCCTTCTCCCATTTACAGAATTCGGTGCATAGATATTTGAAAGGATCTAATTGAAATTATTATCAATAACATAGAAGTCAACAACAAGATGATGGTTGGTGTCAGAGATTACCAAACAAGTCAAAATATTTTTGTCCCAGAAGGTAGATAAACTGCCAGAAGCTCCCTAAGAATTAACAACAACAATTTCTGAGTTGTCCTAGAATTTTTTTTCACAATTTTCAAGGATATTTGAATTTATTTTAGTTTCATGTAAGATAAAAATGCTAGGCCTACTTGAGAATCTTAACTCTTTAAGTATTCTTTGTTTAGAGTTCCCATTCATCCCTCTTATATTCCAAGAGATTATCTTCATCTAAATAGTATGTGGGAAGAATTTTCCAAATGACTCAACTGACTCTGAGTTCGATCTGCAATATCTTTTTCTATTTTTTTTTTCTGAGCTCCTTCTATGAAGGTCTTCCTTTTATAGATTTGCTTCCAAAATCAACTATCCTTCTGGTAGATGATTTAGTTTTTCTTCTTCATTGTTCTTCCAACATTGATTTATTCTCATGCATGACATGAAGGGTAACACTATCATGTATTCATTGGTGGGTATATTTCATTTCATCTCATCTTTTCAACATTCCTTTATGTACTTACTTTCACTATCAATGCTATAGAGTGTTTCGATCTATTAACCACCCCATGTCTCACTATCATGACACGTAGTGATCAAAAGATGGGGCATATGTATACATCTAATTTTTAACTTTTCATCTTTCATGTACCTATTACTAAAATATTCCTTATTGTAGATAAGGGCCACTGATCCATTTATTTCATGAGGGGGTTCCTTTAGTCTCCTACCAGGAATGGGTAATGGTTATTCATGTAACCATTATAGGTTAGAGATAGCACACAAAGAAAGTTTAATTATTTTTTCTTGGCCTTATTTGTCCTTACAATAGTTATCCTTGTGTCCTTAGGTATCACAGACATATGCACTCAAAATTTCTCACTTTTATCTCACAATTTAGCTCATTGTTCATCCATGTCCATTATCTATGACACTCTTTTTCAATTTACATGATAAATAACCTCCTTTACCATCCTATGTCAACACCATCACCCATGTGCAATGGTTTTAGTGTAAGGATTATCTTGGCTGACACCATCACCCTTGGGAGATGGCATCATTTATATGCTCAGCACAGTGTTACATTAATAAATGAAGGAAGCTCAAATCTTAGGAATTTCCATCTTCTCCTCTCTTTTGCAACATCTTTACATCTACTCACTCAACTCTTGGCTCAGATTGGAATTTTCTATGATTGAATTCTACACTCCTCATCTTTGTTGGTTTTCTTGCACTATTGGTTCATTTATATTTTGTCTAGGATATGAATGGTGTTCCCATTCTCAACCTAAAAGTGATTCTCTCTTAGTGTGTTATTGTTATCCACTTTTCCCCTTAGGAAAATCAAACAAACATGAAATTGCACATTGGGAAATGGGGTTGATTCAATACGAGAGGTTACATTTAAAGATTGGCTAAATAGGTTACAGTCAGGCTTGTAAATGACAATGATCTAGGAGGAAATAAATTGAAGGAAGCTTGGAGTCAAGCTTAGCAAAAATTAGGGCCCCGAAGTTTGAATTTTTCAGACCTTGGAGATTTTACAGTTTGGTGTTTCAGAAGTTAGGCATATAAAAAATAAATAAAAGGCCCAAAATATTGAAACCCCAATGTCTGAAAAGGCTTGGGGTTTTTTAGGTTCAACTCCCCTTTTGGGGTCAACAATGCAATGGATCATGGATTTTTGTGTTTGAACTCTGAAAGTCAAAATTTTTGGGTTTCAGAGGTTCAGGCTTCGGAGGTTTGGTTTCTTTTCCAAATAAAATGAAAAAATGTGAGCCAAATCCCGAAAGCTTGAACTTCAGAACTCTGAAAGGGTTCAGGTTTTGGGGTCAAACTTTACTTCAGGGTCAATGCGGTGGAAATTTATAGACTTTCGAAGGGCCTAGTTTCGGAGGTTTATTTCAAGGTTGAAGCAGCAAGAATTCTGAAAGGTGCAAGGTTTGAAAGCCGAAGTCTAAATTTTAGACTTTGGAATTTTTGAGTTTTAGAACTTTGGAGACCCAAAACAAAAAAATTAAAACTTGAATTCAGAAACCCAAAGTCAAAATTTTACACATAGGGGTTTCATATTTTTGGACATTTCACGCACTCAAGCGGATGAATAGTAACATCAACCTCTGAAGTCAAAATTCTTAAAATTTTGAAATTTCAGATTTGATAGGTTGCAATGCATTTAGGTTTCCGAAGAAACATAGCCAACCACTCATCATTAATGCAGTATGACACCCAAATATTCAGATAACCATATATTTTGATTGGGATCTCAGATCTACACAAGATATAACTTTTTAGAAATCTCTTAGTATCCTCTACAAAACTAAGCTATTCAAAATGAAGAAATACAATATTCCATTTTAGGGGGGTGTTTCCAGATTTCTCACCTAACCAAATGATGAAGGTATGGGCTACCTTTCTTTCCCAACAAGGAATTGTACATGGAGGTATGGGTTTTGCAGTGGCACCCATCACTGCTGCAGGTGAATTTAATGCATTTGAGGGTGGTTGAAGCAATATTTTGAGTTTCTTCCTTCTCTCCCCTCTCTAGTTTTTCATATAAATTGTAAAAAGGGGCATTATTCTAATGGGGGATAATTTTTCCTTACACCCTCCCTCTTTGTCTTATTTATAAGTGAAGTTTTGGATTCCAAACCTACCATTCAAGATGTAATGCAAGTGTGTGCCTCTTGGCCATTGTAATGCACTGTATCAAATCTATGGAGCAATAATATAAGTTTTTGGATGAATTGCAACCCCCTCTTGTGTTCATTGATTTCTTCTTATCTCTCACTGAAATCTTAGTTATCTGTGCATGGTGGTTGTCTTACATTTTTAATTGTTTGTGTTTAATGGTTAGTGGATTCTCATCAGTGGTTTGATCTGTGGTGTATTTTCATCCTTCTTAATATTATTGTAGTTTCCATCTTCATGCAAAGAATGTGTTCAACATTCCTTTTGTTGCATCACCTCTGTTAGTTTAGGTTTAATTTCTTGTAATCTTCTTAACCATGTTTCCTTGGAAGGTTTATAATATATTTCAGACTAGATCCTCTTAAATTTTAATGTGTGCATTAGTATAGAGGAATAGGAACCAACCTTTATCTAGTGGGTTATCTCGATCGCAAATTCCCAAACTCTGGTATAACTCCATGTTTGACAAATCACGCTCACTTCCTCAACCATTCACTTGTGAGAAATCAGGGGTGTTATGATTTGACCATAAAAGTTACTTCTCTAGAGAGATATATATATCAGTTACCAACCTAAAAGTACAAGAATAGATTATTTCATCTCCTTCCCTCATTTTTCTAGGTCATCTTAGTGTTACATATGTTATGATATTGGGTAACATAGTACTGGTATTCAAGATCAAATCCTTAGCTTTTCCCTATCTATATTTTATTCATATTGTTTATACTTTTCTTATCTATCATCAATTCATACCTATCCTCACTCAAATAATAATATATTATTAGGGTTATGTCCTTTATCTTGATGGTGGGCCTCAGAAAACCAATGTTTACATATTATAGGGATTACTTCCATCGAGGTATCTTACCCTAGCCCTTGTTGTAGCCCCTTTAAATCTACCCATTGTATTCTACTTCATGTGTGTTTCATACATGTTACCTCTATACCGTTTTAGCACAGATGATTTAGTAGTGTAAGTTATTGAGACACATTCTTGGCCCACCATACATCAATTAGTTATGATATTGATTATTGGGAGACACAAAAATATATTAAATAGGTATGTATTGGGATTGTTAGTAGAGACAATGGGATTATTTAATATTTATTCGAGATATTATTCTACTAGTGTTTCCCTATCCTATAATATGAAACATTGTAAATAAGATATCAAGGATGGGGTACGCAATGTGCATTGGGATATACCAAGATTTATTCATATACATGGAAATCTATAAATTTTGTGTGGAGTATTAAATTTCTTACATTATTAAACACATGGTTTTATGAAACCATCTTTCTACTAGGACTGATCACACCTCTTGTTGAGTGGAATTAAGATTGGTTTTTTACAAAGTGGTAGGTACATTCCCCATGGGTGATTGGCTGAGGTAAAACCTAAATCTAGTTGTTTCTAGATGATTAGGATATTATAGGTGTGATATATGTACCATATCAAGGCCAGGTGGGTTAATATGAGGTTACAATTAGTGATAACATCTATATGAGGTTTTACTTAGTGTAAATGATTCACAACATGTGCAATCTATCTATTCTAAAAAATACCCTTATTTGAGATATTTACCACCTCCTAATCTTAGTTCATGAAATCCATAGTTATAAAATCATGTACTATTATTAATATACCTTTGAAAAAAGTTCTTTTCTACCAAAAATAGTATTCACGATTAATAATTACTAGCTGTAGATACTCATTCTGGTAATTCATGCCTTACAACAACAAAAACGTTGCCACACTTTTTTTATAGCCCACACTTGATCAATTTGGAAAATTATGTTATCCCTAGCTATATCTCATTCATTCTTGTTTGACCACACAAAATATTTTTTTCCATAATAATGATATTAATCCATAAATTTAGGATACACTGTCAAACATAACTATCCCAATTTTCAAATCACTCGCACTTGTATAAGAGACCATGATGCCCAAAAAGGCCATAACATCCATATGCTACTAGTCGACCTAGTTGCTTTGGTCCCTTTCCTTCTAATGTTACTTTTTTTAATATTCAAATATTTTGTATACTTCTAGTTGCCTTTATATGAGTATTCCATATGTGGAATACATATATAAGCACATTATGCATCTCTCATTAATGAGGAATACTCACTGTACTTGACACATATCACTCTAATGGTAAAATAATAAGAGAAGTCACAAGAAAAGATACTCCAAGATTCCCTTGAGCTTCATAGACTCTAGATACTTAATATAGGTTAGTAATATACTCATATATATAAGCACAAAAGGCACATTATCAAATTCAAGTCAAGATAGGCCAAAGGATCAAGTAAAAGTACATTGTTTCAAGGTCATGATTATAAATATGGTTACATTTTGATCCATCTTCGAAGTAGTGGTGATGTTGGCATTGTACAAGGGTTCCTAAAACAATATAAATTATTTTTAGCATAAATCCGTCACTATCTAGGATTTTTAAGATTCTACCAGTTTTAAAGAAAGCATGACACAATGTCGAATGTCCAAGTTGCATACATGAACATATCATGAAGTACTGTGCAATCCCAGAAAATATTTATATATGAAAGTATGGAGGATTAGGGGTGTATTGAAAGGGACATAATAATTGTACACTTTGTAATGTTCCATAATCATTGGTATAGGTAGCTCTATAGGAAACAATTCCAAAAATGAAGCCTTGTTAGATAATTTCCAGCCCAAATAAGCATACAATATAGAAAATAATATAAGACTTCTTCTCCCTCTTATTGTTGGTTCTTTATTTAATTTTTCTATCATTATTTATCTTCGTTCATGTATGATCACGATATTGCTAGAATTATCTTTGGAAACTAGTTGATTGGGATAATATGAAAACAATTATTAGGCCTTATAAATTTAACCGTTTGTGTTCAATCATTTTTTGAAATTGACCTTTTCCAAACACTAGTTTCCATATACCCCTAACTTGTTTATAGTACATTTTGTTAATTTGGTACATTCACATATATATGATCTTATTTTTTTGTGGTTTTAAATATTATAATGGATGCATATTTTTTTAATTATCTCAAGAAACACCTTATATATATATGAAAACTCTCACAACCACTATCAAGGATACATGCATTAGTTCATATGTTTCTACTAACTATATATAATTTTATATCACATATGGTCTTGTGATGAATGATGAATACATTACCTTCATAACAATTGATATTACGTCTCAAAATGTCTTTGATAATTCTCCTCCATTTAATTTCAAGGTCAAAGTTTGTAATGTATTAGTATAACATGCTATTATCAATAATGGATATGGCCTTAACATATGTAAAATTTATTTTCTACATCAAATAGGAATTTCTTGTAACAAACCAAATCCCTCTTCCCTATATATATTTTTGTTTGCGAATACTCCTAAAAGAGTATTAGGGGAGATAAATTTTCGAATTATAGTAGGTCCTTATAATATCAATATTCCATATGAGGTAAAGCATTATAATCTCAATTATAATATTCTTCTAGGTCAACCTTGGTTAAATGTCATGCATATTATGCCTTCTACTCTAATTGTATGAAATAATTGTTTATACCATGGTGTAGTATATGATGTTTTTTATTATCCATCACCCTTCAATTTTTCCATTACTATTGAGCATGAGAAAAAAGTTGTTATGGGTTCTCAATTTTTTCTAAAAATAGTATTGTGGATTGTAATACATATGGTCAAGGTTATAAATATTTATTAAAACATGGATTTTCCAATAATGGAATTTGTAGAGATTGTCAAGGAATCTATGATCCTATGTCCCTACCCACACAGATCAATAAGGATAGAATTGGTTATATTCGTTGTCATCCTCAATCCATCACTATGAATTCACATTTTCTTCCAGATAAGTGCCCTCATGAGGTATGTAAAACTTCTTCAGCATAAAATTTTAAGTTGGTCAATTCACATCTTATAGACAATACAACCTCTCCCAACTTATGTACAAGCATCTCCTCCTCATTTTCATAAAAATGTATTTTGAATTCACTTCATAACACAACTTACTTTGGATAAAGCAATCCTACTAATATAGACATAGATACACATGACTATATTTCTATACAAACATACATTGAAGACTGATACAAAAGTTTTAACGAAGAGACCACACCGTATAACCTCTGTTCCACCGATGACCCCTTATTCATTCTTTTAGTTACATCTCTTTGTGATACTATGAAAGATGATATTATCTAGGTCCTTAAGGATTTTTTATATATATTTTCATGGCAATATAATGACATTCCTAATATTGGCCCTTGAATGGAAGTGCAAAACATCATTCTCCATGAATGTGCTAAAAATTTACGACAAGAAATTCATACGATCGATATCATCATGTGACATTATTGGTTAATGAATAAATACAACCAATATTGGATGATGGACTTATCTAAGATGTTGAATATCCATAATGGGTTTCCAATATCGTTCAGGTAATGAAACTCAATGGCCATATCCATTACTACATGTATTTTAGATAACTTAATAAAGCATGCCCTAAAGATAATTTTCCTTTTCCAATTATTGACACAATTATTGACTCCACCACTTGTCATGGCATGATTTCATTAATACATGGTTTTGGGGATATAATATTATAAAATTTAACCCATTCAATAAAGAAAATACATTTTTACCACCCCATGGGAAATGTTTGTTATAGTTTTCTTCATTTTTGTCCTCAAGAACATTTGAGTCACCTATGAACATGCCATGACTCATGTATTTTATAATAAAATTCACAAAATCATTTATGACAATGTTTATTAAATAATTAAAAATTTGAATCATTTTGTTGACCATGATTAGGATATGTGATAAGGATTTACATGTTCAAGAATGTATAATGTAAGGATCAACCATAAAAATTGTGTCTTTTGTGTCACTACCAAGAATCAACTATGATATGTCAAATTAGAACAGAGTATCGAAATTGACTAAAAGAAAATTCGTATCATTGTAGATATACCTTTATCCCATAACCTTCCATAGTTGCATTCACTTTCCGATAAAACCTAACCATTTACACAATTGATGAAAAAATATACTAAGTTTGTAGGGGATGATAAATGTTAGTAATCATTTTATTCCATTAAATATTATCTTCTCTAGCTACAACTCTTCCCACATCTAGTTCTAAAGCAATAGTTAGCTTTATATATTTCTATATCCTTCCATATATTGATGCCTATTGTAAATGTGTTGACTTTTATATTAATCACACATTGCTATCATATGCCTATAGTTATAGTTACCTTGAATTTGTTTCTTAGGAATCATTTTTTCATGGAAAATCTACATAACTACATGCTAAAAATGGAAATTCATGTTATTAATAAAACAGAACCATTGCGGTATTTTCTTTAACTAACACATTTATCACGCCGTGTAACTTAATGGGTGGTGTTGCTTACTAAATTTGCTCTCAAGTTGATTCTAAATAATCAATAAACTAGAAATTTATCCGTGATTAGCTAGTCACATCCCAAATAGATGACCCTTCTCTTGTTTACGATGATTTTCATTATGAATATACTACCTAAAACATTGAATTATAAGTCTAAACTATATATTTTGATGCTTCTCAATGTGTCACCAGATCTGGGACCGAGATTTTTCTCATTACTTCAAATGGTGATCCCATTCCCTTTTCTTATATAATGCAAAAATAATATTTTCAAATATAAATCACTCATACTTGGCCTATCTGTAGCCTGTACTCTCCAAGTACGCCATATTTAAATATTCATATATTATTAAATTATTATCAATAAATTCGGCGATGTTTATCATATAAACAAATACAAACTTATTCCATATAATATAGGTTTTGAGAACCTTCTAGTTACATTTGATTCTTACATTATGGCTAGTATCACATGAAAAGATAATAGAGACACAGATGTTATGGCTAATGTTTCCTCTCTAGTCCCACTCAACATCACATATGACCAGGTTACCTTTACTATTTAACATTTACATAATCCTTCTACTGACTTTCCCATGCTCGAATCCCTACATGGTCTTGCGGCCATATGAAACAATGATAATATTGAATGGTATACTGATATTTAAACTGTTTTTAACAATAATTTTTACCAGAGAATGCATTACCACAAGAAGCTTGTCAGCTACGCCATGAGGCTTATTAATACATTCCAGTTGGGGTATCATTTTTTAATTTTATTTCAATTGAAATGTTTAGTGTTTCCTTAGGGTTGATTGCCTATAAGAAATGGAACAATATATCTAGAGGTACGTTTCATAAATTGCTACAAATTCGATACCATTTTGCTACCATGGAACATGATTGTCTTGAATATGCTAAAATATGCTATCGACATTAATAAAATAGTAATCTCAGCCATTCCATAACATATTAATTCAAACATATTGTATCTTTGTAGCCTTTTTATATCTTTTTCTTGTATGTTATTGGAAAACTAAATCAATATACTGATGGTCACAAATTCATTCTTTCTACCATAGAATATTTCACTATATGGGTCGAAGAAGCACCTTTCGACAACATCATTGGTGAGTACATCTGTCAATTGCAAGAAAGTTATTGTTGTGTTCAATATCAAGAATACCTTCTCCACTATTGATTTAATCTATGATTGAATTAAATATTAATTCATAGTACCTTAATGTAACAAATGATGTTAGTATGATTAATTATAGTAAAATGAAAGTAGTAAGCATTGAAATATTTAAAACCCTAAGCAAGTTAGAGAGGGATGATGAATTGGTAAATTATTTATAACCTAGGAGTGATTGAGATTATGTATTTGATAGAACAAGATGGAAGAAGTGTTGAAAAGTCTCAATGAGGTTTCACAACCCCAGGAATGGACAAGGTAGAAGTGCTTGTAGAAGGACAGGAGCACCCAAGGCGATAATGACTGATCTAGAAGCTTGTGTCTGGTATGATTCTCATAACCTGGTATTTTATGGGTCAGAAGACATTCGCTATGATTCCCTTTTGTTTCACTATTAGATCATCAAACTCACTTGTAATATCTAAAACAAATGACTACCTGCACATGACCCTAAACCACATTAAATCTAATAAAAAAGATGCAGAATGGGGAGAAAGCCTAACCCTAGCGGTCACCAAAAGAGTGAACTTATGACCAAATGCTGCACTAATCTTAGAATCCATGTAGTTTTCCATATATGTGTGTCCATGTCATGTTCACTATGTTTCCATTGTGGAAGTTACACAATGATATCATTTTATATCTATATTGAAGCAAATACGCACAAAATGTGTGTTATGGAATACAATAAACTCCCCTCCTATATAGTGTATGCAGACCAATGCAACATTTGACCCTTGTATGGATGTTCTACATCTTAAATTTTTAGTGCTCTTGTTCCTTTTTGAAGGCTTAGGTGGTGATAGATAATTCTTATAGTACTTGGCCCCCTTATTTGAAAGAATTAACTAAGTATATATGATTCCCTTGTCTAAATTTTGTAATTTAAACTTGAAAGGCTGACAAAAAGTAATAAGACGTGACCAAGAAGTGAAAGGGACCCAAAAGATTAAGAAGAAGAAAGAGAGGGACATGATCTCTCAAGAGGGATAGGAGCACCATGGGCGCTTCTATCCTAACTGAGCGCTAGTGTTCAAGGCCATCAAAAGGTAAATCAGTTAAGTACCAACATAGCTGTAATATGTGAAAAGTAGATTGCATGACATAAATCAACCAAAAGGCCAAAAGGATTTTTCAAGCACTAATTTTTTTCTTATGAATCATGTATACATTACTATGGTTTAGGACCTAGAAATGTACCAAAGTGCAGAGATATTTTTTTTACATTTCCCCCATTTCATGTTGTTGATACTTGATAGAATAAAGTAGATAGAATAATGCGTACCTTGATAATCTAGATAGGAGTGTAGCCGATAGCGTGTCAAATGGAAAATTAGCTATGTGAAATGTGAAGTGATTGCAATGTGATCCATGCAAACTAGTAAAAGGAGGTATACTCTAGGGGTGAATCATATGTATAGTGGCATGTTGTTAGAGTTTGTGCTTGTTGATGTGAGTTGCTTATTAGTTATTTTATGATAAGACCTATAAAAGAAGTGGAAAATAGTCAAATTACCATATATTAATAAGTTGAGTAACATATGTAAAAATAAGTGTAAAATGTGTAAAAATAGTATCTAAGGAAAGAGTTCACCTGATGTATGAGACAATATAGGATAGAATTTTCTCTTTTTTTTCTTAGATATCTTACCATGTGGGGTTGTGAGTATTCAATTCCTAATGAAGAAAGCATCAAACTATGGATTTGAGTATCCTACCACCAAAGATGGGGCATTTTGGGCGATCGCACACCATGGAGAAGAGTGTTGGGGAGAGAGGTATTTTTTCCTCTTCGTCCATGAAACTTCTCAAATAATAAGTGCCACTATAGATTGACACATCCAAATTTGTAATATAATTATAACTGAATCATAATTGAATTGTAATTGAATTATTTAACTAAATCCAAGTGTTTGATATTGTACACCCATATTGTAAACTGCTGGAAACTATGCTAAACTAAAAAAAATTATCTTATTTTTCCTCCAGGACACAAGGTTCCCACTGTTCCTATCTAATAATGGGTGCTAATGTATGGTTTTTGTTTTTGATCAAAGTATGATTATGTAGTACTCAGTAAATGTGTTCCTTTTCCATTTAGTTACTATAATGTTCTATTGAAAATATTGTGTTGTTGAAAGGGTGGTTTTTTCACCCAATAGTTTCACCCCATTTAAATTGTGTTTGAGAAATTCAGGAGGATGTTTCCCCAATCAGTGGAAAATAGGGTGATATGCATATTGTAGATTGGATACATGCAGGGGTAGGGTATGTGCATGGTATAAACCAAGGCACATGAAAATAATATAGGCTAGAAATAAGTGCTAGTGTAAAAGAACTAGCATGAAATATAGTACAATGTATAAAGTAACTATGAAGACAAGAGGGACCACAAAAATTGCGTTGTATAAATTGGACATTAATAATTAATGTCATGTAGATATTTAGGTCCCAAGCATCCATAATTAGACCATGATCAAGAAAGACATAAGACATTGGCCTGCTAAAAGTGGCAAATATTAGATAACAAGAATTAATAGATAAGACATGGTTATATAACATCATGCAAGGAAAATGCTACACATGAAACACTTGTAAGCCTATTAGAAAGATAAATAGTAACTAAAAGCTAGTATAGATTATCAAAAATTAAGTGAAAGTATCAAAAAGTAGTAAATACTATAACTATAAGACCTATGATGTGGAGTAGGAGAATAGTAAAGGAAGATTCCCCCCAGGAGCCTCATTTGGATTGGTAAGAATTAGTGTGTGAGAATCATACAATTTCTAAGAATATGTAAAGGTCCTACATTCATATTAAGATACTATCTAAACGTGTATTATGTGTATAGAAAAATATAATGACATACTAAGAATCCAACTAGCATAGGAAACATAGTGCAACATGTAAATAGTATAAGCTAGCATGAGTAAATACAACTAATATAGGTAGATGACTTATAAATATGTCTATGTGCTACAATATGCAATATGTGTGGTTGAGGGGATCCATGTTTCCCCATAGTGGACATGTGTCACATGAGGTTCATTTAGGAATTGCACCCTCAATAGTGAAGTATGAACTATAGAACAAGAGTGTGTCATTAGTTATAAAAGGTATTGTATGTGATTGGTGTTATATACTAGTTACTATGAATCAGAGAGTGTGAAGTGTGGTAGATAAGTTATGATTAGATGATAGAGACATTAAATAGTGATGGAGGGGGGTGAAAATAAAATTCCCCCTAAGTGTATGAGTGATGGAAAGTTCTCCGATGATAGAAAAGAACGAGGGGCCCTATATTTAGCATCTAAGAAGGAGAAGCAATGTGACCTTGGACTAGGAATTGTGGTGAAGGAGAGTAAATATTTGCATATGAGGGAGAGAAATGTGGTAATGGAGTTGGAGAATAACTATAGGAATGTGTTTTCTGGTTAGGGGACTTAGGCTGAAGGGGTGGCCTAATGGGAGGGATGAGGATGACGGGGTTAATGTTGTAATTTTTATACAAATGGGGAGAACTTGGTGTAGAGAAATATGTAGACTTGAGAGGTCTAGGATTCCTATATGCCATGACTGGGGATGAAATAGAGGGGAGAAGATGTATAGGTAATGGTGTGCTGAATGGAATACCTCTAGTGGTGAAAACTTCCTTGATGTGGTAATGGAGTTGGAGAATAAATATAGGAATGGGGTTTTATGGTTTGGGGACTTAGGTTGAAGGGGTGGAATAATGGACTAGTGATGATGATGGGTTCATGTTGTAATTTATTAATGAGTGGGAGATCTTGGTATAGAAAAATATGTAGAATTGAGAGGTCCAGGATTCCTATATGCCATGACTGTGGGATGAAATAGAGGGGAGAAGAGGTATAGGTTATTGTGTGCCGAATGGAAATACCTTTCGTGGTGAAAAATTCCTTGATGTTAATGAACTTGAGGCGTAAGTGGAGCATGGAAGGGATAGATTTGGTAGATTGAAGCAAAGGGAGACCTAAGAACATGTCATAATGCTTGATTTTAGATCTGATGAGGAATGGTGTTTTCATGTTAAGGGACCCAACAGTAATGGAAAGGACGTCACATCCATAAGAATTGGGGATTGGAAATGTGATGTGAGAGATATTCATATTTGATATCCAGTAAGAGTGTAAGAGAACATGCATTAAAAAGGCATGAGGGATGGAAAATAGTATTAGTGACTTCATGAGCACAAACAGAAGCATCAAGAAGCAATGAATTGGAAGAAAATCAAGCATGGTATTCATAATTTGAGAATGTAATAATTGGTGGTGCGATGTTAACAGTAAAAATAAGAAAAAAATAGTAGTGCTGATGAGGAAGGCTGCATCACATGATATGTGTGATTATCAGAGAACTACAACGAATATTGTTGAACTATTAGAAAAGGATTTGTTTATCCTTCTCCCCTTTGATTCCATGGGTATGGGACATGCTTTGGGGCTTGGTTCCCTTCCAATAGATGAGGTTTGTATTGTAGATGTAATTGAGATAAAAGGATAACTTACAAAGGATGAGTCAACATCCATTTCTTTCCGAGTAGTTGTCTGGACCCTTCCATTTTGATGATGCCAAGTGATCACTTTGGCGCTGAGGTAGGTGTGATCCTTACTTCGACCCGAAGGAAGGATTTTACCTTTTTCTTTCAAATTGAATTTCAAATGCACAAACAATGGGGCTGAAGTATGAGGCTCTCCTTTTAGGTATTATTGTAGCTAAGAGAATGGGCATCCTTGATATTATGGTCGTTAGGTGACTCACAGCTAGTCATGCAAATCCGAATATAAAAGGTATACAAGACTAGGGCTGAACACCTACAACTCTACAAAATAGCCATGTTAGGCCTAACAAAGGGGTTTTATTTTACATCAATCAAGGTAGTTCCACATGAAAAAAACCTTCTAGAATACCTCTATATCAGACTTCCACCTCACGCTTCACCCCATGTAGAGACCTAGAGGACACCAACTTCACAGTTTAAATCCAGAGTTGAATCCTTGACTCGCAAGAGTGTCGGTAGCGTCAATGTTGACATACGTCAAAGTTGGGGGTACCAAATTGAATTCTTCAGACTCTTATTGATAGGTGATGATTCAACTTTAAGTTATTTAAACTCTTTGGTAGAATTTGCATATTACCTATGTCATGAGGTCAGGACCTTTCCCTAATTTCCACGTTTCCTCTTCTTATTTTGTGAAATCCCACGATTGAGTCTTCTCTAGGAAAGGATCTTGACATTTATGAGGTATAAAAATAAGGGGACTTCAGAGTTGCCTCCAGCCCCACCTATGTTTGAGGAGGGTAACACCTCCTTGATTGAGGACCGATTTGATATAAACATTAGAATGGAGGAGGAGCCAAAAATCTTTAAAACTAGGGTCCTCCTTAACTCCAGAGGGTGTAGAAATTCATACCAAAATCCTCAAGGAGCATTAAAAATACTTCACATTTAGTTACAAGGAAATGACGGGAATTGCACCACAAATTTTAGTTAACAATCTCGTCACAAAGACTGGATGCCAAACCAATTAAGTAAGAAGTCAAGACCTATAAAGGAAAAGGTTTCCCTAATGGTAAAAGATGAAGTAATTGAAGCTTCTGCTAGGTAGAGATTCATCAAGCCATTCGATTATTCACAATGGGTATCTAACATTGTTCCCCATTCTTAAAAATAATGGAAAGATCCGTAATTCCATAGAATTCTAGGACATTAAAAAGGCTTGTCCCCGAGGATGATTTCTTGCTACCATCCATTGATGTTATCGTTTGATGCAATAGCTTGATTTGAGTTGTTATCTCTCATGGATGGGTTTTCGGGATATAATGAAATCAAAATATCTCCATGGAGGATAAAGCTAAAACTATGTTTATAACTCCTTGAGTGAACTTATTGTTATGTCATCATGCCATCTGGTCATAAGAATTGTTGACACTACATATTAATGAGCAATGGCCTACGCTATTCCATAATCTTATTCAGAAGATTGTGGAATCCTACATAGATGATCGTACTGGCAACAAAGCTAAGAAGTGCTGCAATTACCCAGAGGTGCTTCACATCATCCTTTATCGAGCTTGATTGAAGTACGATGTCACATTGAATCCAAGAGAAATGTGTATTCAGTGTAAACTAGGAGGTAAGCTTCTGGGTTGCATTATATCATCAGGAGGGATTGATGTTGACCCGGCCAAAATCTGGGCTGTGTTAGAAATGGTTCCGCCATCAGACGAGTTTGGTATTAGATATTTTCTTGGGAAAATCAGTGCAATTCTGAAGGTTCATCCCTGACTTGACCTTCATTGTTCATCCAATCAACAATTTTTTTGAAAAAGGATTATAACATTGATTGGACGAAGGAATGTAATGAGGCCTTCGAGGAAGTTAAACAATTCTTGTTTTCTCCTCCCATGCTAATGCTGCCTAGATCTGATCACCCTTTGATCTTATATTCATGTGGCCTATGAGATGTTTTTCTAGCTTGCATGTTGGCTCAAGAGGATGAGGATAAGATGGGAATGGGAAATTTACTTTATTAGTCAAATGCTACTTGATTATGAGACATACAACACGATAGGCAGAAAAATAATTCCTTGCCATATTTTTTGCGACAAAGTGTTTAAGGCATTATATGCTCAATCAAGAAACAAGATTCATTGTCAAGACAAACCACTTATGAACATTCCTCATGTAGGGGATTCTTGTCTAAAAATGTCAGAGCATTTCAGTAACATTAATGGGTGAGTTCAAGGTTAATCATTTTTAAATCAAAAATTTGTTAAGGGTCAAATCATTACATACTAGTTGGCTAATAATCCAGTTGGACGGGGGGTGATTTTGATAGATATAGAATTTCTTGATGAGTGTGTATAATTCATCGAAACCATAGGCCTCCTTATCTCTGTATGTCCCTTGGTATATCTGATATTGTCAACTTCATTATGGACCATACATACCCATAAGGAGGAAACATTACAATAAAAGGAAGGTGATTATGTGTCATTAGCTACTAAATATGTTATTTTGGAGTAGGTACTATATCATAGAGCCTTTGACATAGGATGCTATGCTGAGATGTGTCGATGCATTGAAGAATACGAAAAAGAATCATTCTGAAGTCACATAACATGGGGTATGTGGAGGTCACTTTGGCGGACACATGCCCACTACCTGGAAGATACATCAGATGGGATATTTATCACCCACCCTATAACATGACGTAGACAGAGTTTTGTGTGCAAATGTCACAAATGTCAAGAGTTTCTCACACGAGATTCATATACCGAAACAATATTTGTAAACCAATCGCAACCCCATGGCCCTTCTTGATATGGGGCCTAGATTTGATATGAAAGTTATCTCCCCCATCAACAATATGGCCATAATTTCATAATCATGGCCAAATAAATACTTTACCAAAGTGGGTAGAAGCCATGTCCCTTACCACTGTCCCTGGTTATGTAATTTCTAAGTTCATCCTAAACCAAATAATTTGTAGGTATGGGGTGCCATAGGTCATTATTTCTAATAATGGCACGTCTTTTAGAAATGAAGAGGTGCATGAGTTGTGTATAAATTTAAAAATAAGTCATCACATGGCTTCTCTTTACTACCCTTAGGCTAATATACAAGATGAAGCTACTAATAAGACTTTAAAATCCATTATTCTAAAAATCGTTTAAGGAGAATAAACGATATTGGCATTTAAATACTTTTTCGGCCTTGTGGGCCTACTAAATGTCGATTAGAACACCAATGGGGGCAACTCCCTTTTCCTTAGTATGTTTGGTGATGAGGAAATTCTTCCACTCAAAGTCAAAATACCCAGCCTCCACATTTCTCTTCAAGGGATCTTGGGAGAGAAGGGTTATCAAGAAGCTCCTCTCTCCTAATTAGAAAGCCTTGATGAGGCTAGACTAAATTCTGAGAAATGACACAGTGTATACGCTGACCGCATGGCTTGACAATACAATAAAAATGTGTATGAACATTAGATCTATGAAGGAGATTTGGTATTAAGACTCGATAGTCGAATAGACAAGAAGACCAGTGAGGGAAGAAAGTTTAGACCTAGGTGGTTAGGTGTGTATCGAGTGGTGGAAGACTTTAAAAATGGTGCATTCCGCTTGTGTACTCTAGAAGGTGAGGAGTTTAGTGAATCCAAGAATTCTCTTCACCTAAAGAGATACTACGCATGATCCATCAGCATTCTCATATGTACATTATTGCATCTGCATTGCATTTTCATCTATCCATTCATTTTGTAAAAAGTGTGATCAAGGAGCTTATTCTTATAGCATTTCCTATAACCTTCTGAAAATACTAGCAAAACACTCAAACCGTGTCTCTTCAAATCTTCATTGTATCAACTATTTCTGTATCACTCATCAATCTAAACAAGACAAGACAAAGTTTTGACGGTAACCATACCAAGGTCTCCATACCTGGTTCTACTTTTGGTCTCTTCATAGGATAGGTGTCTTTGGTTCATGGTCTGTTCTAGAAGATTCATGGTGTCACATCTATCCCACATACAACTCCTTATAAATAAGAACATTCTAACCACCTTTCCCAAATAAGTAAGTCAAATGCAAATCAAAAGAAAATATTATTTTACACATTTCTTTGGCCTACCAACATTCGGTGTTGAGCTTACATCTCTTACTAGGGATGTAGGGTTGGGAAAGGAAGGAAATTCCCTTACTCACCTATGCTTTGTACATGGTGATAAGCCCATGCTTCCTACTGGTATCATGGGGCAAGGTGTAGGGGGTCTCTTTGACAAACCTAAAATTCATAAACAGTTAAGTTGATTACTGTGAAATATTAAGTCAAAACAAAGTGAATTAGATGTTCAAAATTCTGAGAGAATTCAAAAACCTAAAACCAAATTTTGTCAACCAAGTGGCCATCTAAGGATCCAAGTCTAGATAAACTGTAAATAAATTCACATTCTAAAATATGAGGTAGTATGATTAGGGTAAGGTTGTAGTGTCCCCATTTGGTTCTGTCAAACCTATGTCTTTCTCTCATCATTTCCGTTTAACAAATTTCATGACTTGTTCCCTTTCTAACTCTCGGTGTTGAGCCCTCACATCTTACTCATTGTGTGGTGTTAGGAGTGGGGAAATCATATATATTTCATCATATCATTATTTCATCATGCTTTGTCAAGACAAATATGAAGTACCGAATATTGAAAAAGAAACTAAGTTTAAGATAACATTGTGTTTACATCAACATTATGAAATTAAAAAAGAAATCATTATGTTATCATTTCACATCCATAGCATACATTCTGAAAAGAATAGAAAAGTGGAAATTATAAACATATAGAGTACATATGAGAGATAAGGTAAAGAGAGTCAACTCGGATACAATGGAATGCTGAACCAAAAAAAAAGAGTCTATATATATCATAGTGGATCAAGTTTGTATAAAATGTCATCATGCACTAGGCATGGTCAAAAATGCTCGCAACAAGCCCGAAACATACAAAAAAATCATATAATGTCAAAAAATGGTATCAAAGCAATAAAGGTTCAACGACCTGTCAATTCTTGCGGGATCCCTCAGATAGTGCACGACAGCATCTAGGGTTCCTGCTGCGGCTACGACGATGTTGAGAATGGACTGAATGGTGTGAGTGCTCATGATGACACTCATTACCCATAGCCTCACTATGAGAATGACTTTTCCTCATCAGGTTCTCGACGGTCTTGTATCCAGCTAATGTGGTACAAAGGGAGGACACTATCTCTGTGACCTTCTAGATGGGAGTGAACATGTCAGTGTGTTGGCCAACAGCTAAGGGTTTCCCTGAATTAGCAGTCAACTCATCCTGAGTCTTCCCAAAGGGGATCAATAGGGAATCCACATATACTCGAAGAATGAGCTCTCTCCACTCGTGTACAAACACTACAAAGGAAGAGATAGTGAGGTAAGAGAAAACCAAATAACGTGAGTCAAAAGAGAATGCTAAACTAAGCATGTAAAAATTGATAGAAAAAATAGAGAAAGGAGTATTGAACATACTTGGGTCTCTAGGAATCCATGTGGGATCAATGGATGTTGCAACAGTTACTGGTGGTGGGTGTTGAGCCTCCCCGGAATTCGAAGGCATGGGGTTGTCCCATCACAGACTCATCATCCCCTCCAAGTGTCCCCTCCAAGACTAGACTGTCTTTATCTGTGCTTTCCTTATCATGTGCTAATATGAGGATCTCCTGGGTATCATGCCATTCAGGGTCACTGTCAACCCCCTCCGAAGGTCCTGCCCCCTCATCCTCCTCTCTAACAAACTCCCGATCTGTATCATCTCACGCATCCTCCTCAGAGTTAGATTCTAAATTGATCAGCTCATCCTCCTCCCCAATATGAGTAGGAGCCTCCCCAATCTGAGGTAAGGGTGCTTGAGGACCACCAGCTACTCATCGAGTGTGAACTACACACGTAACTACAATAGGCACACCAGGAGTAACAATTGTCCAACCAAGATCCCCTCTAGAACCTCTCCGTACCTCCTGAATAGTCCTATAAACATGTGTTGCTGGAGGAATCATGATAGGGTATGAAAGACCGAACTCTTGTTGTACTCGGTCAAAAGGGTGAATATCTAGTCTCTCGACTCTGTCAACTAGCTGGCTCACGGAAGAGAATGCTAACATCGTCGTAGTCTCCTCACCCCATATGCCTACCATGTCCTAATATGGTGTTGAGGTCATGTCATTCATAGTCAGAGAGGCCACTAACTGATGTGGAGTCTAGATTACAGACATGCCTATCCATCTAGCGGCCCAGACAACCTCTTGATCTAGTACCTACATCCCCCTGCCATATGGGGATGAAACGCTCATAAACCTAACTCATAACCAAGGTGGGGTGGCTCAAGGACTGTCCCTACAATCTGACAACTCTATAAATCATGGTATGTGGTCCCCAGAATATCTGATCCCGAGGCATACTTATGGCCATGAGCTTTGATCTGTGGAATGATGGGGGCCCAACAGTACAAAAGTTTATCTCCTCCCTTGTCCCCAATGAGTCTCAAGGACAAGATACCCATGATGGCTCTCTACAGGATAGGAATGGGAGTAGTAGAAATAGACCAAACCTTCATTCCCTTCTTCAAGCAAGAAGAGACAATAACGTCTCCCATGTATGTAGCGTGATGTGTCATCATGGCTTTGGACCTTGCTGTCACCAATATTAGTCTCCTACCAAGTATCGGGAGACAAAGAATGTGGTAAACATCCTCCAAAGTGATGGTCCACTCCGCTCTAACACATGGCAACCAAAAAGTGTTTCGATCAACATCCCAGTAAGAGAATAAGTCACACAGAATGTGATTGGAAGGAGTAACATGGGGCCCTCGTATTATCTACCAGATACCTACCTGTTTTAAAAGATATATCTCATCCTAGGTCAGCTAATCTAAAATCCCAGGGATCCAACCGCACTCTCTCTCTACTCTACAATATGTACTCCACCTTCTTTTGCATCCATGAAAACATGAGAAAAGAGAAAGTAAGGTACATTACACAATAAGCTCATCAAAAACATGGTAAACTCTAAAAAAATCCAAAAAAAATTAAGTTTCTAGCATGTTTCGACACTCTGTCCAAAACCACTACCCAATACAAGGTGGTGGTTCCCAGATCATTTCCCTTCCTTGGGCAGCGGTCTTGTAACTGCTGCCCTGCTTTGGGCGGCATTCCTGAACTGACTTTCAAAATGTGCCCTTAACCCTAAAAAGGACCAAAAATGTTAAAATTGACCATTTTTGACAAAATTAAAGCATTCCCTTTGGCCCCCCCTAAAGAACCGTTCAAAACAAGAAATTTTGAAAATCCCCCCCTAGGTGAAGTTTTCAAAATTTAAACTTTTAGGGTACAAAAGCACAAAGAAGGAAATAACTAACCTGAGAGTGCGCTGGTCGATCTCCTACTCATGGAGGCATGATCACGATCTCAGCATGAACGTATCGACTATATTCTTATCAAGAATGGTCACCGTGAATCCGGAGCTCCAAATCAATCAAACAATCCAAATCAACAATGCAAAAATGGATTGATAAATGAATTTGTTTTGATATATATATATATATATATATATATATATATATATATATATATATATAATACTTCTAACTTCGTTTTGAGTGTATGTGTTTATAGGGCTATAGCCTTGGTGTAGGTATATTTCTACGTCCCCACACAAATGGTAAGTCCTCTTGTCATATTAATTTAATGTTTATTTTTTGATGTTTTGTCTATCTGCACTTGAGTCTTCCTTTTCTTTTACAGGTAGCAGGAGTTTGGACGGAAATATTTCGACACACAGGCATGTGAGGTATAGATTCTAACTCCCCATTTCGGGAACGCCATACTATACACATTTTATGCCTCTTTCATGGCCAAGATGCTTCTATGAGGGGTCGATATATATGAACCCAAAATTGCATATGCTACATTGTCGAGAAAATGGTTATAAAGGTCCCCATTGATGATTCAAAATCCTTTCAAGAAGGTGTTCTAGCTCCAAAAACCCATTTGTAGTATATATTTGTAGCCTAGATAGCCTTGCTTAACTTTTACTTGCATTTTTCTAGCTTACCCCTTCTTTCTGTGCTCATTTTGGCATTAAGTGTCAAAACCACCGGCCTTTCTTAGTGGCAGTTTGTAGGGTAGCAGTCTTGAAACCACTGCCCTATGCAGGGAGGCGGTCCTGATCAATTTTTCTAGAATCTTCATGTGTAAAATTGCATGCGACAATTCACTTAAGTTTTCTTTTTTAGCACATTCGTGAGTTGAATTTGCTAAAGATAGCTTCGTTTGCTTGGTTATCCTTGTTCCTTCTATTTTTAAATAGATTTAATGAGCGGAATTGCCTCTTCATTTCCTTGTTCATGAAGTAACCTTCTATCCTTCATTTCTATATATTCCATGCTTGTATTCAAGTAAAGGGCCTGAGAATTTTTTGTATCTTGCATTGTTGTGCTATCATAATCTTGCTAGGAATTACATAGCCAAGTTCAAGTCTCTTGTGCTATCTTTCTTCTACCTACATTACATCCAGATTGCTTCCAAGTTTCCATTGCTCAAGCACCATCCTCTTGTTGTTGTTCTTTGCATTCCCAATCATTGGACTCACATGAACACTTAGAGAAAGAAATGAAATAACTAAGGGGACAAATACTCATACTACTGGATTTGCAAAAGCTCTTGCTCTTCTAGGTTGGGGTTGTGTATTTATTTTCTTTGTTTTGTCAAATTGTCAATTGTATATAAAATAGAGTAGAGAAACAATTCATTTCAATTAGTTAGATAGTTGAAAGTAGATCAAATCAATTGGAATTTTTGTCTTTAATATTGCTAGGCAAGTTGTGGGGAAACAATAGCTCTGTTAGAGTCATGATTTGTTTTTCACTTCTGAGTTAGGGTTAGAAAGATTTTATTTGAATTATAATAGATCTTAGATTTAGATTCACACATCTGGATAGATAGCTAGCTACATCCGGCCAATTATTTGTTTTTAATTTGCTTATTAGATTAGATGTATTGTCTGAAAAGTTAGAAAAGCACAAAAATATTTATTTCCATAGATTAGTTTGTTTTATTGCTTTGTTCTAATATATTGATAAAACACCAAAAATATAGCTTAAATTTCCTTGGATAGATAGTTTATCTAATGAAAACAAATCAATTCATCTTGCATCACCATCAATGGTCTACAATAGGTAAAGACCTATAGTTATGATCCCCTGGTCCCACAACCCAATGGGCCAAATATAATAACTGACATTGACACAAGTTTGCACTTAACCAATCTTACACACACCTACCACATACGCAGAGAAAATAAGATAGCTAGAGACATTGAACATAGCTGCTAATCAAGCCTATGAATTTTGGACTGTTCCTAGAAATAGGATTTCATTCATGCATGACCCACATGTCCCACAACCCAATGGGCCTACTAGTCAGTTAGATATCGATAACTAGCTTACGCATACTAGTATTCATATCTTCACTGCTTTCACCTAACATTATTAGACAAATTTCATTGTTGAATATCGCAAGCCGATCAGGCTAAAACTTTATAGTCAAGACAAGAGAATTTCCCTTAGTTCTTGCAACTCTACTACATGTATCTCTTGTCTCAATTTCCATGACCTTGTCTTGAAACACATATGAGGCACCTACAGGTTACTTTCCACGTATTCCACAAAAAATCAGTAGAATCTTGGTTGAACTAAACTTTGATTGTAGTCTCTGAGTAGATATCGTATCAGACCCTACCATCACACCTCTTCAGGTTAGGAGAGCATTCTTTTCCTTAGATTCACACAATTCAGTTATTACTCATCGAAGAAATAAGGTTTCCCAACTAGCTTGGTCATCACTGTTACTTTCACTCCCATTTTGATTCCACACCAGCTATCTCGGTACGACCTCATGAGGTCAGGTGTGAAGAAGGTCACGTGTTGATTTTTTTGTCATACAGTCACCCGTCAAAGTTGAAGGATGTTTTGGTCTCAGGGATCTTAAGGGACTACGCCTAAATGAGGTATCCCAGAATCAATGATGTTCTTATGCGCACCGAAATGATGAATCTTCTAGCATTCCCCTAGCCACCTAGACATGTCGGCACAGTCAGTTCGGTTCCACAACCCACCATTTACAAAATATAGCGTTTGATAGCCTTACACTGTTCAAAATTGCACTATTTCACGCATTTGCAAACAATAGGGTAGGAAGAGCACTAATTATAGAAGGAAAAAACCAAGATATTATATTTCAGAGAGTCCCTACATTGAGGTGTAGGATCAGATGAGATGTCCTTAGGTGCCACAGAGTCTGTGTAGTCACCCTTCGAATTTGAATGATTTTTTAGTCTTAGGGATCTTAAGGGACTATGCCCGACTGAAGTAGCCCTAGAAGAAATAATGTTATTGCACACCAAAATGACACTAAAAAAATCCTCTAGTGTTAACCTTGCCACCTAGATGTGTCAGGACATTTTGTTTGGTGCCACGACCAAACCACTTATAAAATATAGGATTTGACAACCTTACACTGTCTCAAATTGCACTAGTTCGTGTGTTTACAAATAATAGGGCAGTGAGAGCACCGATTGGAGAAGAAAAACATTGAGATATGATATTGGATAGGGTCACTAGGCCTAGGTGTAGTATTTAATGAGATGTCTCTAGGTGCCACGGAGTGTGCGTAGTCACTGTCGAAGTTGAATGACTTTTTTGGTTTCAGGGCTCTTAAGGGACTGCGCCTGAACGAAGTAGCCTGGAAGAAACAACATTGTTACGCACCAAATGGAAACCTCGTATAGTGTTCACCTGGCCACCTGAATGTCTTAGCACAGTTTGTTTGGTGCCATGACCCACCATTTGTAAAATATACCGTTTAATAGCCTTACACTGTCTCAAACTGCACTATTTCATGCGTTTGCAAACATTAGGGCAGCGAGAGCACCGATTGGAGAAGAAAAAAAATTGAGATAGGCTATTACAGAGGGTCTCAATGTTGAGGTGTAGGATTAGATGAGACATTCTTAGGTGCCACAGAGTCTGCAAAGTCACCCATTGAAGTTAAACGATTTTTTGGTCTCAGGGCTCTTAACTGACTACACTCGAACGAAGTAGCCCAGAAGAAATGAGGTTTTCATGCACTAAAAAAAATGCATCATCAAGCATTCAATTGGTCACCTAGATGTGTCAGCATAGTCATTTTGGTGCCATGACCCACTGTTTGCAAAATATAGAATTTTACAACCTTACACTGTCTTAAACTACACTATTTATTACATTTGCAAACAATAATGAAGTGAGTGCACTGATTGGAGAAGGGAAAAAACAAGATAGGATATTATATAGGGTCCCTAGGACTAGGTATAGGATTAGACGAGACATCTTTAGGTTCCACAGAGTGCACGTAGTCACCTATCAAAGTTGAACGATGTTTTGGTCTCAGGGCTCTTAAGGGAATACGCCCGAATGAAGTAGCCCAGAAGAAAGTATGTTATTGTGCACCAAAACAACACCTCCTCTAATGTTAACATAGCCACTCAGATGTATCGGTGCAGTCGGTTTTGTGCCACGATCCACCGTTTGTAAAATATACCATTTGACAACCTCACACTGTCTCAAACTACACTATTTCACATGTTTGCAAATAATAGGGCAGCGAGAGCAGCGATTGGAGAAGGAGAAAACCGAGACATTATAATTATCATAGTGTCCCTACTCTGAGGTGTAGAATTGGATAAGACATCCTTAGGTGCCACAGAATCCGCATTGTCACCCATCGAGGTTGAATGATTTTTTGGTCTCAGGGCTCTTAAGGGACTACGCCCAAACGAAGTAGCCCGGAAGAAATGAATTTGTCACACACCAAAAAAAACACCTCCTCTACAATTCAACTAGCCACCCGGATGTGCCAGGGCATTTGGTTTGGTCTCACAACCCACCGTTTGCAAAATATATCATTTAATAGCCTTAAAACTCTCTCAAACTGCACTATTTCGCGTGTTTACAAACAAGAGGGCAACGAGAGCACCAATTAGAGAAGGAAAAAACCAAGATAGAATATTGCATAGGGTCCCTATACCATGGTGTAGGATCAGTTGAGACATCCTTAGGTACCACGGAGTCCATGGAGTCACCGGTCAAAGTTGAATGCTTTTTTTGTCTCAGGCCTCTTAAGGGACTATGCCCGTACGAAGTAGCCCAGAAGCAACGACGGTGTCGTGCATCGAAACAAATCTTCCTCTAACATTCACCTGGCCACCCGGATGTGTCGGTGTAGTTAGTTTTGTGCCACGATGTCCTGAGGGATGAATTCTCACTACTTCCGTCCATTCATTTCCTAAGACTTCCTAGAAAAGGTAGTTTGTAAACATTTATGCCACGAAGGCTTAAGGAATGCTAGGAAAGCTCCAAATCATGTGGTTTAACACCAATCCGGGCCTCCCTAGAGCCCGCCATGTTGTAAATTATTTTACAATATAAATTACATACATATTTATGTGTTCTTATCTAGATTGATATGTCGTAACATATGTATAAACATCCTAAGTAAATATGTAATGAATGTTCAAAAATTCCAAGCGATATATCATTTTAAAATTCATTCAAGAACCTTAAAAAAATTTCAAATACCTTGGAATGGTAAGGATGTGAATTATTTGAAAAAACCGTTAGACTAGAAGGATTGTAGGGTATACAAAAAATGGGGTTTTTAAAGTGTGTGCTTAAATACAGAAACATATAGGACTTAATAGGGAAGTGAATCTACTTACGATAATCAAATCATGTGTAACTTCTTAGTTGATTGGCATAGCAGACAATTTATAAAGAGATATTAAGGTGTATCTATTGATCAATGGGATAAGCCCTATTAATAAGATTTGATACATTAATGCTTCCCTTAATTTCTTAACAATTGTACCATGCAATGTTGCACCATAATAATGTTATACTCATTTATGTTGCACCATAGTTTTTAAATTTTAAATCAAACATACATATAGAACTAATATACATAGAAATATTCATGTGCAATGAATATTCATCAGACATAGATAGTCATATGTTATGAAATCGAACAAACTGATATATAAGTAATCAAACTTCGTGTTGGACACACGTCTCAAAAACATGGAAGTTCATAACAGACATCTCAAACAAAGTGTGCTCTAGATGCACGTCTCTGAAAATATAAGTTCATAACATGTGTACATCTCAAACTAAGTGTGTCATACATATAGGACCACATGCTGATCACATAAGGCTATATATACAATGGACTATATGAAGAATCATGACTAGGACCAGATGCCCACATATATATATGTGTGTGTATGTGTGTGTGTGTGTGTGTGTGTGTGTGTGTGTGTGTGTGTGTGTGTGTGTGTGTACATCCATGTCCTATGAATCTACTCATGAAACATCTTCCCTCTTTCGCCCTGTTAGAAGTAGCATGTTCATGACCTAGGGATGTAGTGGAGGGAGATGCCACAATGGATTTCATCTGTGTGGTCCTAGGCATCTCTAAGCAGGTTTATAACCTAACATGCACATTCATAAACAACAAGTTTTTAACACCCAAAATTTTAAAATACATTCAAAATTTAGAAACTTGTACAATTTGGTTAAAATGCATGTGAAATCTTACCGCATGATGTCATGATCCCTATCAATTTTTTGTTGACACGTCGCAGGGACAACAATAGACTCATGAGGGGTAAGCTACATACAAATAATTAAATTTTAAATTAAATATTTCACATACATACAAAATTTGACATTGTAGATTTAAGTAATAAGAAATAATTCCTCCAAAATTTAACAAATTTAAAAAATTGTACCTTAGTTAGTGGATATGTAGATGCTATGCCAGTATCTACAACACTCTCCACAATCTGCATTTATAGAGGAGTCTCTCTGGTAGTCATAAGCTATACAAAAAAATATGTACAAATCAATATTAATCTACATGACTACCACATAACAGACCCAAAGCATAATCCACATGAACTTCCACAATTAGAAACAAAGTGTAAAGAGAAACTAACCTGTGTAAAACTCATGTGAGGTGTGCCAGTAGCCTTATTTACCTAGAGCAGATGATGACCCGCCAGGGTCTTGTGTATAAAATACAAACATATATTAATATGTACAACATACACGTGAAACATTATAATAATAATCTAGTGCACAATCAAATGAAATTAAAAATTTAAGTTTGTACAACTTGAAACTTACATTTGAAACACGCCCAACTGTAGTAGCTAGCATGTCAATGCCAGATGTCTCCTTCACCGGCTCTTGCTATTTTAAAATAAAATAAAAAATTAGTTTTTTACATGTATGTACATGAAGTACAATCAAATACATATATATTAAAATATCAAACATGAATTAAACTATTGTGTATATATATATATATTAAATATTTATTTGAAATTTACCTGTGAAAGACCAATATCAGTGGCACCAGTTCCAAAACAATCCCCCAACATCTCATCTATAGAAAAGAAATCATGTGAACCAGTAAATTATGTCTCTCCCGTAGTTCATACGGCATAACATGATCCACAGTGGTGTGGTACGCTAGAACTGGCATGCCTCCACCAACATCACTAGATGCAATCTGGTCACTATGCTAGGATCAGAGTGTCAGTGAGCTCCCTCAATACATGCAGTGTGTCAATATCCACAAATTCTTTCACTGTAGGAGGGATAACTGAAGGTAGTGGGGGTTTTGGGGCATGGAGAATCCTTGGTTGACATACGTGTGCACCAGGTCTACTCTGTGCAGAGCCACCTCCTTGACAAAAAAAGTTAGAAAAGTCAAAATAATTTGGGACCTTATTAAGCATGAACTCGCAATATAATTTCTTTAAAAAATAGAGAGGAACCTCATTGTTGTTGCATGGTGGATGATAAAAAACTATCCACCATCGGTTCCTAATTTTTTTTTTGATTCCAGTTATCATGGCACCAATGGATTGGCAACCATCTGCAAGTAGCTACAGGGGTGCATTGGTTCTCAGGTCAGTAAATAATGCACAAATGAGGTCTTTTCCATTTTTTTTTGTCTTTTACGGCCGCATGGGATAATTTATCCACACACCACTGCCTACAATCACCTCTAAATGTATTCCATCTATGTATTTGGTTATGTTACGGATTCGACTTCACCAATTAATGTTTGTAATGTGTTGGCTAAAGTCATGCGAGATGGATTTATGGAATGATTTTGTCTTAAAGTTTGAATAAGGTTCTCAATGACAATTTTATTTTCTCATATTCTTCCAAGGATATTATCTTGTGTTCTTGCTGGTTCAATGGGGACAAAAGAAGACGACAAGAGGTGGATCTATGTTTTGAGGAGAGTTTTGAGGAATGTTTTGATGGTTTACATGATTTTGAGCTTGTCGACTAACTGACAAAACAAGAAAATTGTATACATAAACAAACATTTCAAAAAACCCATGAAAATGTAAAAAAAACTTAAAATGCAAAAAACATGATTAAAATCGGGGGCTTACCTCCTCATCTTGGTAGCATGGTTGAATCTATTATGATCCAGAAGTCCAATGAGAAATTTTTAGGTGGTATTCAAAGCTCCAGTGAAAAATGTCTAGGAGAAATCGTGGTTTGAAATGAAAAATGGGGAGAATGAGGACTCACGAGACTACTTTTTTTGTCTCATAGTTCTATGATTGCGGTTTATAACCCCACTCACGGTTCTAAACCACGATCACGGTTTTAGGTTTGGTTATTGTCAAACTTGCTAAATTCAAAAACTATGATCACGGTTTAAAACTGCAATCACAGTATATAAACCGTGATCACGGTTCCTGAATTTTGGGTTTTTATGTCCACAGAATTTTCCTTCAACTTCGTGCACTTACCCAAAATATGATAATGAATTTCTTATATAATATTCCATATCTGAGAAACTCTAATAAGGCCAACCATAGGAAGATGAAATGATCCAAATAATGATTTAGAATTAAAGTTGGTATTAGTGATTTTTAAGGGGTAGGACAAGACATGTTGACTAAGATTGGACGCCACTTATTGACCCTTCTATATGTTGACTAAGATTGGACACCACTTATTAGTCCCCAATGTTGTGCAATATAAGATATTAGAGAATAAGTATTATATTACAAAGAGCCCATGTTATTCAATGCCTTCCTCATTCAAGATTCTGAAGAGAGAGAGTAGAAAATATTAGTCTTTCTAGGTGCTTGTATTTTTTATTTAATTATTTAATAATAATTTATTGAGAAAAGGGGAAATACTAGTCTGATATGATTTTGTAATATTTCTTTGACAATAGAGTTCCACTAGAACCCTATGAACTGACACTCGCTGATACATTGATGATAAATCTAAGAACATGTGTTCCAACATAACTTAGTTATGAACATGACCCATCGTTGTTCATGACAAAAGGTGATACATATGTGTGACATTGATGTTTGGAAACATAATTGGTCATGAAAGAAAGTGTTCATATGGGACGATGGTGTTTGGAGACATATCTAGAAAGATAGACATGCTCATTGATGAAAACACTAATGGTGTTTAGAGGTGATAAAATTGGAACAAACAAGACCTCCCCTTGGCAATGGTGTTTATGGTAACATGTGGTTGCATGATTCTAACATAACTTTTTCAATCAAAAGGTTTATAGGATTCACGTCGGGTTCACTAGAAATGCATGGAAAACCAAGAATATTTCTCAATACCTTTCACTCCTAAATTGTCCATTCTATAAGTATATTAGGGAAACACGTAAGAAAATTACACGAGGAGACATACAATGGGTAGATTTAAAGGGGTTACATAGATATTTTGGGTCACATATGTAGAGGACGGTAATCCCTATGCTAAGTCAACCTAGGGTTTCTAAGGCACACAGTCAAGATAGAGGAGATAACCCTAATAATATATTGGTATTTGGGTGAGGAAATGTGTGGATCGATGATATTTAAGAGAAACATGCACGATATGACTGAAATATAGACAATGAGAAGGAAATGACCTGATCATGAATAAGAGTACCATGCTAACTAGAATCAAAAGACATGTAACACTAAGGTAGCATATCAAAATGAGGGAAGGAGATGAACTAATATATGCAAAATGAAAAATAGAGTTAGAGAACTTTATTTATACATGTAGGGTGGTCATTGGTGCATCTATCTATACATAAAAGCATCACACCAAGAGATAATATCTATTAGGTGGAGAATAGGAATATCGTTCCTATCCAAAAATTATTATAGATGACCCAATATTGCAAGTAAAATAACCTAGAAGAGGAGTGTCCAATCTTTTCCAAGAAATTTTTACGAAGAACTAAGAGCTTAACGAGAATATCTTAATGTGGCACAAAAGATAAGAGAAGATGGTAGTTCCTAATATTCGAGCTTCCTTCGTTTATGAATGCACAAAATGTGGTGAGCATATATACAATGCCAACACCATTCAGTGATGGTGTTAGCTAAGAGAAACCTTATATTGACACCATCACCCATGAGTGAAGACGTCACCCAAGGATGGTAAATGAGGTGATTTGTCATGTAAAGTGGAAAAAAGTATCGTAGATAATGTACATGGATGAACAAAGAGCCAAATGGTGAGATAAAAATTGAGAAGTTAAGAGTGAAAATGTGTGTGAGACCTAAGGATACAAGTATAACTAGTGCAAGGAAATATAAGGGCAAGACCAAATAAATACTCTCTCTCTTTGTATTATCTCTAATCCATTAATGGTTACGTGAATAACCAATCCCCATTCTTGGTAAGAACCTTAAGGAACCTTCTCAAGAAATAGATGCATTAGTGACCCTCATCCAGAAAAAGGAAATTGTTAGTAACAAGTATGGAAAATGAAAATTAAAAAATTATGTGTACATAATTTATACTTGAAAACCAATAACATGTAAACATAAAATACATTACACATCCTCCAAAGTGATATCATACTCTTTTGTGGGCAACCAAACTTTGGCAGTGTCCATATTTGAATATTCACACAAATTAATAAGTAAATGTACATCATGATATATCCACCCTAGGTGGGTCATGCCCTCCAAATTATCTATACCAATATTAACATGATAAATTGTATCAAGATATAAATTAATCATAGTATTAATAAAATAAATGTCCTAAAAAATTTATAAATGAAATTAACATACACATTTGACAAAGAAACAAAGTATTATACCTCTAAGAACGAATAAAACCAAATGAAGAATATATAAAATATAAGTTACAATATAAGATAAAAATATTTGTAATAAGGAAAAGCTATTGTTTAATGGATGTACATCAGTAAAAAAAATCCATTTTATTTTAGGTCAAAACTATTTACATTAAGACAAGTCATTCATATTTGTAAAGAATAATTATGGATTAATTTCATTACTTTCTACATGTATAATGTTCTAATGTGAAATTAGAAATTCAAAATTATGAAAAATAAATCAAAATATCAATAATTTGACACTTAGCATATGTAGCATCCCACTATCATGTAGATGCTCAAAAGCATGGGTGAAGTAAGAAGATGATTTACCTTTTAACCATTTAAATTTATTCACACTCAAATCACAATAAAACTACAATAAAAATGAATTGTTAAACATAAAAAATCACCCCTATTTATATTGAAAATGACATTAGTACAAAAATTATGGTTTACACCTGATGCTATCAATTAAAGACATAAATAATAATAACTTGAGTCATCCTAGAGGGACATTAGTAGGGTTATAGCATGCAGATTATTATATTGGGTACAGTGGTAGATTATCTTGCTCAACTCCCACTCACTCCATCCCCTGATATATAGGGTTGTAGCGGGAGCATAACTTGCAGAGGCCATAACTTTTGATCCGACCGTTGGATCGTCCTGAAATTTTACAGGATGGTAGATATACATTAGTACTATGCTGGGGTCAACTTTGCTTGCAAGGTTGTGCTCATTTTGGCACGTTTTCGGGCTCGGATTCCATCATCTAGTGGCCTAAAACTGGCTCCGAATGCTTTTTCCGCTTTTGACTAGGTCTTATAACTTTAATAACTTTTGTTGTGCTTGTCAGAATAAGTCCAAATTTCACGTGAGCCCTAATTTATGAATGCATATTTGGCACGCAAATTTTGGGGTCAATCCGAGTTGTTTTGAATTTTAGGGTTTTTTGGCATTTTAGGGTTTTTGGCATTTTAGGGTTTTAGAGTAGTCTTGAAATAAAAGGAGAATTGTAATGATGTAATAGATCAGTGTGAATTCCAGAATGAGAAGTAAGCTATTGTGAAACTCCTGGTTTTATTTACAAATCTGTTTATGTGTGTTTTTGGAGGTATTTCAACCTCTTGCAGCTGGATTCACATCAATAAAAATATTTGTAATAAGGAAAAGCTATTGTTTAATGGATGTACATCAGTAAAAAAAATCCATTTTATTTTAGGTCAAAACTATTTACATTAAGACAAATCATTCATATTTGTAAAGAATAATTATGGGTTAATTTCATTACTTTCTACATGTATACATCTAATGTGAAATTAGAAATTCAAAATTATGAAAAATAAATCAAAATATCAATAATTTGACACTTAGCATATGTAGCATCCCACTATCATGTAGATGCTCAAAAGCATGGGTGAAGTAAGAAGATGATTTACCTTTTCACCATTTAAATTTAATCACACTCAAATCACAATAAAACTACAATAAAAATGAATTGTTAAACATAAAAAATCACCCCTATTTATATTGAAAATGACATTAGTACAAAAATTATGGTAATTTACACCTGATGCTATCAATTAAAGACATAAATAATAATAACTTGAGTTCCCATTATTTATTTAACATTTTCTTAGTGGCTTTCAAACCGTAATTATCTTGATCTTCCATATCACAACTATTTCACATTCATCTATAAAAATTTTCGATCATGTCCTATTTATAGACTCCGATATGATAATATACATGCTAACCATCATATTAAATAGTTAACAATTTCATCGATAGGGGAATATAAGTTTAAATTTCTATTAAAAACTATTATTCATAATTACTCATATATATACATTTATAACACTTCTACTAAATATATTAGTTCACACATTTCTCTATATTATAAGCCTTCAAAACTTATTACATGAATGATTTAATCATTGCTATGTATTCCTCTCTATTTTCTTAACTCGATAATATTTATCACACATTGATTATTTCATGAGCAATATTTATAAAATATATTAATCATAATATCCATATGTCTTTATTTGACATGAGTATTACATAATATTTGGATAATTATCTATATCCACCTTTTACTTCTAATTTTATCACCACAATTTTGGATATTTTTGTCATCCTTTTTACTACACAATCATTATTGAAATTGACAAGTATCCTGCTTTATCACATCATTTACATTTATCTTTCCCCTACTCTAACATATAATTGTTATTATCCCTTGGATATATATTTTATCATGTACATCCATGTGCCTTATGCTATTTAATTAACTGATAATTATCATTTAAATCTAATGCCTACATAGTCAAAAACCATTTTCTATCCATTGGCTCTATAATCTATTTTCTCATGCTCTAGGCTTGATGAAATTTTGATAAACATATGAATTGAAACTAATATAAATACTTATCATATGATTACTAAACAAAACAAAATTGATTCATATGAGTGATTACACATTTGACCTACGCGTGTATGATACAATCTTTAGCATTTAGGAAAACTTTATCCAAACTCACAATCAGGTGGATTTTTTTTGTATTTTGATCGACACCATTATTATTAATCGTCACCCCCCATAATTGGGGGAAAATTGTAATTTCTAAACCACATAACATTATTATCAGTTACAAAAACTACATATCTATCAAAATAATGGTTCCCAAACACTCCATGCATGGGAAAATAAGATATTTCAAAATATTAACTCATGATCATTAACTCAAATTTTCACTTATACACGTATGACATGATTATGCACCTTAAGTACGTAATATTTGTAAAATATTGAAGAAGTAAATAACTAATTCTTCCTATCATATGAATATTATCCAAATATACAACATTATCTCATGAAAGTTAATATAAAATAAACACGATATATTTTCATTACTTATTTGCAATCATTTAAATACTATACATATATAATTATTTAACATGGAACATACAACTATTTTTTTTCTTTTGGGGTGCATAACATTCATATGAAATTTCATAACACCTTAAAAGAGGGGGCATCATAGCTAATATGTTTGAATAATAAATCAATTACAACTCTCCTAATCATCAAAGATAATTTTTTTTAATGAATTATACTCCTTATAGAGGAAAAACTAATTTATGGATTTATCAAATGAACTCTGCTTTATAGAACTTATATATATATGAATTAAGAAAATAATTTGTCAATCATGGTAACTTATTTACATTAATTCAAAAAATAAGAAAGATTAGGATTACTTCTGTATCTCAGTTCATAGAATAATTTAATAAAAAACATTAGATTTTTGTCAATTAAGACAATGTTTTGATTTAAAAAAATATTTTCTTCTAAAGCATTCATTTTATCAAATTTATTTCAATTATCACATTATTATTAAAAGACTATGTCTTTCTTCATTGTCATAAAACGAATAGATGGCTCCTTTAGTAGTAGAATATTGACCTAGGTATTTCATCATATCTCAATACTATAGTTTGTATCTAAAAGGATCAATTCTCATGATATACCTTCAAGGATGTGATACGTGTATGATATGTATACACACACTTTTTTATGGATTACTATTTTTTATCTTTCCATGAAGAAAATAATATGAGATAGGAAACCCCTTTTAGGTGACATATATTGTTGAGAATTAAATGTATTTATCTAGATTCATTATATTGACAAAAAAATATTTATCGCATCATATATATTTCTCATTTATTTTGAAAATCTAATAGTAGTTCTTCTATTATATTATTTTCTATATATAAAGATCAGTAATATAATTGTATTCCAATCTTTACACATTTCCATGTTTAAGTGAAAAAATGAAAAACTTGGATTAAATGTTTACCAGAGAAACGAAAAATATCCTTTGAGTCTATCTTTTTCATTTTTCTTCATTCCAAAATTTTAAATTCTTTTTTAAAGTACAGTAAATTGTGTATACCAAAAAATAGAACAAGACATTTTGATAATGGATTTCAAATGATTTTGTTTGTATGGTTGGTTAAATAGAATGATGGGGATTAATTAGAGCATTCACATTTCTCGTTGAGTCTATTAATTCTGTAATTTATCCTAAATACATTTTTGGTTATTATTTATATATTTCCAAATATTTTCTGATAATGTTATTATTAAATGTTCAAGAGATAGTCATCTATATTACGAAAAAGAGTTAATAGATTTTGACATAGGTATTAAATTTTTTTCCTATCTTTGCTTTCATTGAAACTAATACAAAAAATATCTTCATCTTAGTCTTTTAGGCCTTTTTGTTTTGATTTTAGGCTGGATTTACATGAAAAAGGTTCAAATTTTGAGGTATGATACACTAAATAAATACATAACTTACAACATTATAAAGGAAGAACTCTTTATATGATCAAAATACTTGCCAAATATCAAAATATTTCTTGCACACTCATGTACATATATGAGTAGTATTATTTCAAATATGAATCACACATATTACATAAATTTACCTCTTGTTCAGTTTGGTTTTAGAAAATTCAATATGTATAAATTCGTTGATTATTACTTGTTAGCAAACACCTACTAGGAGGGGAAATACATCGGTAGGAGAACTCTTTTTAAAATTTCTATATAGGAATATCTCAGAAAAGATCGATGTTGAGGAATCTTGACCATTATGGACTAACCACTTTTTGTGTTTAATTGAAAAGGATGAAGCTATGGTTTTGGTAAAGAATAGTCTTTAAATAAGATAGAGAAGTATGAGAATGGACATATAGACATAGAATATTGGTCCTAAGACACAAACAAAGATTGTGTAAAACCTAGAATTTAGTTCAAACTTGCACATCAAAATTGTAACCATAGATTGAAAATCTATTTGGGTGGTTTTACCTGACACATATGATAAAAAATATTTCATTAACTTTAGATATATATATATATATATATATATATATATATATATATATATATATATATATGAAATTAAATAATAGAATGATAAGAATTTGAAAATAATATAAATGTGTATTATAATTTATATATAAGATAATACAAAGAAGAATAGAATTATTTAATACTTATGAAAATGTGTCATGCACATAACATTAGATGAGAAATTCATAGAATGAAATTTGTAAAAAATAGATGAAAATATTCTTCTTCGAAGGATTTCACTATCTCTCCCTCATCCTTTGTGTTAGAAAGGAGATTTAATTTTTTAATCTTTTCATAACGTTTATATGTAAATGATGATAATATTATCAGCATAATAAATTTTCTAATGATTTTACATGAGAGATGGAAATAAAAGATAATACTATTATTTCTATGTGTTCTATATAAATTACAACTTTCAAAATAGAGGTAGAATGTGATTTGTGTATTGTAAATGCCCAAGAAATACATAAGTGTAGTGTGTATGTGCATCTACTTTTTCATTTTTGTAATTATATTTTTATATGAAGTTATCTATTTGATGTGTTAAAATTAGAAGGAAGTTGACAAGGTTATAACTTGAGCTTCGGGTGTCTATTTGAGTCTGTTGTTTTTTTGAAACCACAAGTTAATACGTGACGAATTCACTAACAACCTACCCTACCAATTGGGTAAAGTTTTGGAACATTTTCGTGTCCCAAATCTGCCATCTTGAAGCCAAAAATTAGGATTTAAGTTGTAGTTTGGGTTTTTCCTATTTTTGGGCATCAGTTAATTTTAGTCTATTAGTTGCATTATGAGTTAGAAAGTTGGAAATTCCTCTAATTTACGAATGTAGAAGATGCGTGGAAATTTATGTTCCCATACGAATAATCATGTGAACTTACTAAGAATAACAGGTTCTAGTAAACTTCTAAAAATAGTAAATTCCGCCACCTAGAGTATATTTAGTCAAAGTTAGGGTTTGCATGACAACTAGAGTTGGGATTTGTTTTCCTATTTAGGAAAAATTGTGATTGATTATTGAATAATGAAGAAGGAGATCTATTTTCTTCTGGAGTTCATGTTATTTGTAGTATATCAAGTTTTTTCAGAATTTGGCTACATTATCTAGTATCAGAGTGAGGTTCGAGTATTTAAAAAAAATGATGGCAAGAAGAGGAAGTGGAAGAGGAGGTAATATTTCTTAGATGAATAGAAATATGCAAGATCTACATAGGCAATTTGTTGTGCTTGTTGCGAAGATAACCCAGAGAGGAAATTAACGATGAGATGACACAGATGAAGAAGAAGTTTGTGAAGAGGAGGAAATGCAAGTTCCACCATTAGCTTTTGAAGAAAGGATGCTTCGAGCATTAGAAGGAATGAATGATGTAATAAGAGTTGATGTTTCAGAGTATGGTGGTAGTCTAAAACTAGAGGATCTGATAGACTGGTTGACTAGCATGGGGAAATTTTTTTGAGTGGAAGGCCATGTCAAAAGAAAAGAAGGTAAAATTTACATGCAAGAAATTGAAAGGTCATGCTATGTTATGGTGGGATCACCTACATAAAGAGTGGTCAAGAAAGGGGAAAGAAAGAATTAGGATGTGGAGTAAGATGGAGAAGAAGATGAAAGATAAATTTCTCCTCGTGGATTATACCCAAAACCTTTACAGGAGGTTTCAGAATCTCAAACAAAACTTACAAACAATGCAAGAATACACAGATGAGTTTTACAAGTTTTCAATTCATGTAGAGCATGAAGAAACTAAGGAACAAATGGCTGTAAGGTATGTAAATGGATTAAAAAAAAAATTCAAGATGAGATAAGTATGCATAGGATTAAGAGCATGGAGTATGCCTATCAATTAGCATTAAAGGGTGAGGAAAAATAAAATTGTCCTAGTTGTAGGAGATCACCTGGAATAATTAGGGGGGCCTCGTCTTCCTTTTGGGGATGATTTTATGTTTTCAGCCAAGGCAGGGGAGAATCATCTCGTGGAGCTTGGAAAAGAAAGTAGATACAAGACATGTAGATTTCATAGAATTCAACAAAGAGGCAGAGGATTTTCTAGGGGTAGAGGATATGCTGTTGATAGATGATGGGAGGCTAACCATGAAGACCATTTTTTGTACCATATAGATGTCATTAAAGAGGTGCATCGGGCTTTTGAATTCCTGAATTATAAATACACATGACAAGAAGAAATGAGATTCTCCAAGAGTAAATCATCCACTGAAGATGAACAAGTAGAAGATGAAAAAAACCTAGAAATTCCACTAGATGTTGGAGAAAATATGATACACAAGAGGACGATGATTGCTCCAAGAAAGGGAATCAAGGGGGATTTATGGCTACGTGGACAAATGGGGAAATATTTCAGAACAAGATGAAGCACTTCAGAAGGAAAGGTATGTGTAATGTTATTATTGACCATGGTAGTTGTGAGAACATGGTTTGAAATGAGATGGTCAAGAAATTGGGTCTTCATTGTGAGAAGAGGTTCCAAGCCCTTACCATATTGCAATGGTTTAAGAAGGGTAATGAAGTTACTATTGATACTTGAGATGTTTAATAAGTTTTTCTATTAGGAATAGAAACAAGGATGAGATTTTGTGTGATTTTTTTTCCTATGGAAGCATAAAAGTGTGTTTAGAATTTGGCTATCATTAATATTACAAATGGTATTGTAGAGTAACTATTAAATTTAATAATAAGATATGTTGATTGTTATGGTTGGGAACATCCAATGTTTGTATATTATTTTGTGAATGATACTATAGATCTGCATTTACATTTCCTACTTCAATCTAAATATTTAAGATTAACATGACCTTTAATTCATTATAAACTAAATTGCAAAATCATGTTCATCATTAAAATAAACTTTTTTGCATTGTTAATTCCTATTTTTGTTGTAATGATCCAAAAAACATGTTATATGTAGTAGAAATGAATTTTTTTTTTATTTTATAGTTATCAACATTACTATTTTAAAGATAATAGATGAGTATCATTGAAAAAATGCTATTCATTGGTAGCTTTGTGTACTATTCCAACACCGGTTCTTGTCATCCATAACTTCCAATCATCGATTATCTTTCTCAGAGTGTAATAAAGAATATCCTGTGACAAGGTTTCAAGAAATATTTAATCCAATGCAAGATTTGTTTTGAATTCTTCCCATAATAGCTTTGCATGTCTATTACTATCATATGGTGGTCTTAATACGAGGTAGATTCCCCAAGATATTCATTAATAACCATATTTAAATTTTATTAAACTTGTGTAAGTAAATATTTAATACCATATAGCATACATGATCAATGATTTTGGAAAACTTGCAAGGGGCTTCTTTTATTCTTTTTTAGGCATGTTCCTTCTCCACACTATGGTAGAATTCTCCACATAATTAACCGATTCTTTATATTATTATACAAGATAAATTTAATTAATTTTTAATATGTTCCTAGAACATGAATGAAAGCTTAAATTTTTTTATCCTTGTTAAACGCATAATTACTTGGGAAACATAGGTTGTGTCCTAAATTAACACATTTGATAGTGTATTATATGTTTCAGCCATATAAGACAAGAGTGCATTCACTTACAATGTTTTTGTAACCAATCAAACTATTCAAGTAAAAGAATAATGTTGAAAGATCCATTCCTTTGAAAACTCTATAATTTTTTCACATTTTTTCTTGAGTATTAGTCAAGCACATTCTCCTTTATATTCACTTCATTGCTATTTATTTTAGAAATTTAATGTGTAATTTGTGAGCCATACCCTATTCCTAAAATAATCCTATATATTTTAAAATGAAAGTGTATCACTGGAAATATATTGTAATAATTATCCATATATATGAGACATAAATATATTGATATATTCTTAATAGGTCAGTTAACGAATAGACATTAAAATGATTATGTGTGAAGTATTGTAATGGTTCAATTCTTGAAGGTTTAACTTTGCAAATACTAATAAATAGTTTGGCAATCAATTTTTCATTATCTTGTTTGTTGTAAGAACAATGTAATGTGATGGGGGTTAATAAGAAACTACAAATTACTTATTTCATTTATCATTTAGAGCTTCATACATCAAAATTCATCTAAATTTACATACATTCATCACAATTTTATTATGTGTGCATAATAAATTCAAATGACCAAAACACGTGCAAGGAGAGCTCATAGACATAATATTTTAGTGTGAAACCCTCATGCGGAAGAAAACCCAATGTAAAATAAACATTTGGATTTGCATTATTAAAACTTTAGTGATGCATTAACCCCACAAGGAGCACCAACCCTAAACAGAGCACCAACCCATGATTTAGCAAAGAAACCACTCCACAAGGAGTATACAACCCCATAGAATAACCAAGAACCAACTTAGCCACCCTGGATATGTTTTATCTCTAATTCTTTTCTTCCACAACCGATGGAGATCACTTATTCAACTCACAACCTCTTGCTCAATACCCTAGATCTTCAATATTTCTCAATCTTATTCCTCTTCCACATATCTTGGATGTAAAATCTTGCAATACATGATCTCAATAATTCCTAAAACTCTTCATGTTCTTCCTCATCCTTAGAATCATTTACATGATACCTAATTAAACACTTCTACATGGGTCACAATTTTCCCTCCAAGAGCACTAGCTCAAGAAATCAAACCAAACAAGTTACATATATCACATGTTTTTCTTCCTTAAAAAACACCATAGGTCCATCCTAAACCTTTTTCATGAATAATGGAATGGGTCATAATGATGTCCCAATAATATCATTTCAATTATAACATATGACCTAATTATGTCGGCATAGACAAAACGCACATACCATGCACCCAAAATCCTTATCAACCCTAATGTTGGAATGAGAAAAATAATCTTACACAAAAAATATTATTAGTGCACAATCATCTAATAATCACAAAAAGGTGTAATAATACATATAAACATAATCTATGTTTTCAAGTTTCATAAAACAATATAGATTATTTCATTTAAGGATGACGAACTGGCTCATTACCTTCTCAAAACAACAGTTTCCAGCAACGTGAATTTGACGTTTACACTACACAACCAACTAATATTATCTAAAATATGGCATGTTAACAATATATATAAACATTGATACATTTTTAAAAAAATTAAACAATTTATAGCCCATGAAAAAACCACTGGTTCAAACCACAACTACTTTTTCCTTCACCAAATCAAGCTTCATAAAACATTGTTTTGCAAACACAACTAGTTTTCACCCTTAATATCACTTTAAATATTTATAAATGAACTAAATAGATGAAAAAATCACCCATATTCACTCTCCAGGTGATATCAAGGATATACTTATCCATTTGATGCTTTGAAAAACTCAATACTTCAACAAGAATAAAATTGTCCTGAAAATGCAACTACACACTTTGTCACAAACTGACTTAGAAGACCCATAAAATAAAATTATGGATACTCAAGAAATGCATAATTTTAAATCTCTCTACATCACCTTTCCATAACATATTATAACTCCTTCCAACTCTAAGTGGAAGGCCTTCAACAAATCTCATCTCTGAAAACTGATTTTTAACCCTTCTATGACTCAAGAATTGACAATTAGCCCAACATGCTCCATCACATGAAAAAACCACTTCCAATATTAACCAAAGAAAGGAAAACACTTATAAATTATTTATGATACATAAAAAACCTTCACCAAGAATGATAAAATCATAATCATCATCTTACCTCATATAGTTACTTGAACCTTGCTAGAATAAACATCCATAAAAATTGAGCCTCAAAGAACACATCATAAATTTTTCATATCTTATCAAATATTAAATTTTTATATACCAATGTAAATACCTTGAAAGCATCTTCAAAACACACTTTTAATGGATTCCTAACTCCCCCTATAGATCATGTAATGTCAATTTTACTCTAGGATGCTCCAAACTACCCCAAACACCAGACCTCGTAGATAGGGCACACTTTGAATTTTTTATGAATCACTATGACCTGATACCTTAATATAAATATAGATAAATTCCATGGATATCATGAATGGAAATTTTGGTCATACCTCATTTGGAAAACTTCTCCTCAAACTGGAGCTCTTCTTAAATAAGTAAATTTAGGTTGGGCCCACATATCACCACATACTCTATCATACCTTTAAAGAAATATGGAATATTTATCTACAATATAAAATCATAACTTTTGAAATAGAAATAAAAATTGGGCTGATATACTCACTTTTCTATAAGCTTCTCCTAGTTAGGGTTTAGCTAGGGTTTCATACCACTTTACATTCTTAAGAATCATTCATAGAAACGTGATAATCAAACCACATGATTAATTTTTTGAAAGATTAATAATTGAACTAATAATATATTACAAATATATCAGGTCCACATGTAAAGAATAAAATTCACAACGAGCATCAAAAGGTCAATTTTTGTTCTAAAATCATAGTGAAACTTACCCTGTTTCACTAAAACTTGCATATCTTGAAATTACAACTACAGAATGACTTGAAACATGTCATGAAGCATCATGATAAAATCCTATACCTTCCGATAATCACTATCCAACTCAAATATTCTTGAAAATCACCATTGAATCTCATTTACCTGTGCTAAACTATATGTTTCTCATTCTTTGCTTCCCAATGACCTCATAGAATCACCAAATGTATGAGTGCAGACCTGCAACTCATGATAACTTACTTGTATATCAGTTTTTACCATGCTTGGAAATGACTAATTAGGTCCAAATACTTCATCTCCATCTCATTCTACATGTTCCATGGGTAGAACAAAGCCTAGAATGATTTGATTAAATGTTGACAACTAATGAATTTACAATACTGTCCTCACAAAAACCCATGGACACTCATGAAAAATCCTACTAACCATGTTTTACCTAATAACATCAACCAATCACCTCAAGAGATATCATATTGTGACTTAGCACACTAGACTATGCACTAGGACCTCCTAGAACTCACCAAATCTTGAGACTACCAATCAAACTTCATGTTTTACATATGAGAGACACCTGATAGAGACTAAAATGACCTAATGTCACCCTTTTCAATAAATCAATTTGAATTTAATGAAAACACTAACACACAATGGCCAACAACATCCCCCTTTGTCATTGATGGCAACCATCTTTAGAAATATTAATGAAAACCAAAAAGACAAACACACACATGAAATTATTCCCATGTTTCTAAAGAATTTCTCTCCATTTTCCATATATGTAAAAATAATACATGAAAATAACATAACACAATTATAATCAATGCAAACAATGCATTTACTGACTTACTTAACTTAGAAAACTACCCCTATGACTGAAATATCTTCTCTTTGACACCTATAGCAGCAAAAAAATTTATCCTCTGTACCTGATATGATCATAAAACTATTTACCCTAAGTATGTACTCTTGATCTTGGTTTTCACTAACCCATTTCATCTCTCTAGGTATTTACAATGCTCAATAACTTCAATTCTGCCTCTAATGTTGTCAAAACACTCTTTAGGACTTTTGTCACTAAAGCCCAACTTCAATGAAAAATAGAAAAAACATTATAGGTTCTAGAATCAAAATTCATCATGATATACCTCCTTATAACACCCCATAGTTCAATACCTTCCTACTCTAAAGAAAGGCATAAAAAAATGACATCTTACATTGATTTTTTTGCATTGGACATGACACAAACATGTCGACTCTTCCCTAAATTTTTTTAAAGATATTTCAAATATTCTTTATCTTCAAAACATATGTGAGAAAGAAGGATGAATTTACCTTCCTTTAACTCCACTTTCATACATGTAGTATCTTCATTTTTAACCCTAGAATCACTTTATCACCATGGAGAGGCCTCATTTTTTATTGTCTTCAATCACTTATAAGAAAGCTTCAGTGCATCAAACCTGGTATTACAACCTTTTGACATATTTCTCAGTCTTATACATGCCCTAAGATTTATCATACCATGCGTTACATAATTCTTTGAAGATAACATCAAGATACTGACCTATGCAACCATACATGGCTTCAATCTCAGCTCAATCACTTTTGTTAATCTGAGTCTTTACAAGGTATATCAACATTTTGGACCTAATGGACCTTAAAACTCATTCTGGATGCCTCATCCTTAACTCATACTTCATAATGTAAAAAGATAAATCCATTGAATATTGAAAAGACCAAAAGTAAATCTTCACCTTGTCAAAATATTGATTTCTTGCATTATCTTAACTAGGAGACATACAAATTTGACCATTACACTTACCTTTGAACCTTGAAGAAGAGTAAAATTGTATGCCACTGTTTTGAAATTCATAGAAGCTTGGAAGGTTCATCTTACCAAGATTAAACCCTTTCATGGTTTGTAGAACTATTATTGAGGCTTACCATACATCCTTGTAGTCATCAAGGCTTCATCTGATCATTCAACATTTGGATCAACTCAGTACTCCATAATTCATTTGCCACACCTATAGTACCTTGTTCTTATACATACTTTAATCCTTCTTTGTTAAGCATGTTATCAGGATAGATTTAGCACTTAGTGCTCTGATCCCTAATGAAGTCATACTCAACATAAGTACTCTATCATATTCAGGTTTCTCTACCATTGTACCTTGTTATTCTATGATCCTTTCACTTGGAAAGTGTCATCAATTACTACCATTATACCTTTTAATCTATTAAAACCTTAACTATATTTGGAGTAATTGGAACAAACATTAAGGTTTCTAAGTTCAAACCCTTGAGTATCACTTTGTAAACATGTAGCTTTTATTTTACACTTTCAATGTCACTGATAATTCTTACAATGGATTTGTATCCTTCTTATAACACTCTAATGAACTCCACTACATTGTTTTAGATCTCTGAGATATCCTCTGTTTTGACCTCAAACTTTATCTTGATAAACACTTCTTAACTTCATAACATATTTCTTTGATCACAAAGCCACATAAAGATCATCTCATCGATACCTGAAGACTTGAAGTAGACTTACACATCCTTGAGAAATAGCATTCTTCCTGAAGAGTTTCATATGGTAAGGCACAAACTATCTTACATTTGAAACATACCAATCAAAAAATTCATATATGACCACCACTATATTAGACTAGTTATACACCTAAGTGACATCATAAAATAATTTAACACAATGAACTCAAAAACCTTCACTTGAAATTTCCATATACACTCACTCTATGTCCTTTTTCAGTCACTGTGCACCTTTAAGGCAACTGAGACCTCAAGCATCATTAAACTCTTGTGTTGAGGAAATATTATATATTCCAAGAATCATAATCAACCTATAACATAACATCAAAGTGGAAATAAAACAATTTTCTTGTCTTAGACCTAATAAAGAGAAATAGTCTTACTTGCACCATATAGTAGCTTCTTTGAATAAAATGCAAGATTCTACTTCCATGACTCCATAAACATTGAGCTACCTTACACATTCATTCACAAACCTTGTACTTTGAGTATACTATCCTAATTGAATTTTTATAGATAGATCCTTCACAAGTACCTAACGATGATGATGTAACGGTGAAAGATTATATAACACATTGAAGAACAAAATAAAACATTGTGAATTGCCATAAAAATTCTTTAACATCTCCATAGCATTCTTTAGGACATCCTATCTCTTGAAGAAATCATTATTCCTCACACTAAACCCTGTATAGACACATCCTTATGATACTTTACATATACCTAGTTCCTCCAAGGATTTACACTAGTTTGAGAGCACATCGTTGACCTCAACACTCTCCAAGAATGTTGAACTACAAGTTTTTATAGACTCGGATCATTATTGCTAGAATCAAAGACTCCATTTTATCTCTTTAACTAGGACAAAAACCTTACTTCATGACTAATTCACTCTTCTTGGCATGATCAACATTATGATATGTTATTTCTAACATACTTGGACATACACCATGGAATTATCTTTATGACTTAACATTTCAACCAAAAGACTTCAAACACTATACATACAGACACTGACCTTTACCACTTAGAAAACTTTAACATATGATCCTTTTAATTACTTACAATTCTATGGATACCTTTTACAATCCAATAAGACTCTATTGATAAAGACTATGATAAAATATACCTGACATTGACATATTATAGCTTAAACTGAGACATTGCACTTTTACTATTAAACACGATGATTAGAAAAAGAACACACATATGTACCTTGATTTAAACCTCAAAACATCTTACAAGGTACATTCTTGAAGATGGAGAACATAACAAGTTTCCTTGAAATCATGATAACAACAAAAAAATCCTATGGAGCAAATACTTCATGATCACTTATAAAATTACTGAGACCATACACAAATTATAGACACCAATTTATATAATGTAATATAACATGACCTTATAGAAATTAAGGATAAAAAAAATAAAAATTTTGAAAAATACTTGGCATATGACTGTAGAGATAACAAGTAGTTCTTGAGAAAAATACAAGATTCCTAACACTTCAGGGACATATCATGACCAAGACAGTGAAACACAAACCTAAAAGCACCTGACACATGCATATATCGACAAACTCAGAATCCTATTAGAGAAAAGAATCAAATGATCATGAAGATGTTACTTTACATACCTTATACCCCTTAAAGTATTTAAAAACACCTAACATCTTAAAAATTTTCATGTATAGAGGCAATAAGACACATATGGCCTTCCTCAAATAATGCAAACATTCTCCCTTGAAAAGACATGGGCTTGAGAACCTTGTTTAATATCTTAAAGCAATTGAATATTCATTTGCAAAGTTCATACACTAGATGTAGGCTGTAAATTAGTCTTCTTGACCTCCTTGACTTGAGAAACCTCCTTCTTGTCCTTTGGATCAGACCTTGCAATAAGCATCTTCTTGTTTTGGCAAAAAAAAATTATATGACATGATCGATGACAATTGAAGAAAAACAACACTTCTCTTTATTCTTGTCTCAAACACACTAATATTCCATCCTAAATCCTTGGCATTATGTAAATAATCACAACATGAATGAAATTCACTATTGAAGAGACCCACACCATTTTGAAAAGAACTTTTGTTTCAATTTGTAGCTCTATAACAAATATCATGACACACAAAGTGATTCCATTTAATAGAGTACCATACCTCATAACATTAGGTTGTCTAACTGATTTTATACCTTCTAAAATCATCCTTCACCGGTAACTTTTTCATCTGGTTTAGAGCATGGAACAGCTTCACCATCACTCTTTTCATGTTTTCCTTCAAACCCTAGGACTATTTTGTCACTTGTGGCTTTTAAATCTTCTAATACTCCGTCAAGAGCTTTAGATATCTTCTCAATCCTATCATAATCCTTAACCCACTTGATGGAATCTCCAAATCTGATTCTAAGGATTTCAATTTTTCTTTATACTTGGATCAAGGATCCTCTTTCTCCTTTAGGACATTATACAAACTTTTGATGGCTTGATCATTCTATTTCTCCATTGTTTTGACTTGATTTTGGTAGGAATCAATAAATGAGTGAGATAATTCATTATTTATCTTTAATGTTGCTAAAATATTTGAAGACTTACCTATTTATCATGCTTCAAATGATCTCCTCGAAGTTGTTAAACTTGCTTCACAAGGACTTGCTTTATGTAAAATTTTTGGAAGCACAATGGACATAAAGGGAGGGTGAATTAGTCCTAAAAATTACATATGTAATTTATCATTTATTGTAGCATACATCAACATTCATCCATTTACATACATTCATCACAAGCATTATTATGTGTGCACAATACATTTAAATAACCACAACACATGAAATAGAGCTCATAGACAAAATATTTAAGTCAGAAACCCTCATGGGGAAGAAAAACCCACTAAAACATAAAAATTAGATTTACATGATTAAATTTTAGTGAGGCACCAACCCCAAAAAGAGTCACAAACCACTATTTTAGTAGAGAACCAACCCTAGAAAGAGCACCAACCTTAAATTTAGTGAAGAACCAATTCCACAACGAGGGTAAAGCCCCATATGATAACCAAGTACCAACTAATCCACATGAATATGTATTATCATGTATTTTTTTTTTACCACAACTGATGGAGATCACTTATTTATCTCACAACCTCTTGTCTAAACCCTTGATCACCAGTCTTGCTCAATATTATTCATCTTCAAATTTTCATGGCTCTAAAATATTGCACACATGATCACAATATTCCTCAACATTGTGATGTTATTCCTTAGCCTTCAATTCATGCACACAAACCTACATTATACTTCTACATAGATGATATGTTTCCCTCCAAGAGCACAAGTTCAAAAATGAACCAAAAGCACTAAATATGATTTTCTTCTATCAAACTCAACATAGGTCAATTCCACACCATTTTTGTGATCAATTCATCATAATAATATCCAAATAAATTCATTACAATAGTCACATATGACCCAATTAGGCCGGCCTAGCCAAAACGCACTTACCATGCACCAAAAATCCTCAAAACCCTGTTGTTGGACATGATAAAAATCTTCTAACACCAATTTTTTTTGTAAACCTCTAAGAATAAATAATAAATATTTAATATGAAATTTAAACATCATACATAGTCACAATTTTTATGAACCAATCAAATTATTTCATTTAGTGGGCCCATTGGCTTGTTACTTTCTCAAAACACCTGTTTCCCAATACCTAATTTTACCTTTAGGCATCCAGACCACCCAAGATGATCTTGACTATGGAATTTTACAATTATTTGGAAACAAAAGGACCTATAGGAAACTTGATAAAACAACCACTAGCTTTTCAAATGACATCAATTTTTGCCTTTACTAAATCAAGCTTCCTACAAATATGTTTTACAAACTCATCTAGTTTGAACCCTTACTATCAATATTAAAATATCTAAATAAATTCATTAGATGAATAATTAACTCGTATTCCCTCTCCAAGTTATACAAAGCATCAAATTATCCAATTTATGCTTGAAACAACTCAATACTTCAACAAGAATAAAAATATCTTGAAAATGCAACTACCAAATTTCTCACAAACTGACTTGGAAGACCCATAAAGTCAACTGACCAAGACTCAAACCATAAATAAAATTAGAATATATATATATATATATATATATATATATATCACCTTTCATGAACATATTTTAAATCCTTCCAACTCCTAGTGTAATGCTTTCAGCGAAGCCCATCTCTGTTAAATGCTTTTTAACCCTTCTAGGACTCAAGAAATGACAATTTTCTCAACATGCTTCATCACACAAAAAAAACTTCCAATATTAACCAAATAAGGTAACACACTTATTCATGATGTATAAGCCATGATAAACCTTCACCAAGCTTTATCAAATCATAATCATCATCTTACCTCCTATATCTACTTATATCCTTCTAGAATAAGAATCCTTCAAACATAACCCTCCAATAATATCTCATAACTTTTACATACCATGTCCAATATTCTTGTTTGATATAATAATGGAAATAACTCTAAAACAAATTCATAACACAACTGTAATGGAGTCCTAACTCCCCATGTAGCTCCTGAAATGTCAATTTTACGTCAGGATGCTCCAAACTAACCCCAAAAACTAGTCCATATAGATAGGGAACAATGTGTGCTTTTTCGGCATCACCATAAAATGTATAACTCAATAACATATAGATAAAATTTAGGGATATCATAAATGAAACTTTAGTTCATACCTCATTTGGAAAACTTCTCCTCAAACTAGAACTCTTGATAAATAATAAAAATTTTGTGGGGCCCACATATCACCACATGCTCTATGAAACCTTTCTAGAAAGATGGAAGATTTATATAAGACAAACAATCATCATTTTTTCACTAGAAATCAAAGGTGGGCTTATATAATCACTTTTTTCAAGTTTCTCATAGCTTAGGGTTTAGCTAGGTTATTCAATTAAATTTTTTGTATTTAATTAAAATTTGATTGCAAAGTTCTACTACAAATGATATACAATAGAAACATGAATGCTAAACAATTATTTGATTTTAACTATGAAAGGCAATGAGATGGGAAAGGTACTTTATCTTTATTTTTCTTATCATGTAGTGAATTTGGATTGGATAATATGATAAAAAAGAAGCATGAATCGTCACAACAAACCAAATAAAAATGAAACAAAGTTGGAAATGGTTGGACTAGCGCACCTGGAGAGGGACAGGGGCACACACATGTGCCCTTGGCCAATTTATAGGCTCATGGGTCTATAGAAATGATTGGAACATAATTATGATATGGCCTCTAGGGCTTCACACTTGTTTTCCTTTGGTCAACTATATGTCGGACTTTGATTGCCAATGTAAATATAAACTTGCACACAAATATCCTCTTGGAAAACCACTAAAAAAGACATCAAATTATAAAAAGTAAGGATACAAAATGAGGGGTAAGACTATCCTCAACTTTCACAATGGTTAACTTATGATTGAGCTCTACACTAGATCTCAGACCCAATGTAATACTCTATGTTTGTGTGTGTAATAGTTCTCATAGGTCTCCCTCATGCCAATTATGCCAAAAATGTGGGTGGTAGCTAGGTAAAATGCAAATGTGTGGATGCAATAGAATGAAATCCCCTTCCTATGCAATGCATATTTAGAGTAATGTGACTAAATGCATTCCCTTGATCTATGTAGATAGCTATCCCTTGATAATAATTGTCCACCCCCTATAATGGTATGTATGTTGTGTTTGTATAGGGATCTCTTGATTGAATTTCGACATTAATGACCTGATATGCCAACTAGTACCTCAGGATGTGAGATCAAAAATTGAAAATACCAACTTCAAATGTCAAAATAATATAAAAAAATAAAAATGACATGGGGTGCCTAGGATGGACAGGAGTGTCTGATGCTAGTGTCCAATCCTAGGCACTAGTTTTCCAAAGACAAGTGACGAAAAATGAGTGAAGACAGAAAGACATAGATCTCTCTAACCTGACAAGATCTGGGTGTATCAGTAACAAGTGTGAAAGATACAAGAAATAAAAACAACCAAGACAAGCAGATGTACTATGAAATGGGTCATTAGTGAATAATTTTATTACAAAAGATCCATATGTTAACAAAAATTCTTGTCGGTATAATAAATAGTAGTAAGTGCATGATTTTGGGTCTACATTTTCCCCCTCTTTATGTTAGTGAGTGAAATATTTTTAACATAAATTAGATACAAATGTATACTTGAGAGAATTTTGGAGAATCCCATGTCACTGAATTATGTGTAGAGTGCAGTAGAAGTACATGTTGAGTGAGAACATATAATGTGGTGAAACATTGACAAGTGTGTTAATCCATGCAATGTAACAAGAAATGTGGGACCATTTTGATCACTACTAAGTGATATTTATGATTACAGGGGTTGCATGATTAGATATTTTGATTTTTTTCATTTGATGGAGATGTGATGGGGTAGGGAGTGATCACTTCCCAACCAGATTTCATGAGTGTGATAAAATAAGGATTTTGGTGTCCTTTCGCTAGAGGAAGAGTGTAGGGAGAGAGGTCTATTTTTACCCTCCAACTTTAACTGCAACCTCAAAATATCTAGACACTACGAACAGAAAAAAATCACATTTTTCTGATTTAGATCCATTTCGATTATATGTGATAACCCATATATGGGTAGTATAGGAAATAAAATGATGTCTCATTGCCCCCACTTAACAATCTGTACTCAATTCATAAAATCTTTCCATGCACAACACACTATTAAAACCATTTCCTGATGGCACACTCTCATTTATGGTTCATTCTTGACTGTTGAGTGGGCATAAAAAACTAAACCTCATTGCATATATACAAATCCACTATGGGTCATGTTTTTCCTATCATTCAGACTACATTCCACTCCATCTCATCCATAACATACTTCATATCTTGGTCATATTTACTTTTCCTTACTTATTCTTTTACATGCTCACGTTACTGCACATGCTAGATATATATATCTTCTATGTCATTATATTTATCATACACACATGCACGTTCACTTTCTTTTATAATTTTGATCATATATTACATAGGTCCATTACACGTAGCATAGATGTTTGACATAGTACCTATTACCTGTCTCACAGAGGATCTTGGGAGTATCCACTTTTGTACACTACATGTGTTATTGTTTAATCATTTTTCATAACACATTACTTTATTATAATATGCACACCTTGACATAATTTTTATCTTTCTAACATCCTAACGGGTGCTTCATGTGAAACATTTTTTTAGAAATACTTTCTTCCATGATTATACGATACACTATTTGCTTTTGATTTTCATTACTTGTGGGATTTTCCCCATGTCTTGTTTGTTCTTTGATTTCTTGCAGCCACTACGACCTTGATTTTATTTCGACATCATGAGGTATGTCCCATGTTTTAAACCCGTGTTTCATGATGTAAATTTTCTTCTTGTGTGTTTACATTATCTACTTGTATCTTAGCTTATACATTGTCTGCACTTGTCTTTTACATGCATGTTTTCCTATACTAACACTCGTCTCCTAGCCACTTGTTTGTGTGTGCCTTGGTTTCTACCAATCCCATTCCCTTCCCCCTATAAGGCATAGTTTTATCACAATGTTTAGTCCTCCTTTGGGGCGCATACTCCTTCAACGACATTGCATGCACCCCAAACAAGGGGGGCATCATTTAGGTGAATCAGTCACAACATACAACATTATACACAACACAGGTACCGGTACAACATAGTTTTTAGTATTTGATGGGACTCAAAATCAGACTTAGATCTTTACCATAGTGGTACTTCCTAGATGTCTCAAACTAAGGGGAAATTACTCATTGATTGGTAGTACACCAGTATACAAAACTCTGTACATAGTGACTTTTACAGGGCTCAGAATCAGACTTGGGTGCTTAGCATTTGTATTTTTACACACCATTTGTAGTGGTGTTCCATATACTAGGGAGAGATTAAATTTTAGAGGGTGACACCATAATTTATTCTCTACACTACCTATACTGTGGCATAGGATCACCGGAAAAACCAACAGTTCATAGCGCTCTATAACTTTCGGGATAGGTTAAAGATTGGAGGATGACACTAGACTTTCCTAACTACACTTATTTTGTCATGGTGTGAGATGGACCAACAAACTCACACTTCATTGACATTTTCAGGATCCTTTCTACACTCTTTCCTCATCACGGATCAGGTGTACATGTTGCTTTTTCACATTTTCAACATTTTTACATACTTTCCTTACACACTTTTTACATATTGTGATCATATACAACCGTATTTGATTATTTTTTCCAACTTCTGTTTTGTAGATCCATTCCAATGGGAAGCATTACTCAATATAAACATCATCAACATCATCAAAAAAAAAAATAACATTGACTATAGGTACATCATTGACATCTAGACATGTGTTTCCACCCTAGGTTTATTTTTCATGATTATGTTTTACACTTTTCTCCTCCTTATAATCCACACTCCACATTTATATATCTCCATGCTTTGTCTATTCCCTCAACACTCTTTTGGAATCGATATACATGATTATCAGGTACACATATTTATCTACTTTATGTTACCAAGAGTTCCTCTCACCAACATAAAAAAGTTGGGGGAAAATGTAGATGCAAAATCATGCACTTTGTGTAACTATATAGTCCCTGATTACATAATGTTATTCATTTGATTCCTATGTAATAAAAATAATAATTAACCCATGTCTTTTTCCACCTTTCTTTTCTTTTTGTTACTACTTTTAGTCTTGCACCCTTTCTTGCTGAGTCTCCCTTTTTACTCTTCAAAATTTTTCATCCTTGACACTAGCACCCAGCCAGGATGCAAGTGCTAGACACCCTCGTCCCCTCTGGGAGATCTTATCCCCTTTGTACTTTACTCACACTTTTTGGGTCTAGATCCCATTCTATCTACTTTAGCATCTTATATATTTGGTATTCTTCCTTTTTGGATTTAATTATGAAATTCAAGAAAATGAGTCATATAAATATAAAGTTATGCGATCATATTAAAGGACCAAGCACTAATCACCATCTATCACCTCCTAAGTTTACATCCATCAAGGAAACTAAGAGCTCCATTGCGTCCTGCTAGCTCCATCACAAGGGGGTATACGAGATGGTTTTCTACATCATACTTCATAGGAGGGAAGTTCATTCTATTCCATGTATACATTTACTACATTCTACATCTAGCTACTTGCTTGATATCCAAGCGTGACATGCACTACAAAAACCTATGGCATAATTCTGCACACCCCAAAGAGAGAATTACATTAGTTTTGAAATGTAGTGTAGCACTTAGTCATAAGTTCACCATTGTGACAGATAAGGACAATCGAACCCCTCATTCAGTATCTTTATTTTTTTGGGATTTGATGTCTATTTGAGGGTTTTACTGGTGCATATTTCATTACAAGTTTCTTGCGACCTCGACAATCTTGGTGGAACCTCATAGAAACAATGGTGTCTAAAGGGAAACATATTATAAAACCTCAAAGGATGTTTCCTAAGCATTTCGGCAAACCCAAGCACCCAAAAATAGGTCTATGGCACCCATAAGCACCCATGTCCCTCTCCAAGAGCCCTAGTTTAGTCTATTTCTCTAAATCTACATTTTTCAAGGCTTTTGTATGATGTTGCTTCAAATTCTTTCATCTGGTCAAAGCTTCGATCTAGTCCAATTTTTTTGTTTTTGATAATCAACTAAGGCTTTTTATCCTCTCTTTGTAATTAGGGTTTCATTATTTATTTCTTAGTTTTCTTAGGTGTAGTTTTTGTAGTTCATTGTTATCCATTTAGTGTTGCAATAATATTCAGATTAGGATCACAAATTTCATATTTATCTTAATCATTTTTTTGATACTCTTACGACCCAGAAAAAATCAGATCTTGAGAAACTGTTAGGACACTAGAGCCTAGAATCGGGACTGTAGCGGTGGTGGGCGCTCCTTTCCCTTTTGTGGGTGCTTGTGTCCAACATAATCTAAAAATTACACAGTTTTATGGATATGATTGTGATGGTTTGTACTTCAATTTTACCAGTTTTCCATCTTGGCATACTGTTGACAACATGGTAAATCAGCTAAGTATTTTATTCCTTTCATTTTACAACTTGGGTTTCATTCTTTATTACTTAGTTTTCTTGGATCTACATTATACTTAATTGTTCATTTATTTTACTGCTACAATAATAGTAGATTAGGCATAAATTTCATATTTATCTTAATCATTTTGGTGAACCCATATATGAGACATCCACACTCCTCCTTATGTTATTTCTAATGAGAACTTAGATGATGTTATTCTTTGCTTCATGTTTAATCTTGATGATAATGATTTCGTTAACAAACAAGAAGACAATAAACATGTGCATGCTTCTAATTCTCATACTAGTTCAGATGATTCTATAGTTGCATCTCATATTCCTTCCATTTCTAAAAATGTTTCTCATGATGTATCGCATACTAGTTATCCTCCTATTTCATTATATTTTGATGATACACTTAATTGAATCCTTGCATCCGAATATTTATTTTATATTTATGAGAATACTGAGTGTGAATGCCCCACTCTAATTTCATCCTACTCTGAGATTGTCTCTAATAATATGCATGATTCGTCTCTTGATATTGCATCATCTCATACTAATTTTTTTGATGTTAGTCCTACTTGTTCTATTGATGTCCCATGTTTTTCATTTCCTATTACTTCTGTGGCACCCATATCTAGTGTGCCCTTAACATTAGGATCTTCTATATCTCCTCTTGATATTCCCATAGTCACTCATTATGGAAAATTACATACACTCAATAGACTATTGCCATATTTTATTATTCCTCCACAAATCATCTTATTAGTCATGCATGTTGTTGGTCACTTACAATATCAATTCCAATCTCCCTCGCTAGAAATAAAGGTCTATTATGCTTCTATCGATAATAATTATCTACATGAAAATCCTATTCAGAGAACTATTCACAATTTATAATTCCCTAAGGATTTCATTATGCATACATGTACATGTTTTGATGGTGCGGGAGATCCTCATCTGCATCTCAAGCATTACCATCTAGCTATGCCTTCATACTCTAATGATCGATTGTAGCTAAAATCATTTCACCATAGTCTTATAGATAATGTTCTCCAGTGGTACACACATCCACCCTTTGGATCTATTAGTACCTATTATGAGATGGATGAATATTTTCTTCATCGATTCATACTAAAGAATGGCCCTAGTGTCATATACGATCATCTACTTGGATTGCATTAGTGAAAAACAAATTCTATCATTGATTACATTTTACGATTCAATCCTTGAATGCATCAATTGGTATTCAAGCCCAATCATGTAGAAAATAAATTCATCTTATGTCATTGTTTGATTTCTGCTTCAAAACAACGATTACAATATGACACATGTGAATCATTCATAATATCATGTTATAAGGTCATTGATTTTGTTCATGTTATTATTAGATCCTCCTATCATTCCTACTAATGCATCATCTTTTTCTTCTTTAATCCCACCTATTGAGCGTCCTCCATGGTCTCCATCTCCTCCACATCATAAGAAAGTTAAATCTTCTCCCTTGGAAAAGTGTCCTTCATCTCCTCCTCTGCGTCAGGCTACACCTTATACTTCTACACATATTTCACAAGAACCATTAAAATTTTCTCATCATGATAGACCTCATGATGTGGTGGGTACATTGCTTAACAATCCTTTGATTCTCTTACCTTTTAATCAACATAATCCACCTCACCACTTGAAACACATGTGTGATCAAGACAATGACTGTTGTACCCTTCTTGATCACTTACAATAATTAGAAGATAAGGGTTTCATTTCCTTTTGTTGTCACTCTTTTGAGTAGTCTATGTTTTCCAATACCATGTAATTTTGTTGTTACTCCACTTGATTTATCTTTTTACTCTAGTTCTAAGATTATTATTCGTCCACCATCACTAGTTTTTGCTCATGTGCACTCTCTATCTCATCCATCCACCACTGCACCATCTGATCTACTACATCATGATACCACTACACATTAGATTCAACAACCCTCAGCATCTTCACTTCCCACCAATGTGACACACATCATTGGTACCACTCTACATGACATTCAATCTAGATCATATGCTCATGTTTCTTTCATTCCACATATTTCTACTACTCCATGTTGGCTTGATCTTTAGTAGGTTATTTATATCTCCTTACTACCTAATGATGTAATCATGTTCTTACGGTTCATACATGATTTTTGAGGGATATGTTACAATAATAATCTCTCTTCATTCCCATTCTACACGCCTTATAAGTTAATCTATTTCATGCACATTATCGAATTGTTTCTAATGACGCACTCTTGCTTTACGGTTCATTATTTACTACTAAGGGGTCTTATCTATATAAACCTTATCATCTTTCCACTGGGGGAATCACTATTATTACCCCCCTCTTCATCATGATAACACATGCTTCACTATAATATTGTGATCATCATACTCACATAATATTTGACATCATTCATTTTTACCTTATTGTTCATCACAAACTTATTCATACATACAATAAACTTTTTCAAAATCACATTACATTAATCATATATCATCACATATGTTATATCATCATTTATCTATCTATAATCACATTACTCAATCTCAACAATGACCCATTTCAAATCAATTCAACAATTACAAAAAAATTTCAACACATCATGCATCACATATATAAATAATAATCAATGAATCATACATCATCATCACATCATCACATCAATAAAACATTAAATATAAGGATCATACAAAAATAAATCCATGTGTGTGTATATATATATATATATATATATATATATATATATATATATATATATATCATTCAAAATCATAGGTACAAAACATTGCAATGCTAGGGGCAACTCCCTCTACATCAATATATATGTACATATCATATCTCATCATCATTATCACTATCTACCACTGTGAGATATCTAGAACTAGAATCTTCATTACTCACTCTATGTTGCTGATCAAGAACCATGTATCTCTCCACATACCTATGTAATAATGTCACCATATTTGAATGCTATGCCAAGTTACCCTGTAACTCGACGAACCAGGAAAATACATCTTGTGCTGGGGGATCGCCACTCGTAGCATCTCTAGCTCATTGTAGCCTTGAGGACCTCATCCCTATTAATTAGTAGTATAGTACATGTTTTTGCATCTAATGCCACTAGATTGAACAAATGGGCATGCTTTCCTGAAATATCATCCACTGCTCTAGCATACCTCTACCCATGACTAGATCAGTGGGCACATTCTGCATCAAGGTGCGGATGGATTTGTCCACAATAATTAACAGTATGCATCACCTATATCCATGGAACAAAAAATTATACAACAACCACAATTACACAACCAATTAACAAATCATAAAAAATAACTATACAAATACTCGTGCTATTCTATCACTACCACTATGCTATCGAGGGCATGTGTGTTCCCCTCTACTCCTCTTCTTGGTGGTGCTCCCATCATATAAACAAAAACCAGAAACAAAAATAGTGACCAATATTACACCCACCATGCATAGTAGACCTTTGTATACCCATTTTCATCCATAACTTTCATCTTAATTTTGGTACATGTCTCGTCTAGCTTGGGAGGTACTAACTGCACTTATGTGGTCCCTGATCTAATAACAACCATCCTTGGTTCCTTAATGGTTCTCACCCATACATATGGCTTTGTGGGCACATATTGGGTAATACCAAACTGTCGTGACATGCGCTCCACCTCAAATAACTTGTTCACCTTTGGAAAGAAATCCTCTCACCAAATAGTTTGTTAAATGTATCGTAGCTCTACTACATCCTCTAGCCATCCTTTGTAGTCCTTATATTTCCTCCATATCATAGAATCTATCCCCATGCAATCTCACATCTCTCTATAGGTGTATGTATCCACCTTCTGGCCATGAACACCTACCCATCTCCCAAACAATATATCCGGTCTAGGTCACTCTCCTTATGGTCCACCAACTAGCCTTAATATCAGAATATACTCATAGGCCCATACATGTAATAATGTAGTATCTCAAATACCACCTACATGCTCCTCTTGTTTAAATATGTATAGATCCTTATATATGAGATTCAATAGACATCGTTCCATGGAATACCTCGTGTTATCCTCCACTTTTTGATGACAGATATCATGTATCTTAAACAAGATTCCTACACCACCACCCTCCTCTGCAATTGATGATTCAATCAACATAGAAATACACATACCCAATCACGGAACCCCTAATCTCATAATATCATCCAAGATAATATGGACCTCGATATGAAATTTGGTCCCCGTGAAATTCCACCTAGTGTCCCTTACCTATCTTTGTGTGTCATCAACCACCATAACCCGAACCCTCTCACTAATGATAGGAAATCTCTCCTCTAAAATCACTATCATCTCCCATGTCAGTAACCAAAAGGTGTAATTATCTACACATCACCTCTCGTAAAAAGTTGTGATCATAGGCATATTATGGCACACATCCCCCATCCTCTCTATGTGCCATAAGATGACACAGTCTAGAATATCCCACTCATCATCTGATAGCCCCAATCCTAGCATTTTACTTAAATGGAAGCCATCATGGATCTCTCTCGAATGGATGTTCCTCTACACATGAAAAAAAATAGCAAAAACAACATTACAATGTCATACATATGAAAATTCAACCACCAACAACATAAAAAAACATCGATTTTCACATCTACAACACTTTGGGCTCAACCCTAGCCTTCTGGGATGTCAGTTCCCAAGAGAAGGAATCGAGTGCCCAAGAGCAGTTCCCTAATGCCCGTGTCTGGGTGCATGTGTCATGAGGGTCATTACCACCTTCATCGCTCTTGTCCAGGTCTAAAACGACAAGAAATTCAAAAATAAAAAAATTGAAAAAAATCATCAAAAATAGATAATATCAACACATTTTTCGAAAAACAATCACACTTACTAGCCTCATTATAGTATGTGACACCACATCTACCACCACTGTCTCTAATTGAATCAAACGTGGTACTCTAACTTGAGGCATCTTCACACACCCATAACTCATAATCACACTAACATAATATTCAAATGAATTTCCTATTAACTGTTTCACATTACTATTTATTTCTCCATTACTTACCTTACTATCATCATAATTTGTGACCACTTTCTTAACTAATATAGATTACATGATTTCAATCATATCTTAAGCATACTCACTCTAGTTTCTATCCCATTCTCGTCATTATTTTGAATTCTACCTACTACCATATCCTACACATTTCACCATAATATTTTTCCTTGATATTTTCTCCATTCGATAAATACACACTTTTGTGATATCTATCATACATTCTTTATTATATCATTACAAAATATATACACCAATCCCCCTTTTGCCAAAATGGGGGCATACAATTGGGGTCATCCTATAATTGCCTTTACACCATTACCTGAAAAATCTACATTTCTAACCCATCTTTACTATTCATTTTTTCATACACCATATGATATTTCATATAATTTTCAAAAGATTCCCCCTCATGGGCTAACCTCAAGGAAATAAGCATAAAATGTCTCCATGAGTAACCAATTAATCCATCACCTACATTCAAATCTTGACAACATAAACACAACATATTTATCCTCCTAGATGACCTAACTTGGGATTTATACCACCACTTTCCAAGATGACCTAACATCGTAAGTTATTCTACATTTGTAGACTTCTTCCATATGACCTAGCATGGAAGCCACCATATACACATTATGGAAAAATCCCTAGACCGGGGGAAATGAGATGTCATTATCTTTTCTATACTACTCCTATATGGGTTATCACATTTAATCAAATCAATAAAATCCAATTTTTGTCCCATAGATGTGCTAGATATTTTGTGGTAGTAATTAAAGTTATAGGGTAAAACTAGATCTCTCTCCCTACACTCTTCCTATGGTAGCAGGACACTAAAATCCTCAATTTTTCACGCACGCACAATCGGGTTGCGAACTGAACACTCCTGACCCAATCAAATCTCCATCAAATGAAAAAAATTGAAATCTCCAATCATTCAAGACCATAATCATCAATCTTACTTAACACTCCTCACAACAGTCCCACATCTCTTGTTATGTGGCATGGATCAACATGTTAATGGATGGTTCACCATGTTCTATGTTCTCACTCGAAACATACTTCTACCACACTCTGTGCGTACTTCAATGACATGGGATTCTCTAGAATTATCTCAGGTATGAATTTCTATCTACTTTATGTTACCAAGCTTTCACTCACCAACATAAAATGGAGAAAAATTAGACGCAAAATCACACACTTACTACTATTTACTATACCATCATGTATGTTGTTTTATATATGGATCTTACATAATAAAAGTATTCATTGATGACCCATTTCATAGTCTAGTCTTATGTCTTGTTATTTTTTATTGATTTTATCTTTCACACTTGTCACTCATACACACAATTTTGGTCAGGCCACAGGGATCTCTGTCTATCAAGGTTCATTTTAAGACCCCTCCTCCAAAAAATTAGTTTAGAATGGGTGGAGAATTTAAAAAAAAACATTTCGTGGTAAAGGCAATTTACCATGGTGTAATTTTATTGGATTTCACATAGTTTCAAGGGTGTTAAATGGTCGCCCAATGTCTGCAATATAACCCAGGTTGAACAATAAGAACTGGACATATAAATGCTCTTTATTGGAGATTTGTATTAAATCCCCCCTTATAACTTGCCAAACTCTATATTATACCTCAATGAATATTTACACGTTTTGATTAGAAATGTTGGTGAAATACATGCATAAGTTAAGTTTTACATATAAATAGTAGGTGAATTAACCCATACAAATTACTTGTACTCTAAAATTTTCAGCATATAAGTTGGCTGCCACTTGCTTAAAATTCACCAATTCGAATTTCCAAATATCCCAATTTTTGTGAGTTTACGAAAATTCACCACTAAAGTTTTCCCTATTGTCTATCATTATTCACTCAATTGTCATCACTTATCTTTGGAAACTAGCACCCAGGACTACAAAATAGCATCAGGTGCTCCTATCCATCCTGGGAACCTATGTCCTCTTTATGCTTGATCTTATTTTTTACATTCAAAATCGGTATATCTGGTTTTCCCTCTCATATTCTGAGGTACTAGTCATCATATCGGGTCATTAGTGTTAAAATTTAAGTAAGAGATCCCTATATAAGCATAACATACATACCATTATAAGGGTGGAAAATTCTTATCAGGGGCTAGCTATCTACATATATTAAGGGATTGCATTTGGGCACATTACTTTACATACACACTACATGGGAAGGGGATTTTATTCTATTCCATCCACACACTTTCATTAACCTAGCTACCACCTGTTATCTTTATGTCATTGATGTGAGTTAGATCTAGAAGAACTATTGTATATATAAGAAAATAGAACTATATTGTGTCTGATATGTTGTGTAGTGCTCAATCATAAGTTCACCATTGTGACAGCCAAGGAAATTCTGACCCTTGATGTATTTTTGAGGGTTTTTGGATGAGTCATTTCCACCTTTGCTACATTTTTTTGTGGTTCGTTGTGATGGTTCATGCTTCTATTTCATCATATTGTCTAGTCAAGAAAAACTGTGGGATAAGCGAAATCAAGATAAGTTCCTTAACCCGCTCATTTCCTTTTAAATTTTAAATCAATTTTTTTTTTTAGTATTAATAGTTTATTATATATCATTTGTAGCAGAACTTTGCATTCAAATTTTAATAAAAATCTACAAATTGTATAGAATCTCTAGGGTTTCATACCACTTTACATCCTTAACAATCATTCATAAAAATGTGATTATATCAAAATACCTCATTTTTTTGAAATATTCAAAATTAACCTAATAACATACTCCAAAGAGCTTAGGTCCCCATGCAAAGCATAAAATTCACAACGAGCATCAGAAGGTCCATTTGTGTTTCTAAAATAACACTAAAATTTACTTGGTTTCACTAAAAATTACATAGATTTAAATTCATGTTACAATATGACCTAAAAAATGTCATGAAGAATCACGAAAACATCCTCTACTTTTACATAATCACCAGCTAGCTCAAATATTCATGAAACTATGCATCAAATCTAATTTACCTTTGCGAATCTACCTATTTCTCATTATATGCTTCCAAAGGACCTCATAAGAGCACCAAACCTATGAGTTTAGACCTGAAACTCACTATACATGCCATGTATACCATCACCATTCCTTGAAAGGACTTATTTTGTCCAAATCTCACATCTCCATCTCATTCAGCATGCTCTAGGGTTAGAAACAAGCATGTAATTACCTGACTTAATGCTGACACCTCATGAATTAATCATATTGACCTCATGCATATCCATGACACATCATAAAAACCATGTTTGAAATAATGACATCAACTAATCTCCTCAAGAGAGATCATACAGTGATTTGGCTTACTGGACCATGCACAGTACCTCGTAGAACTCACCAAATCTTGACACCACCAATCAACCTTTATGCTTAAAATCTTATTTACACCTCATGGAGACTCACATGACCTCATAAAACCATTTTCCATAAATGGATTTGACATCAATGGAAACACCAACACACAATGGATACCATGTTCATCATGAGATGCCCAAACTTTGGGTGTTTCCCAAATCGATTATTTTCATAGTTTTTTAGATGTTTAATTTATTCATAAAGATGTACTTTTTAAAGAGGTTTTGTAACCAATCACAACTTCCATAGGGAAATAATGTTTAGGGAACCATGTCCTTTGTGCATTTTTGTTTTTTCACATCATTGTCTTCAATATTTTAGGCTACATTATCTTTTATATACTCTTGGTTGCTCTTTTGTTTGTAAAAATTTAACCATTAATTAACCATTTATTTATAACATATTGAATTATTTTTGTTCATCGGATATATATCATTGAAATTATATGTATGCAAGTAAAATATCTACATTAATATATTAGTAAAATTTAAGTAAATAATAGCCATAAAAATACCAATTTATCACTGAAATTTGTATCCTTGCTGAATCAGGGATTCAAAATTTCAATGAAACAATGAGATCCCTTGGAGGCACGGGTTTAATCAAGGTTTATCCTAAGCTAAATTTTTTAGATCCTCTAATCTTAATTTGTTTCAATTACTCTAATGAGATTCTACTCTAACACTATATATCCCTAAACCAGGAATCCAAGTAGACATGGTTGAGAGATAGAAAACTTAAAACAAATGGAGAGGTAATGCACCCAACTCGAAAATTGACTGACTTTGGCTCTAAAAAAAAATGTGATCCTCTAAATGAAGCTTGAAGAAGTGCACACAAATTTGAAGGAAATAAAATTTAAATGATTTAAACTGTGCAAGAGGATACATATGTTCACATTAAACATGGAGAATTGAAATAAATGAAGCCAAACTTGCATTAATATAAAATATTGACAATTTAAATACATAAATATGAGGAAAACAATATCCACATACAAGTTACAGAGGTCGTGAGTGATATTTTTCAAGTTTAACTGGAATATCTCTATAATTGTAGAAGTAGATAGCCTATTATGTGCCAAAACATTTCCATTTATATAATTTGGGAGAGAGGGTAGAAAAGGATGATTACATCTAGTGATTAATCAAATAAACCACTCACCAACCCGAATGACCAATCACTATAGATTTTGCAAGTCATGTATGGGTTTCTAAAATCGATCTAAGCACACACCATCAGATCAACAATGTAAGAGGGAAAAGACACTAAAAATTAAAATTGGGTTGGTGAAGTCATTGAGGGATTGGTTTAAAATAAGAACAACATTTTACATGCATCACTGGATTTAGATATTTTTATTTGATCCATGGATTTATCTTTCATTTAGAAACTTATTATGTTCCACAGATTTTTTATTTTTATGACCTACATCATTAATGTATTCTACATTTAATTTTCCTTATCCTCATGTCGTGATCCTCCAATTATTTTCCTTATGGATTCTAGACCGATGAAAATATCCCTTGTTCCTTGAGAACTTTCAGAACACATAATTTTTGTTTCATGGCTTATAACCTTATTCACATTCAAACGTGCTTGTTTTTTCTCATGTGGTGTATTGCGGCACTTTTCCTTGCATTTTGGATTTTCCTTAGTGGAATTAATTATTTGTTATGTGAAATTAACCAAATCTACATGGAATTCCATGTTTTCCAATCTATGTAATATTTTATTTTGTGTGCCCCATATAACTATGTTTTTCACATAGGTCGTAGATAATTAACCATCTAGATTATTTTACTCTTCATATTTTCAATCAAAGATGCCTAAGTATAAAACTTGGATGATTTTTTCATAATAGCATGAGGTTTTATTTTAGCCAAATAAAAATCATCTCTGGAGTGACATCTTTGAGCTATATGTAAAGACCAATATCCTTGAAGCATCCATTAGGAATGGATTCAATCATAAAACCTGAATTTGATCTTTAAAATTTTTATAATTATCCCTGAAAATCCATTTTGAAGCCATTCCTTTGGATATTTGGTTGAATCAATTTATAACTACCCCAAAGTCTTTCAATTTGGCTCCCATAGAGGGAGGAGACTAAAAGGGCATGTGTATAACTTCAATGCATTCTGAAAACCTATTTACAAAATATGAAGATCACACATGCTCCAAGTGAAACATGTAGAGTGTGCACAAGCACTTATTTAGTTGACCCACATAAATATTGAGTAAAAGGAACTTAATTAGAGATCATCACATAAAAAAATTAGGGAACCTCCAACATAACAAGAAAAGGAATCAAAACAACATCTATGTACAAGATGAAATAAAACAACTTAAAGGCAAGGTTTGACATATATTACCTTGGATAGGATTATAATTACCTCCACATCAATTTTGGAAAAATCAAAAGATTTGGCTTTCTTGCATGTAGCGATAATGTATTTCCCACTCCAAAGAGCATCAAATTTAGAATGCAGTCATGGTTCAAATTTTTCTACATTCTATTTTGTGACCAAATCTCCCATTTTGAAAGATTTTTATTTAGATATCTTATCACGCCACTTCTTAGTAAAAAATTTGTGTTATTATAATCTGATCATGGCATACTACCTTAATTATTCAAGCTTAACCAACTTTGAAATTTTTACTATTCTCTAATATTTACCCTCTAACTCTAACTATTGTGCCATCTCTAATAAGGATAATTATAGAGACAATGGAATCCTATCCTCCCTACCATAAATAAAGATAAAAGGATAATTTCCAAAAAAAAATTCTGGTGTGATCCTATCAAGCAAGAGCACATTTATTACCTTTATGCTCCACTATATTTGATTGATCATAATTTTCCTTTTTGTGATTTTGATGATGTTCTTATTAGTATACTCTTCCAAATTATTACCCTAAGGGTGATAATTATAAGAGGTCTTCAAGTATATTCAATGTTTAAAATCCCAACTTGAAATTTTAGAACCTAAGAAGGATTTTGCATTATCTGAAAATGATAGTTTTGATAACCCAAAACCTTCTCAAAATGTCTTCAAGAAGATCAAGGATTGTGAATTAATTACATTTTTTCAACTCCATAGCCTCCTTCAACTTTGTAAAATAACTAGTTTTTTTAAGACCCATTTATGACCTGCACTTCACATAGGATTAATCATACCAATGAAATCAAGTCTCTATTCAAAGAAGGGTTCATCCACCTGAATGGGATGAATTTGGAGGGTCACTATATTATTTATTTCCAGTAAAGAGATAACATTCCCTACATTTTGTGACCCATTAATGAGCATGCACAAACAATGTGTGTCAGAAGTATCCCAACTTTATAATTTTCATCGTTGTGGCCTTGGCCGAGAAGTATCTTACAGAGAAAATATTGTGGAACTCCACCAATACCTTGTTCACATCTTCTCCCTCAATGCACCTTAGAAACATTCCATAAATATTGTCTATGAAAATAACCCCTCTAATCAATGCATAATGAATATATTGTAATCTTAAATGTCACCTCATATGTTGTCTCAAAAAAGGAGGACACATAATTGTTTCGATCGGAATGTTTCGGCTTCTGGGAATAGAGTTACTTCTATCCTTTCATTACTTTTAGAAACAGATAAGGTTAGGGCTAGGAGGAATACCTGTTGACTGTCGAGATGGTGTGCGCGTATCGTAGAGAAATATCAGGTTGACTGCGAAGAACTCCTTTTTGTCTTGGAAGGACTACCTGCAAATAAGAACCCAAGACCACAAGATTTTGATTAGACAATAAATGAGGGAACTGCCTTGGGCCCAGGAAATATAAAACTTCCTTTCGAAGGTGGTCAGTTCCCTTGCTAATATGAATTAACACCAAAAACTATAAAATATCAATTAAATTGCTTCGTTGAGACGGGTAGGGGAAAGGCTGATTTCTGGTTTTGAGTCACAATAACCGATACCGGTTGCTGATAACCGATATCGGTATGGTCTAGGATCTGTAGGTTGGTTGTTTTATGGGGTGGTTGTGTTGTAGGGTAACGGTGTTGTTGGTAAGGCTGGTATATGAGTGATATTAGGTAATGAGATGGTGAGAGGTAAATAAATGATAGTTAGATGCAATGACACGTTGGGTAGTGGATCTAGGAATGGATTTATGGGGATTGTGATTCAAAAATTCTAAGAAATGTTATTAAAAGAGGACATGCAAGATGTAACTTAGTGGTTATTGACGAAGATGCAGGTCTAGGAACTCTGATGACAAAGGCAGAACTTAGGTAAGATGGCTTGACACACAGAAGATGAGAGATCTCCCTCCCGATGATCAGCTGAGTATCACAGGTTTCTGGCTATTCCGTTGCAGTTTTGGGCTTGATCTCTTTTGCTGTAAACTCTTCTGGTTTCTTCACTCGTCTCTGCTCGGCCAAGTAAAGATCCGGATTCTCTTGATCACTCCTGTTGATCTCTGTTGATCCAAAAATCCTTCCACCTTTGTTTTTGGTTTGGGGAGCCCATTTACAGGGAACCGATGGTGGTTACGTAACCGACGGCGGGTCGAGTAGGAACTGGTATCGGTTAGGAAAAAGCAGGCTATTTTTAGTAAAATCACCCACTTTCCCTGCTTTTCTCCCAAGAGATTAGTTGCGGGCTTGGTCAAGTGACTAGAAGGTCGGTTTTGGGTGCGAGAAAGGGGTCCTTAGTCATGGGTGTAGGTGTGGACCAAGTTATAGGTCTTAATTAGGTTAGTTTAGGGTTAGGACTAGGTCATGATGAGGTGGCAAAATGAGGTGGTAGGTAAGGTGATGTGGATTTATCAATTACAAGGTAATTAATAAATAATTGTGTAAGGTTTAGGTGATGAGGTTAGGTTGCGAAATGAGATGCGGGTCACAAGGGGTCATAAGACACAAATTTGGTGTCTACATTAGCCCCTTATTGTCGTGTAGCTTGTTTTGTAAAGCTACACAGACAATAATATGAAGTGGTTTCCCCTGTTAAGGGTATAGGTAATCCCCCTCAAATCTATCACAGATTGAGATCACGTGAAATCAGGGATAGGGTTGATAAAGGGTAAATGGTGTAGAGATGATGGTGAGATGGTGGGGTAGGTCCAAGGAAGCAGACGCACATTGAAATACAATAATGCGACTAGGGTACATGATTTGATGAGCAAACCAGCAATGCATAGGAAAAGGTCGATAGTTTATCCAAACAAGGGTGATATAATCCTGGTATCCAAGGCATAGGAAGTAGCTCCAGGGTATATAACAGGTAAGGTACATGAATGTTTAGGCATGTTCGGCAATACTAAATGGTTGGTTTGGTTGAGATAAACGTCACAGTCTAGGTCTAGGCAAAGTTGGTCAATAGATCAAGTCAAGGACCCTAATCAGGCTAAAACACAAACAGGTGAGCTCGATTGAACAAAAAACTATATGATGGGTGGATAAAAGTGTATGTTGCTGATGTTGGGTAAGGTATTGAAGTGGTATGGCCGTGGTTCGGGCAAAGTTGTTGGGTTGCGGCCTTGGGTCGGGCCGGATGGGTAGGGTGGGGCCTTGGGTCGGGTCAAATGGGTGGGTGGCGGGGGCCTTGGGTCGGGCCAAATGGTTGGGTGATGGCCTAAGGTCAGGCCGAATGGTTGGGGGACAGTCTAAGGTCAGGTTGAATGGTTAGGGTGAGGCCTTGGGTTGGGCCAAATGGTTGGGGTGCGGCCTTGGGTCGGGCCAGAGTGGTTGGTTGTGGCCTTGGGTCGGGCCGGTGAAGTCAAAAACGGCTAAAGAGCAATGGAGCATATAGGCGATGTGGTAAAGAGGCAATGTGGTGGGAAAGGGAAAGTAGTGAATAAGGGCAAAAAGTTAGGTAAAAAAGGACAAAACCGATATCGGTTATCTATGACCGGTACCGGTTAGATAACAGACGCTGGTTCCTTAGGGCACGATTTGACCGGTATCAGTTCTATGTTAAAAACCTATAAAAAGAAAAATACGGCCGGTCATTGTCACTTTGTCAATTTGGAAACCAAATTAAGTTGTCTGAGGTGGAATATTGATATTGGTGTATTTGTTGGCTGAGGTGGCACTAGTTGAGTGGAGAAGTGAGGTGATTGGTGGGCCTGAGTGAGGAGGAGGCAGTAGTTGATTGGTTGAGGACCCAGAAGAGGACATTTGGAGCCATGACACAGCCAAGAGGAGCAGGAGGAGCTGGACCAGTTGGACCACCACCACCCATCCCACCACGATGACGTGTCGTCGTACTGGTAAGTTTGAAACCTTGCATGGTGTTCATTTGATGTTATTAAGCTAGATTTGGGGTTTGGGTAGGAATGTACATGGTTTTAGGAAATAATTAAAAAATGGAAATAATTTGAAAAAGGGAGAGGGTAGATAGGTGAAATAAGCCGAGGCGGCTGGGTGGGTAGGTTTTTAGGGTGTTTGGGTGGGTAGAGAGGGAGAAAAATGAAAAAATGTAGGTTAGGGGTTGCGCGGGGGTTCGGCTCCGGGTAAATACAGCGACCGATGTCGGTCGCTAAGCGACCGGCATCGGTCGCAAATTTTCAGGTCACGGTGCTTTGTGTTTGACCGGCGTCGGTCGTATATTGGCCGGCGTCGGTGGGTGTTGTGTGTTTATGTTGTGGTTTTTTTTGTTTTTTGTTTTGTTTTTGTGGTTTGGTTGTTTTTGTTTTTGTGGTTTGGTTGTTTTTGTTTTTGTTTTTGTTTTTTTTCTTTATGTGGTTTGGGTGTGTGGGCATGGTTTGGGTTGTGTGGTGGAGTTATGTTTTTGGGTATAGTTTGGGTGTGTGGGCGTAGTTTGGGTTGTGTGGTTGAGTTGAGTTGGTTTTTTGGTATGATTGGGGTGGGATAGGGATGTTTTGAAATGATTTAGGTTGTGTCGGTTGTTAGATTTCGTTGTTTGGGTATCGGTTTGGTTGTGTGGTAGTATGGTGGGGGTTGTTTGTTTGGGTGTGAAGAAGGAGTGGGATATTGGAGAAGATAGGTGGGTAGAGGGGTGTGTTAGGGAGTCGGGGTGTGGAGAAGGTAGGTGGGTAGAGGGGTGTGTGTAGAGATTCAGGGTGTGGTCGGGGGGATAAAAGGGGGTATAGAGGGTAAAGTAGATGTTTTGATAAAGAGTAGGGCTAAGGTTGTGGGTTGGTTTTGTAGGCACGTCAGTTAGCTGACGATGTGGGACAGGATGCCCCCACTGTTGAGCCGGATGCGACCACATGTGTCTGTAGCACATTGGGCTATCATGTGTGAGGTGGGACTCAGCGGAGTCCAACGATACAGAGCGATCGACAGAGATCATAGTTTGATGGTTGCCCTCATCGAGAGATGGGATCCGGCGACCAATGTGTTCCATCTCCCGACTGGAGAGATGACCATCACATTGGAGGATGTGTATCGCATCCTTTGATTACCTATCAATGGAGAGGCCGTCTTTTAGGTGGATGCAGAGACAGCCATGAACAACATCCTACAGGTTTTTGGGGATGCAGCCGCGCTATTGACATATCACAGCGCGAGTATCGGGTATGGGGATATGTACCATGCACACCGACATGAGACACGGCTTGTCGTGTTGATGATGATCGGGATCACCTGCTTCTCCCTCCCAGACTCAGAGGGAGGCCGCTTTCCACGGGCGTTGATGGGGGTGCTACATGAAATGGTGGAGGAGCACACATGTTATGCTTGGGCACCAGTATACCTGGTGCAGTTATATAGAGAGCTGTGGGGCTATCGCCGGATGAGGCGATTTGGGATTTGTTCGACATTTTTGCTTCACTGTTGGGCATATGAGCACATCATATGCATTAGACCAGTAAGATTACCCCAGCAGCCAGGGCAACAGGTCATATATAGATATGGCTTTTAGAGGTGGTTGGGGGTCGTGGGCCAGCCACGAGTAGTGCTTACAGGATGGGACATCACTTATTACAGGCATTTATTAGAGGGCCTGACAGTGGCAGATATTGTATGGAGACCGTATAGAGGTCATCACCCCCGTGGAGGAGCCCGAGGACAGTTGCAGTGGATCCAGTACACATTCTGGATAGCGGGACGGAGGCCGGGAGAGTATGAGAGGATACCCCTGGAGAGGGTACGCAGGCAGATGGGGCTACGACAGGATGAGCCCCCTCGCTTCCCTCAGTACCAAAGGGATGATGTAGAGGCCCCACTACCTGCACCACAGCCCGTGGATCCAGATTGGGTTGCGGAGAGGCCGGCAGATGACACTGTAGATGATGCTGGCGGTACGGGAGCATATATGGTTTGGTGGGCTGGTCAGAGAGCAGCGAGGGTAGCACAGCCTGCACAGCCAAACTTGGCAGCGGTGATAACAGAGCGAGATCAGCTCAAGGGTCAACTGCAGCTATTACAGGGGCAGCTGGCTGCTGCACAGGCACAGATAGGTGTTTTACAGGGGCAGCTAGCCCAGGCTCAGGTACAGGCATAGGTAGCACCACCACCAGCGGCACAGCCACAGCCCCAGGCACAGGTACAGGTACCACCCCAGCTACAGGCACATGTACCACCCTAGCCACAGGCACCACCAGCGGCACCAGAACAGGCACAGGGGGCACTGGTAGTAGGAGTTAGGGGACCAGCCCCAGCAGCGATGGTGGCACGGGACCGGTATATGGAGGCGAGAGCGGAGGCCCGGTACTATCAGGATGCGCTTGATGGTACCGGAGCTGAGTATCAGCCATATGCAGCCTATAGAGCAGAGACCTCTCGGAGCCAGAGGTCTCAGGGAGGTGTAGCCACAGCTGGTGGGTCCGTTACAGGCAGGAGGCGAGAGGTAGGACAGGGACCAGCAGGCAGACAGGTAGAGGGAGGTGGAGAGAGCTGAGGGGTCCCTGCACTTTTTGTATATTGGACATGGGCACCGGTCTGCAAACCAGTTGTGTTGATAGAGGCCTGCGTGCCTACATATTATGTATTCATTGATTCATTCATTCATTTATTACACCGGCCTGCGAACCGAGTACGGGTTGTACAGTTGATACCGGCCTGCGACCCGAGTCTGTTTTTGATATGAGAGACCGACCTGCGAGCCGTGGTTGAGGTTTTTGACGGTTATTGTGGCCTGTGCGCCGGCTTTGTTGTATTATGAGATCATAGAGGCCCCGATGCAAGGCACATTGTATATTTGAAACCTTGTATATATATATAGATATGATGTTTTGATCCACATGCTGTGTTTAGAAATGTGTTAAATGTTTTGTCGATGGTTTGTGATATTTGATGTATAATGAGTTGGATTTACATGGTGTTATATATTAATGATGTGGATGTATTTTGTTGATGGGATGTATGTAGATATAAATGATGAGTTTAATTGACATGTTGTTTTATGAAATGTTGTATGTTTTGTTGCTGATTTTATGAAAATGTATGTATGTAGCTGTTAAGTTGGATCCAAATGGTATATAGATTAATGGTTTTTGATATCGTTTGTTGATGATTTGTTTGTTTTGGTAGTGTAGATAGATGATATGGATGAAATTGTAATGAGATGTGGATTTGATGAAAAGATTATAGCTATCGGTGTTGGTATGCAGGAAAAAGAGGCGGGTGCCTCCAAAAATTAGATAAAAAATAAAGAAAAGGACCATGTTTTGAAAAAGGTGGGTATGTGACCGACGTCGGTTAGCTAACCGATGTCAGTATAGTATAGACCGATATCGGTTAAGTAACCGATACCGGTTATTCCAAAATGAGATTTTTCTAAAAATAGAAAAGCGTAGGTGGCAACTAAAGTTCTTATTTTTAGAGCCATGCAAGAGGTTAAATACACGAACGTGACGCTTTTTTAACGACTGAAACAAGTAATTACATGAGAGATTTGAGTGATAAGGAGGAAAGAGATAGGTAATGTGATTGTGGGCTGAGATCAAGAAGATAGAAATCCAAGCTATATTTGAAGAGGGTGGTGAGCATGGATGAACGAGGAGAAGCATCCAGTAGGGCATGGACGAGAGGGAAGACAAGTTCCACCGCAAGCTGCTGCAGCCCAAGAGGTAAACAATTTGGTTGTAATTTGGTGTTTGCATGTTTTGTGAATAGGAGGAGGGGGAGATTAAGTGGGTAGATATGAGAAAGAAAACGTGATAGCAAGGGTTATAGGTGAGGTGAGTGTTATGGGGTAGGTAATCAGGGGTTTTGGGTATGTCTGTGTATACAGAGAAGAATAAACGATCAATTTATTGTCGTAGGTGGTTGTTTAGGCAAGGTGTATGTAATTGACAGTGACCGATATCGGTTAGGGATAACCGGTATCGGTTACTGAACCGCTACCAGTTATTTATAACTGACATCGGTTACTGGAGGAATTTCCAGAATGTGAGAAAAAAACCTTTAGGGATTCGATGGATTGAATGGTTATTTGTTGTTGTGACATATGTAGGCAGAGGCAGGGCCGAGGATGAATGATAGTGTACCAGCGCTGTTGTCACAAATCCGAGCGGATGTAACACCAGCTGAATGGACATTGATAAATCATTTGGGGTTAAGTGGAAATCCGCTATTATTCACGAATTGCACATAACCATGCTATGCTGCAGGCATTGATTGAAAGATGGAATCCAGAGAAGAATACCTTCTATCTGCCAACAGGGGAGATGACAGTAACATTGGAAGATGTGTTCCGTATTTTGAGACTCCCTATTACAGGAAAACCAGTATATCAGGCATTACCTAGCACGGCGCAGGGAGCGATAACAACAGTATTTGGTCCATACGCACGAGATTTGATACAACGAGGTTTGTCATTCACATATGGGATAATGTATGCAGCACACCCTAAGGAGACAAGGTTAGCAGTGATATTAATGATAGCGGTAGGGTATTATGCATTATCGAGGGCAGACGGGGGAAGATTTCCAAAGGCATTGATGTGTGTTATTTGGGAGATGATAGAAAGGAACGTGACTTTTACATGGGCAACTGCATATTTGGCGGAGTTATACAGGGGTTTATGGGCTTGTAGGTGAAATCACAGGACGACACTAGATTGTTCCATACTTATTACACTGTCGGGCCTATGAGCACATTGTTTGTGTGTGACCAATAGGCTGACCCATCCAGTCAGGAGAGACCGAAGTACAGAGGTTGGGATTCAGATGATGGGTCCAGACAGAACAAGAGGCAAGATCCTAGGCCATGACGGGTGACATTGAGTATTACAGGCAGGTATGGGAGAGGGTGACGATTGCGGATATTTGTTGGAGGCCTTATGGGAACTATATGGTAACAGAGAACATAGCTGAGGAGTTGAGGGGTGTAGAGTGATTGAGGTGGATCGCAAGGCACAGACCAGGTGAGTATGAGAAGATTCCTCTAGATTGCGGTGCGGCGACAATTTGGATTTGTGCAGGTTATACCCCTGGCTTATAGACCATATATGAGGATCGACGCTGAGGCAATATTCTCACCTCCCCGGCCAACACCTCTAGAAGGGCCAGAGGAGATAGCAACCGATCGCAGGGTAATGGATGCAAGAACAACAGAGGCCTATAGGTTATGGTGGGTAGCAGAGCTGCGAGGTGTACGTGATCACCCTGACATAGCTGTGATTACAGCGGAGAGAGATCGTCTACAGAGTTTAGTTCATCAGCTCCAAACACAGATGAATGAGACAAGAGGATTGTTAGCGGTTGCGGAGTCACGAGCAGAGAGACTAGAGGCTAGATTCCTCCATGCGAGAGGGCGTATTCATATGTTACAGGAGAGATTGGCAGATCAGTGGGGCGAGTACCAATAGCCGCGGTACCTTTGAGGATGGAGAGGCCCGGCGAGAGGCGTCGACGATCACGATCATCTCCTAGGTCGGGGATGAATTGTGAGGGTCTAAGTAAATGTTATAGAGGTATAAGAATAAATAAGGATGCCGACCTGCGTGTCGATGATAGAGAAGATGTATTTGTTTAACATCTAAATAAGACTGAATATGTATGTTGATTTGAGTTATGATAATAATAAGAATGTTTGCGTTGTGATTTTTGGTGTTTTGAAAAAAGGATAAAGAGGAATGTGATTAAATAGAAATACACAAAAATATTTATATTTACAACACATGATAGGTTATGGTAGGGGATGGTCGAGCTAACCTTGGGAGACCCCATGTCTCCGAAGTGCTGCCTACATAGCCCATTGCACAAAGCAAGGAGGGGCCTCAGACCGATGTAGTTCTCCCTTAGGACCAGGGAGAGGTGAATTTAGGCAATTTGGTATGGTTTAGGCAATTGGTTGGTTGGTAAGGTAAGGTTGTTGGTGTTGGTAACGAGTTGGTGATGTTGTAAAAGGTATAAGGGAAGTGAAATTTAGCCTACCCAAGTGGTAGGGAACCATTTCCTGATTAAGATCAACACACAATCCTAGATATGAGGCAAAGAGGAAAGAGTGCTCCGTAGGTAAAAAGAGCTAAACAAACCACATAACGTAGAACGAGCTTGAACCCCTAGGTACCGTGCATAGACGAGAAGTCAATAGGTGAAAATAGTTGTAAGATCACAATATATCGGGTGTACGTCATGTCCCTTGAGTTGAAACAAATGGTGAGGTGAGGTGGATGGTATAGCTGAGGTACGGAGAACTTATTACAAAGTGAGTGTTCTGACGAAAGAGAACCTACCCTAAATAGACAAGTCCATGACTCAAAAGTTCTTTTGAATAAGGCTTTTATTTTACTGAATATAGACTGATCGATGCGGGAAGTCTACAAGGGATATTGATTGTACTATTCTTGAGGTCTTCACAAAGCTGATCAATGCGAGAAGCTTCTGATAAAGGCTGACTGTGTATAGATGTCCTTCGAGGGAGCAGTCTATTTATAGTAACAGATAGGATTTTAGTGCATAGCTGTCCTTCGGGGGAGCAGTCTATATATAATAGCAGCAATAGTTTGGCCTATAGCTGTCCTTCGAGGGAGCAGTCTATATATAAGGTAGATAACTAGATGTCCTTTTGACGTGAAGCATCTAGTTTTTGTAGGAAGTTTGAATCAAGAAAATCCCATAATAATACGGCTTATTTTAATACTTTGAAGTCATGGACTAGACTAAAAAGGGAAGACATTGCTGAGGTGAAGTGAGAATCAAACTATGTGAGCTTGATTTTTATTATGAGGTGTAGGGAACAAAGTGTATGTGGTGGTAAGTGGGCTCAAGGGACGAGTGGCAGATAGATAAGAAGTGATATAACACTAAATTCAACAGTAGAATGGTCGAATATGCAAGGCATTAAGGGGTTCAGGCTCAGGTTTACCATTAAGCGAAGCTAAACGATAAGTGCCTGATCCATAAGTGTGAGTGATTATATAAGGCCCAATCCAATTAGGAGCAAATTTTCCACGTTTGCTCTTTTCTAGTTTGGTTACATGTTGATTCTCTTTGAGGACAAGATCACCAACCTTAAAGGTACGCTCATGAAGTCGCTTATCATAAGCATGCTTGATACGTTTTTGATAGATTTGGAGGTGATCAAGAGCTGTAAGATGACGCTCGTCAAGAAGCTCCAATTGGGCTAACCGCTCTTGGCGGAAATCATCGTTGGTGAGAATATCCTGAAGAGATATTCTAAGGGAGGGTATTTGTACCTCGAGAGGCAGGACAACCTCGGTACCATATACCAAAGAAAAAGGTGTGGCATTAGTGGAGGTACAAATGCTAGTACGATAAGCCCAAAGGGCAAAGGGGATGTGATCGTGCCAATTTCTTCCGGATTCATTGACAACTTTCATGAGGATTTTGGTTAGGGTTTTATTAGAGGATTCTGCTTGTTCATTTGCTTGTGGATAGTAGGGTGATGAGAAGCTGAGTTTGATACCAAAGTTATGGCAAAGGTCCTGTAACAACTTGTTTTCGAAAGATTTTCCATTATCTGTTATCAGGCGATGAGGAACGCCAAAACGATAGATAATGTGGTGGTTAATGAACTCTACAATTTTTTCTTTTTTAGTTGAAATGAGCGGAATAGCCTCCACCCATTTTGTGTAATATTCGGTTGCTGTGATAATCCATCAGTGACGTTGCGAAGAGGACGGATGAATCTCACCAATAAGGTCTAAACCCCATTGTGAGAAAGGCCAAAGATCTCGGGTGACCTGTAGTGGGTGGCTAGGAGTATGTTGAAGGTTGGCATGTTGTTGACACATAACACAACGCTTAACATATTCATAGCAATCGTTATTGAGAGTAGGCCAATAATAACCTAGGCGGAGGATTCGTTTGGCCACGGCAAGGCCGCTAAAATGTCTGCCACAAATACTATCATGGACTTGTTGGATGGTATGGGTGACCTCCGCACCAGTGAGACATCGAAGGAGGATGCCGTCAAAGCCACATTTATAAAGGAGTCCCCCCATAACAACATAACGAGAAACGCATTTAAGAAATGCGCGTTTGCCGGTACTAGTAAGGTCAGATGGGAGAACAGAGGTTGTAAGGTAGTCGTGAAATTGGTGATACCAGGTATCCTACGAATTAACAGACATATTATTTATCGTACAAACAACTGAGGATGAATAAGATGGGGCAAAGAGTTGTTGGACCAAGAAAAAAATGTCAGAGTCAGTTGATGAAGCTGGAATTTGCAAGGATAAGCAAGCCATAGTATCCAAAAATTTGTTAGTGGAGCGGGGAATGGTTTGGATAGAATAACGAGTAAATAAGGCTAGAAGTGAATCCACGTAGTGTTTGTACTTTTGAAGTTCCTCATTTTTGCATTGGTAGATGCCCATAACTTGATTGGCTACCAATTGAGAGTCGCCAAAAATATTGATAGATTTGATACCTAAGTATAACGTAACTTGGAGACCCAGAACAAGGGCCTCGTATTCTGCTGTATTATTAGTGCAAGGGAAATCGAGTCGGAATGAGAGAGGCATAGGCTCAGCGTCGAGAGGAATGAGAACAACACCGGCTCCTCCGCCACGCTGGCATTTGGATCCATCGAAGAAGAGGGTCATTGGATACGACTCCTCCCTGAGTGAAAGAGTGGCGATGAGTTCGTCGGGGAATGTAAAATTGGTAAATTGTTCCCCTGGTAAAGGTGCTTCGGTAAGTTGGTCTGCGATGGTTTGTCCTTTGATTGATTTCTGGTGGACAAACTCAAGGTCGAGGTCGGCGAGGAGCATGAGCCATCTGGCGATGTGTTGGTTTAGATGAGGTTTGGCATACATGTAATGGATGGGGTCCGTGTTGGTGATGATAAAAATTTTGTGATTCAGAAGGTAGTGTCGGAGTTTGGTGGCCACGAATGATAGGGCTAGGCACAACTTTTCTACATGTGTATACCTAGTCTCATAGTCCACCAAAGTACGACTTATATAATAAATGGCTTGTTCTTGATTCTCAGAGTCACGATGTGCAAGCATGGCCCCTACAGCGTGGTCGGTGGTGGAAAGATAAAGGTAGAAAGGGCAGTCGTCCTGGGGTGCGATAAGCACGGGAGGCTGCAAGAGATAAGCTTTAAGAGCCTCAAAGGCTTGGTGGCATTTGTCACTCCATTGAAAGTCAATGTCTTTTTTAAGGAGGTGATGGAAAGGTTGACATCGATCCGAGAGTTGGGAGATGAAACGTCGGATAGATTGGATCTTACCTTGTAAACTACGCAATTGTTTAAGATTGGTAGGTGGGGGCATTTCTAGAATAGCTTTGACTTTAGATGGGTCAACCTCAATGCCACGCAGAGAGACAATAAAGTCGAGAAGTTTTCCTGAAAGGACACCAAAGACACATTTCTTTGGTTGAAGACGGACAGAATATTGTAACAGGTGATCAAAAATAATGGTTAAAACATCGAGATGTTCACTACGATGTTTAGATTTTCTAAGAAGATCATCAACGTAATCTTCAAGGATAGTGTGCATAATGTCATGAAAAATGTAGGTCATAGCCTGCTGATAGGTTGCACTAGCATTCTTAAGGCCAAATGGCATTACACGGTAACAGAAGGTTCCCCAAGGAGTTATGAAGGCAGTTTTATGTTGATCGGCGGGTGCAACCAAAATTTGGTTGTATCCTGAAAAGCCATCCATGAGAGAGAGCATCTCATGGCCTACAGTGAGATCAACAAGTTGGTCATTACTAGGTAGGGGGAAGTCATCCTTAGGGCAAGCGAGGTTGAGATCTCAGAAATCCATACATATCTGAAGTCCCCCCATCGCTTTAGTGACAGGTACGATGTTAGAAATCCATTGAGGATAGTCAATAGGCAGAATGAAGGAAACAGAAAGAAGTCGTTGAAGCTCCTCTTTGAGCAAGAGGGCAATGCGTGGATGCATTTTTCTCAATTTCTGTTTAATTGGCCTGGAATCGGGTTTCAGTGTAATGTTATGGACGGAAATGTCAGGATCAATTCCTGGCATGTTAACGTAGGACCAAGCAAAAGCTTAGTTGCGAGCATGGAGAAAGGTAGTAAAGGCGACTTGTTCTGATGCGTTAAGGGATTGTCCGATCTTCACAATGTGAGGATCCTCCTCCGTGTGGATGTTGATTTCAATAGTATATTCGTTCAGCATGGTTTGAGTTTTAGATGGTAAGGCGTGTTGAATATAAGAGTCATCTGCGCCAAGGTAAGTGAGGATGGAGTCATCATCCTGACACTCAACAATGTTAATTGAAGGTGAGTCCTCTTCAATCATGTCTGGATACAGAAGGGGGATAGAAGAGGGGTCCTCATTATCACGTTGATAAGTGAGAGGACCTAGGAAGATAGCATTTATGAAAAAAAAAAGTTAGGAGGGATAGATTCGGGATCTATCGACTCTGTGGGTGATGAAGGCAAAATGGGTGATCATGGTTCGGTAGGGGTGACGTCGTTGTCTTCTAGAAGACAACTGACACGAGGTTCCTTTGGTGTAAGTTTTCCTAAAAATTCGAGGCCACTACGATCATTGTGCTTACGTGTAGTTACGGGGATGATTGTATGTCGGCCTTGTTCATAAAGACCAAAACCAAAGCCTTTCCAAGCACAGTGAGTCAAGAAGGTGAGGGTGAAACAACGATTTGTCAGGTATTGAAAATTGGATTGGAAAGGAACCACACCAAGAGGGGGCTCAGGGGAAATGGAAGATGTGTCGACACCCCCATATGTTAGGTTAGTGCGGCAGTGAGGTGGTCCGTATGGGATTACTTCCCCCACACGACGGTCATAGGTAGGATGTGCATGTACCTGTCCGTACTCCTGTGGGGTATGAAAAGAACTAACGTTATATAGGTGATACTCCCCCAGCGTAAGGTGTTGAAAAACATCTACTAAGGGGTCTGCGGTTAGGATATTAGCTGCAGGAAGGGAAGTGGTTTTTGTGACAGCGGTTTCATTTGAAGGTGTAGGTGCAGTTGAGGTGGATGGTTGAGGCACATTTGAAGAGGATGGTTGGGTTGAATGAATGGGTGTCTTGATTGGTACAAACACATCATTAGGGCGGTATATCATATTGCAGGTTTTAAAGGGGGGAGGATCAGCTTTTACGGTGTAGGACTTCCCCTCGTATTCAAATTTTATGCATCTATGTAAGGTTGAGGGAACGCATCCCATAGCCCGGATCCAAGGGCGACCTAGCAATATATTGTATTAGAACTCTCCCTCAAGGACATAGAAGAGTTCAGGTAAAGTGCATGGTCCTACACGAATGTTAAGGATCACGGTGCCTAAGGTAGAGGTAATAGCGTCATTGAATGACCACAACATGATGGGATTGGCACACATGTAGCTAGAAGGGATATTCATTTGTTGGAAGGCTTTTGAAGAGATGATGTTTAGGCTAGCGCCCCCGTCAATCATAACACGACATACCCGAATGTCTCGGACGTAAGCTGAGATGAAAATAGCAGGGTCAGGATCTTCTGTACCAAAGTCAACAATTTCATCTTCGGAGAAACTGACTGTAGCAGCTTGTTGTACAGAGATAGAAGTGGTTGGGGCAGTGGGTTGTTTGGTGAGAGAAACAATGTGATTGGGTGTAAGAATGGAGGTAACAGGCAGGGTTTCATTAGGTAAGACCTCGATCCCTTGAAGAATTTCAACGAGAGCTTGTCGATGAGATTCAGAAGTCTGAATTAGATCATAAAGTGTCATTTTTACGGGTGATTGGTGAAGCTGTTTAATCATGGCTCGATGAGAAACTCCATTAGAGACGGCGTAAGCGGGTCCACGAACAACTACTTTGGGTGGTGATGTGATCGGGATGGTGGAAGGAGAAAGAGAGGACGCAGGTGTGCTTTCTTTTGCTTTCTCGTTGTTTTTCTGCGCTCGAGTAGCAACACTAATCATATTAATCTCGTAGACCTGAGATGAGGAAGATGGTTGGGATAAATCATGGTCTTCAAGAGGTGGGGTTGTAATAATGATAGATCTTGGTGAGGCGGGACATATGGTATAGGAGAGGGAATTGAAGCTAAAGGTCTCTCCCTTCGTAAGTTGTCTTTCTTAACCTTTCTATCTGAGAGAGGTGACTGACGAAGGATGGCTTTTAAAGCTTTGCATCCCTCCACATCATGTCCTGGTGTGCAGTGATAAGCACAGATTTTAGACTCATCATAACCTATAGGTCGAGGTTTAGATGGGTCATAAGGTTTAAGTGGGGGTAGGGAAATGGTCGCATTCTCCACCAACATAGCAAGGATTTTGGCGTAATATCCTTTGAGTGGGTCAAAATCGAAGGAGGAGGAGGGTATTGATTGTGCGGGTTTTGGTAATGTTTGGGCATGGTTGGTTTGTACGGGTGGTAGTTTAGCCAAGGGGTGTTGACATGTGGTTTTTACTAAATGTGGTTTCTTTGGCGTAGGAGCTATGTTCCGCTGGTTAGATGATGAGGCTATAGATGACGTGGTAGCGGGAAACAACCATGGAGAAAGGGGAGTGACAGAAAATAAATCCTTTGATGATGGAGTTTGTTTAGGGTTGATGGGTGGACTGGATACATGGGGTGACAACGTTAATATATCCTTGGATCTCTGTATGGGTGTAGGAGGCATAGGTCGTTTTGAAGAAAACGCAGGAGGTATGATATATTGATGCAAGGTGGAGGGATGAGGTCCCAATATGGAAGGTAGGTGTGACAATGATGGTTTTGATTGTGATAGAGGCACGGATGGAGTTTGTCTCCTAAGTGGTGGGGCAACTTTATTTTTGGATAAATCTAGTCGCTTAGGCGGGTGTGTTAGGCTGGGTATTGGTGAGGTCCCAAGTGTAGGGGAATATTTGGTTAGGTTAATAGAGGTGGATGAGATACTTGGTATAGATGCGGGGGATGGAGATGAGGACATAGGGATTTTGAGTTTCTGTAAACACTTAGGGTATATGGTAGAGGTGTCTGGATCGGTCACCTGCATTTGAGTAGAATAGGGGGTACTCAAATGTTCCCATAGGACTCGTCTATCTTCTGGAGAATGACAATCTTCAGGCGTGAATTGTAAATTTGGTACAGAAGAAAGATGGGTTGTGATTCCAGTCCACTGTGGGTGTGATACAGGGGGTAGATGGGGTACTGTATCAATAGATGTTAATAGATCGACTGGTCGTTGAAAAGATTTAGGCGATGAAGAACTAATAGACAGGAGGGCATGTTTGAGAGGGTCTATTATGGTTAAAGAATTTGGTGATGTCGGTGCGAGAGATTGCTCGTCTAAGGATGACAAAAGGAGTGGCAAGCCTTCTTCTTGTGCAGCAAGAGTGGTAGGAGGAGACGTTTGGGAAATAGATAAGTTAGATAACATCCATTCGCAGTCTTATAGGGATGTGGTATAAGAAGACTCATCGATGAGAAGAAAAGTCTGGGCATTTAACTCCTTTATGGGTAAAGGAATGATTTCACCTTGGTTCGATGGTAGTGAAGGAGGTTCGGGCCCCTGCATTAGTGAAGAGGCTTGATTCAAAATTTTCTCGATAGAGGCTTTTGGCTGGGAGTCGAAGACTGCATGGATCTCATGAACACTTTCCTCGGCTAAGATATCCTGGTTTACGTTACTGTTAGAAGAGTGATTTGGGAATGGTTTGTTGAATATTTTCATATTTCGGTTGGCAGGGGCATTAGGGTTATCGAGGGTTATATCACCTGCGTCAACCATTTCCTGCACTATGTTTTTCAACATCTTGCAATTTTCATGACTATGTCCTTTTACGCGGTGAAAGTTACAGAAGTCATTTTCTTTGTACCAGGAAGGTATAGCGTGGGTGGAATCAAACCCAGAGTGGGGTTTAATAGGAGGCAAGGTGATAGCTCCCGCTTTGAGTAATTTTTCTAAGATGACACCATAAGTTTCTCCCAAGGGAGTGTAATTGATGGGCTCGGCTTTGTACTTATAGGTGGTTTTTGGTGGGGTATTAGACGGTGTTTGATATTTGACCATCACCACATGGACAGCTCCTTTTGATTTCGAAGAATTGGATGTGTGAGGAGGGGTGGTGTTCGGCTTATTGGTAGAATCTGGAGTTTAGAAATTGGGGTTTTTGTTGCGCAACCGCAATTTCTCTTCTTCTAAGGCTCGAATTTCTAATTTCCGAGCCATGGTAAAGGCCTCATCAAATGTACGGAAAGTTTGAATTTGGAGGGTAGGAGAGATTTGTTTAGCACAGGCCCGCGTAAAAAGTTCGATAAGTTCAGCCTGAGGCAAGGCATATGTAAGTTGGTTGATAAGGCCACGCCATCGTCTAATGAAATCTGCGATAGATTCGTCTTCGAATTGTCGGATGGCATAAAGGTCGGTGATAGATACTTTCTTGGCAATGTTAATGGAGAAATGATCCAAGAAAGATTGGGCTAGTTGGTTAAAAGAGAAGATTGAGTGTTGGGTTAAAGCACTATACCACTCCAAGGAGGGTCCTGATAAGGACATGGGAAAGGTGTGGAGGAACAAGGCATCATCATGAGCAATCAAATAACAAGCATGTCTAAATGATCGCAAGTGTTGTTGAGGGTCCTCCTTACTTTTAAAACGGGTAAATTTTGGTAATTCCCATTGAGGAGGATATGAATGAAGGGGGACAGAAGGGTGAATAGGCTCCCGAAAAACTTGCTCGTATGTCAAGGCGCTACGACTTCCTGAAACAGAAGCCTCCAGATTATGCATTTTGTCCATCATTTGTTTGATGAAATCTGTGGTTGGATGAGATGAGGGTGCGGTTGTGGTAAACGAAGGCAAATTGAGCCAAGGGCCTCCGCTAGACAATGGTGGGTTAAGTGTTGATAAGGTATAGAGGATGAATATGTTGAGGCGACCGAATAGGGATGTCCCATATAGGATGTTGAGGTCACTGGATACGTGTATGGGAATGAAAAGGTAGGCGGAGCTTGAGAAGGAAAGCTCGTGTGGATAGGTGGCAGAGAGCAAGTCATGAACGGAGCAGTCTGCAAGAGAGATGAGGTAGGGGCAGTCAGTGGTAGTGATATGTGGGGTCCAAGATTAACCAAAGGAAAGCTAATATGTGTCGTATGAACCTCTAAAGCCATCGGATTGGGAGACGGGGCTAAAGATGCGGGAAGCAAGGTGGTATCATCAGGTGGAGTGGGAGCTAAATGAGTAGCTATACTAATAGGCATACCAACAAGGAGCTGACCATCGGGCGTATGGTCAGGGGCATGAGACAAATAGTATTGCACAACACTAGGATTGGCATCCAGAAACTTGGCAAATTCTTTATCTCCCACAGGAATTTTAGGAACCTTGCTGGTATCCATAGGATTCCCCACAGAATGTGAAGGGGGTGATTCAGACAAAGAAACAGAGCAAGCATGTGAAACCATGGCAGTGGCTTGCTTTCGAGTGATAACAACCATGGATAGGAGTTCACAGTAGGGTTTCAATCTGTCAGGAACAGAAACAAACTCAGACTGGTAAAATTGGTAGGTTGCTGGTTTGTCAGGAATTGGAAAAGACAGTAACCGATATCAGTCTAGTAACCGATGTCAGTTATACTATAGCCAACATCGGTCAGGTAACCGATGTCGGTGTAATAAGTCTGGGCTAACAAGATATAAAAGGCTACTAATTTGATTTTTAACAACGTGTAGTATACTTGTCAAATTTTTGATCACAGAAGACAGAGTATGACAAAGAAAACAGAACTGAAAACAAGCAAGATGCACACGTAAATCTAGAGACTAACCCTAGGGTTAATTTTAATTATCGTGGGCTTATGCCTTTAGACGTAGAATGGTGTCAGAATCCTAAACAAAAGACTTAGGGGAAATGTCAAGTTTGTTTTGGCTTATAAGGTTACCTCAATCGGGTAGAGGAATACCGCGGAAAAGCGGGGATGTTTGAGCTATTGTGTTAAGTATGAAGTGATTTGGTATGTGTTGTGCATTGAATGTAAGATTAATTTCTTGTCAATACCGTGGATATCACCCCCACGTGTACAACCTGTTACTTAATCTATGTTCACTAGAATTGAAAACAACAAGCAGGAATGCAATGCACGTGTTTTAAACCCAAATCGAAAATGATATTCGATGAAGCAAAAGAAATGACTTTCACTAATGCAAGATGAGGAAGAAAGACAAATTCTTTTACCAAAATAATAAAAAGCCTTTTGAATATCTTTAGAAGAATAAAACAGCAAGTATGCTCCCTATATGAAAGAAAGCAAGAAATAAAGAAACCCAAAAGGGTCCCACCAGGCGTGCCAAAATGTTTCGCTCGGAATGTTTCGGCTTCTGGGAATAGAGTTGCTTCTATCCTTTCATTCCTTTTAGAAACAGATAAGGTTAGGGATAGGATGAATACCTGTTGAATGTCGAGATGGTGTGCGCGTACCATAGAGAAATATCAGGTTGACTGCGAAGAACTCCTTTTTGTCTTGGAAGGACTACCTGCAAATAAGAACACAAGACCACAAGATTTTGATTAGACAATAAATGAGGGAACTGCCTTGGGCCCAGGAAATATAAAACTTCCTTTCGAAGGTGGTTAGTTCCCCTGCTAATATGAATTAACACCAAAAACTATAAAATATCAATTAAATTACTTCGTTGAGACGGGTAGGGGAAAGGCTGATTTCTGGTTTTGAGTCACAATAACTGATACCGGTTGCTGATAACCGATATCGGTATGGTCTAGGATCTGTAGGTTGGTTGTTTTATGGGGTGGTTGTGTTGTAGGGTAATGGTGTTGTTGGTAAGGCTGGTATATGAGTGATATTAGGTAATGAGATGGTGAGAGGTAAATGAATGATAGTTAGATGCAATGACACGTTGGGTAGTGGATCTAGGAATGGATTTATGGGGACTGTGATTTAAAAAGTCTAAGAAATGTTATTAAAGAGGACATGCAAGATGTAACTTACTGGTTATTGACGAAGATGCAAGTCCAGGAACTCTGATGACAAAGGCAGAACTTAGGTAAGATGGCTTGACACACAGAAGATGAGAGATCTCCCTCCCAATGATCAACTAAGTATCACAGGTTTCTGGTATTCCGTTGCAGTTTTGGGCTTGATCTCCTTTGCTGCAAACTCTTCTGGTTTCTTCACTCATCTCTGCTCGGCCAAGTAAAGATCCGGATTCTCTTGATCGCTCCTGATGCTCTCTATTGATCCCAAAAATCCTTCCACCTTTGTTTTTGGTTTGGGGAGCCCATTTACAGGGAACCGATGGCGGTTACGTAACCGACGGTGGTCGAGTAGGAACCGGTATCGGTTAGGAAAAAGTAGGCTATTTTTAGTAAAATCGCCCACTTTCCCTGCTTTTCTCCGGAGAGATTAGTTGCGGGCTTGTTCAAGTGACTAAAAGGTCGGTTTTGGGTGCGAGAAAGGGGTCATTAGTCATGGGTGTAGGTGTGGACCAAGTTATAGGTCTTAATTAGGTTAGTTTAGGGTTAGGACTAGGTCATGATGAGGTGGCAAAATGAGGTGGCAGGTAAGGTGATGTGGATTTATCAATTACAAGGTAATTAATAAATAATTGTGTAAGGTTTAGGTGATGAGGTTAGGTTGTGAAATGAGATGCGGGTCACAAGGGGTCGTATGACCACAAATTTGGTGTCTACAATAATAGTGAAAATAAATATAGTCATGTTATAAATCTAGTTATGGATTTTATGTTTACGTCCATTATTTTTTAGATCATCTTCATTCCATAGACATTTTGTATACCAAGGGTTTTATGTGTTTCGTATCTTCTCTTCTTCCATGAAGATGGCTAATTCTTGATTATCTCGATCATATAAATAAAGTTACTCATAATGTGTTGTACCTCTTACAAGTTTTGTGGCCTTGATGGTCACATAATGCTTCATAATATTTTTCACCCATCTAACTCTTCTTTCATTGATATCCTCTACATGATGAAATATTCGACACTGAAGTGTGACACTAAAACTTTGATCTGTCTAGTAGTAAGCATGAACGTGATTTTTTTGAGAACCCTTACAATGGTGAAAACCTTACTTTCTACATGACTATATATTGACTAATAATAATTTAGTGTTTCGCTGAATAATGACATTGGTTTCTCTTAACCCTTATCATTTTATTGTGTCAACACCTCTTACCTCAACCAAATTTTAAAAAGGATGAAGTCTCCAACCACTCTGCTAAGGCACTTACTGCTCTATGGGGTATAAGATATGCTACAGATCATAAGATTACTAATCTTACTATAGAGGGTGACTCCCTAAATATAATTAACCATCTTAAAGGTACTCATCCTCCAAGCTAGACTATCAGGGATTTTTATTAATGAGGCTATAAGTATTTTTAATACTTTCACAAATGTCAAATTATGTCACACACATGGAGAGGGAAACAAATATGCCAACTCCTTAACCAACATAGGGGTCTATAGTAATAATTTAAGTTATTGGAATGATTATAATGAAATCCCCCAAATTATAAATGAAATCATTTCATAATATAATAGGTCGAGTTGTCTAAAAAAATAGTACTTGGAATAGGATATTGTAAGTGAGATGGCTTTAATGAGTAATCTACACACTTGGGTCATAATTTTCCCCTACATGTTAATCAATACATCCATATTTTTCTAAATATTGTTGTTCTCTATGATGTTATGAAGCATTACATCTGTCATCATAATTTTTCATGTGTTTTTCTATCTAGAGTCTCTCTACTCTCCACAAGCATGTGAAGTCATCCTTGTAGATTCAAGCCAGTCTGTAACCCATTTTTACAAGAAAATGAAGATTTATGGAAAGTGTTAGATGTTGATGGCTTTATTACATTCAAGAAGAGGATTGAGATCCATGATAAGAACATATCTATCCCTTTTTCCTAACACTGGAAGGATAGGGTTATCAATTACAAAGGAAAGGAATTTTTTATAATTGAAAATATGATTTCCTTTCTTACGGGCCTGGGTATAAATGGTCTAAAAAATTTAGAAATAAATTTGATAAAGAGGAAAAGGATAATTTTTTTTTTAAGGGTCTAAAACCCTTAAGTATGTCAAGGTGGGATTGGTATGCTCCTCCATCCCTATCCCTTTTGACAAGGTCACCAAAATGGTGGATAAATATATTACACTCGAGGGTATAATCTCAACCCTTTCCTTACACCAACTCATCCTTTTGAATCAGTTCCACAGGAACTCCAAAGTGATCATGTCATATTACATTCTAAATCCTTAGAGAAACCAATTCTTGAATTCCACTCCCTCCTACATGGTATACATCTCCATCATGGATTTATATTTCTATTGCACATGTACTATTATGATGTAATTGTTAATTCTCCCTCTTATCATATTCATCTTGTAAAAAACCCTCTATGTCATAAAGTGAGGATTGAAAAGCTTAAACCCCCCTCTCCACCACTAGACAAAAGGGTTATCTAACATAGTGAAAAGGCTAAGGATCTAGCCATACGAGAGATTTTACTGTCAATCAACCAAACTACCCAATATCCCTTATCCAGTCATGATTTGAAGGCTCAAATTAAGATGCATGCAGAAAAAATCAAGGCCGTTGGAGAAGACGTGGCTCTTTTACTCAAAGATGGAGGTAAAGATAAAAAATTCCATAAATATAACCCTATGCTTAAGGAAAAACTTTAAGAAATAGTGAATAAATAAAGGGACATGGAATAGACTATGGAGAAGATCATAAAAAATAAAACTGACCACATTACTATGCATAAGGCCATACTTGATTTCATTAAAGTACTAGTCAAACAAGTTTGTGATCTTTGTGACATTCTAGTAAGAATTTTTAAAGGAGGTAAAGAAAATAAAATGGAAATCTCTTCAATCAAAAAATAACCCTCTTAGGACAATGCTCTTAATCTATTTCAGGTTGTGGAGGAGGCAAAAAAAGGTCTTAAACAATTCTCTCAAATGAAGGTTTCAATATCTCTTCTTTTTGGTCTTTCTACTAGTATTTTTTTGGTTGTAAAGTTGTGATTTTTTTTTTGGCTATGTTTTAGCTTCATGTAGACAATTTGTCCCTTGCCCTTGTTTTTAACTATTCTTTCTAGATGTTAGGCCTTATTTTCTTGGGTGTAGTCCCCACATGTCAAGAAACCACTTTTGTTGTCGTGTTTCCTCTAGCTCTTGAGCCCTTTTGTACTATGGGGTATAGTCCCCTTTAAAACCATTTATAAATAATAAAAAAGAGGATGAAGTCCTTTTAATATTGAAGTTTTATTAGAGTAGGTACCTAAACAATTACATGTTTAATGCTTAAAATTATTTATTTCCTTTCTTTGGTCCATTTGAAATCCACTTCCCTCTTGAACATTAGACTGACAGATAAGAGTATTCTATAAAAATTAGGAATGTATTTCTTAACAAATTTAACTCTCCCAGAAAATACTACACAACCTTCCTATGAGTTGGAAAATAAAGAGAAAGGATGGAATAGATTATCTAAGAGTAAATGGAAATACCATCATTAGAAACAATATGACCCAAAATCCTACCTTTTTGGAATTTTAAAAGTGAGCTTCTTGGGATTAAAAAGACGCCCCAAATTCTCCGAATCCTTCAAACAATTTTTCAAAATGACTTCTATGATCTTTAATTTTTTTGAGAAAATAATGATATCATACAAGTAGATGAGGTTTAATACATCTATATATCCCATGAATGCAATATCCATGGCACTTTGAAAGATGACACCCATAATTGGAAAAGTGAAGGTAATATTCTCATAAGCATACATTCCCTAGTTTGTTGTAAACATTTTCTTATGTTGATCATAGTTCCTAACCCTGGTCTAATTAAAACCTAAGTATACATCAAGTATAGAAAACCTTTGATCCTCTGCTACTATCTATAAAAAAATTCCATAGATGGAAAATGATAACGATCCTTTAAAGAGGATTTGTTCAAGTCCTTAATATCCACATAAAACCCAAATTTTCAATTTTTCTTCCCAACAATGACCAAGCTAGAGACCCAAGAGGATTACTTGATGGGGAATATAATTATGTCGTGAATGATTTTAGTTAACTCTTTTCTCATGAGGGGCTCTATTTTGGGATTGATAGGACTTTTATTTTATCTAGTTGTTTTGGCACTAGCATCAAAATATATGGTGTGTTAAACAATGTTGGGGTGAAAACCTCTAAGATTGTCATAACTCGATCAAATGAAATCACTTACTTTATGATATAAGGAGATAAAAAATTGAATTTCAGGTTTATGGCAGACCTGTCCAAATAACAAATCCTTATCTTGTGTAATGGTGACTAATTGCTATTCCTCTTAATTTGTTGGTATTTTATTTCTTTCCCCCTTAAACTCATTATCAGGGTTGAATATTTATTCACCGGTGAAAAAACCTTTAGAAAATTTATTTTTCTTAGCTAAATGATCTCATGACCATAACTATCATGGAAATCATATTGTAATTTTTAGAAGAACTCAGATTTAGTTTGGATGAATTTAACTAGTTTTTCATCACTATGAAAGATTTTCCATATGAATTTATTATATGGGATTAATGGCCTGATAAAAATTCTAATGTGGTGTTCATTTCCTTGGATGAGGTATTCATGCGAGGAAAACTATGATTCATTGGCCACCATATAATCTTCATATTTTTGTGGTTTCTTCAAAACCAAATGTAATTTTATCACAACAAACCTTTCCAAGAGGTCCCAAACTCAATGTTTATAAGATTTTAAAAGATTATTATTGGCTACATATTTATTTCTCACATGGTAAATAACCAGTTCATCATCCCCAAAAAACTACAATACCTTAATCTACATTTTCCCTGCTACAATTAATTAATGAATCAATACGTTGTAATCCACCACATTGTTAATACAAGAGAAAACTATAGCCTTTGGGAAAATAAGATTTGCTTGTTTGATAGAGAAATAAGATCTAAACTTGTCATAGCTCCATTTTCTACTCATGATCCATAAAAAAACATCATCCATAAATTGGAAGCATCATTATCTCCTTAGAGTGGAATGGGGGTATGGGGGTATGAGTTATTATTTAATAATACACTAGGTGCCTCAAACTATCTCCAATTTTTTTTCATAATGATAAAAATCATAGTGTTCCTTATCTCATTCATCCAAGAATAAATCATGGAATGAACATGGAGGAGTAATATACTAGAATGGAAATTACTCATTCTCTCGATCATCATGCATCAAGTAATTAGATTAGAGAAGATTTGGCTCATAAGTCTAAATAGGATGAGAAGAGATTGGATCACCTCTAATGGTGAAGTATGTACCATATCTAGTTATTAGGATCATGTGAGACCAATTAGAATACTAGAATTTGTTGGTGTAGGTGGTATTTTTCTTCACTTATTTAGTGTTATTCCACCTCAATGGGTGAGTCATCTAACTTAGGTGGACATGGATCTATGTGTTATCTTAGTTATGACATATTCCCTTACGTAATCTATCATATGTGTAAGTGTGCGTCACAGGAGTTACATTCCCATTTGGGAAAATAACTCCTCTTCTCCAGTATGGAGGAATCTTCTCTTACATGGGAGTTACACATTAACTCCCCTATATGTACACCACCTCTTTTGATCTATGAGAAGCCAAGCAATTCCATTCTACTCTATTTTTTAATCTTGAGCTCTCATATGCATGCACATTACTTTACAAAGCTTGCTTGCTTTAATCTCGCAACTCCTACACTTTGGTGAAGTGCAACTATTTGATGCACGTGAATTCCTTCTAGGGATTCATCCTTCACTTCTTCATGGTATTAGATTTGAGGGGACCGGAATTGCGTTGCTCATAATTATTGCTCCACCTTGTAGTTTTTTGTGTAAGCTCTCTTTTTTTCTTGTGCTTTACTTGCATATTTCAAGATTTTACATTGTTTGGTTTTTTGCTGCTTGCTGGTTTTACGTATGTTCAGGTTTAAAAAGGTGCAGTTTGAGTTTTGGTTCAAAGGTTGCAAGGTTGTTGAAGGGATAACTCAACCTTACATGACTCGTTCAAGATCTTTCTTTGTTTGACACATTATTTTTGTCATTCATCTCTTGCACTGGTTTTTGCATGCACGTGTGGACTCATGCATTGCTCTATTGGCATCTGCACAACTCGTATTTAGCTCGTACCTTCTCATCCCTGGCACTTGGTGCTAGCTCAAGCCCTCACTTTTGCTTCATATAGACTCCCTTTGCATTGAATCTACCTCAAATATGATGTTGACTTCCAACTTTCCTAGCCTGTTTTTGGTATTAGTCTTGATAAGGAGTTCGTTGAATCTTGCTTCGACATGAAATTCATGCTTTGTGTACTTCACTGGCATGGCTCGTATTAGAGCTTGCTCGCACTTGGGTTACTCTACTTGAAAGATATCCTCAACACTGAATTGGTGTGGCTTTATAACAACATCTTGAGCACATGGCTCTATAATGACATTGAGCTCTGTTGGCACCCAACTTGTGTGACACGTGATCTATATTCAAACTGTGCCTCAACTCAGAGTATCATCTCCTCCATTTGTGACAACATGGGATTAATCACCTTCTTCATTTTCATCTCGAGTTTCTTGCTTTAAACCTCATTTTCGACTGCACCAGTCTTGATATTCATTGGCTTAGTGGCTTTTCACAGCTCGGTGTTCCATCCTTTGGCCTTGTCTGTACACAACTCAAGCTCATATTCACTCTTTCTTGGTTGAAATTACTATGTGCCCATCTTTTTTTGGTTGGTATCTTCCTAGTTCTCAGCTGTTACAACTTGGTCTGGCTCCCTGCTCGACTCGGGAGTCTCTTCTAGACACTTTGTTGCACGGTTATTACTTGGCAGTATTTAAACGACTCTACCTCGTGTCATTTCCTTCTACAATCAGTCTTCCACAGGCGTTGCATATGGGATAAACATTGCACACTCACCATCCATTACAAATCCATTCTGACTAGCAAAATATTGTGTGGATCTTCTAACAGCTCAACGGTTACAATCTCGCCTGTACCACCTCTAAGATTGCAATAGTCCACTAGCAACTCCAACTTCATACACATGGCAATACAATCAATCCTGCAATGTTATTTGTGAATCCATGCCTTGAACCACTAGCTAGGTTTCTCTTTTAGAATTGTTTGAAGGTTAAAAAAATCCCTTTTTAATTATTTTAAGGTGAAAAACATTTATTTTGTCATTGTAATAATTTTAAGGCTCTAATTTGCTTGTAATTATGTCCTCCATTCATCTTTCGAAGACGGAGGGTGAGGTGCGGGGTTGGTAGGAGGATAACCCCCCCCTCGCAAGAAAAACAAATCATGCTTAAATTTTTATGCCATTTCCAATGAGCACCCACATGATACACTTTGCACCCATTTTGGGAATTTTTTAAATTAGTTTGCAAAGCTTATTGGCATTTTCCATCAGTTACGGGAAGCATTTTCTTGCTCTAAATTTTGACTCGTTGCTCGGTTTTGAGTGCTTCTTTAGTCAAAGTTACATGATTTTTCAAACATTACGTGATGACATTTCCAGTTTTCTGAATGCACTAATTTATAAAGTGCCAAATTCTAGGGGTTCACTAGTACTGTTGGATTTTAATATGAAGATGCATTATTGGCCGAGTCTGATGTCTTTCTTTTGTGCATCTTGCATTCTTACTTATGCATTATGGAGAGTGCTCTTTACAGAATTGAGCATCATAGGATCACTTTACATCCTCTGCCACTTCTCACTAGGAGAGAGAACTATTCAGCTTGGCATGCTTCCATGGAACGTTACTTCACTCACGAGGGTCTTTCACCCTTCTTACTTGGGCCAATTCCTACACCCACTAATCATCATCATCAAGAGAAGTTTCTCAACACTTGTGACCATTTTTTTGGTCACATGATGATGCATGTATCATGATCTCTCTTGCTTCATGTGTCAGACTCCGACCCACCCTACTGTGTCTGAAGCATTCTTCAGCCCCTCTATGGAGACCCTTCACATACTATCACATTGTTGCTGCTACCAATTTAGTTGTCTCCTCTATTTCTTCATGTGATGAAAATTCCACTGACACAGACTCATTTGGTTATACTTTTGATGATGAGGATTGTGTACCTAATTCTTATGTTGAGAGTACTATAGAGGACTCTTCTCCTCCTTCTCTCACTATTCCAGAGACTATTTTCACCGCTCTCATCTCATCATATATCCAACATTCTCCTACTGAGCCTTATATTGTCATCACACCTGCCTCTTTTCCACCTTTAGTGTGTGAGGCCCCTTCCACTACACTACCTTCATTTGATGACTCATACCTATCTAACATCGCTCTTCTATTTGTTGAACCCCCTCATTAGGATGAGTATCTTCCTAACCTTGGTTGTCTTTTCGTAGAGTACACTTGTGATGTACTATAGGTTCATCATCCATCTACAGGTATTTTGGAGGAGTTCGTTATCTCCATTGTTGGGAGTGACCCTTCTAGGACTCTTACCACTTCTAATTTTCCGAAGACCTTCATTGAGCCACCCTTTCTTGTGGATCCCTTTTCTATTGTGTGGGTTCTGTTACCTTCACATATCTTGGACATCCTTTCTATAAGTGTTCACTCTTCAAACTCTGATAGTTCTTCACTCGTGACATTACCTTCAATTCCTTTACACTCACTTGCTAGACCTATGTCACACTTTCATGGACCAGACTTAGAGTTTTGTGTGTTGTTGACTTTAGTTTCCTTTGTGGAGTGGGTAGACTTCTAGCACGTCATTTATGTCCTTCTTAAGGGCAAACACATAGTTCGGTGTGGGTGGCTCTTCTTCTATCCAAAGGTAGAGTATCTCATCATTGAAATTATTCTAGGAGACCTCCTAGAGCTACAGAGTTCAGATCCATCCATGGCATCTTCAGAATTCCTCTTGTCTCCCTCTACTTCTCTCTTCTTCTTCTTCTTTCTAAGAGATTGTTTCTTTGTACATGGGTACCTTTATAGGTTTGTCTGTGGCCAGGACCCATCTTTGGCATCTTTCTTAGATTAGAAAGTGGGCTTGTCTCTGTTTTGGGGGGAGTTTTTCCCACTAGGTTTTCTCCTTTTACTCCACTTTTCAAGAGTTTATTGTACTTGGGAACCTCATCAAGCTTTGTACGAGGACCCATTTCTCATTTCTGACTTGCCACCTCATCCTAAGTTACGATGAAGGGGGGGGTGTTGGTGTAGGTGGTATTTTTATTCACTTATTTAGTGTTATTCCACCTCGCCGGGTGATTCATCTCACTTAGGTGGACATAGATCTAGGTGTCATCTTAGTTATGACACATTCCCTTACGAAATTTGTCATATGTGTAAGTGTGTGTCATAGGAGTTACATTCCCATTTGGGAAAGTAACTCCTCTTCTCCATTATGGATGAATCTTCTCTTACATGGGAGTTACACATTCACTCTTCTATATGTACACCACCTCTTTTGATCTGTGACAAGCCAAGAAATTCCATTCTACTCTATTTTTGAATCTTGAGCTCTCATATGCATGCACATTGCTTTACAAAGCTTGCTTGCTTTAATCTCACAAATCCTACACTTTTTTGAAGTGTAACTATTTGATGCACGTGAATTCCTTCCATGCCTTCATCCTTCACTCCTTCAAAATCCACCAAATTTAGTTGTGAAGTCTATTGAAAGAAAAATTGAAAAAAGGAGGTTAGTCAATAACTGAGATATCTCTGGTTATGGTCCATCTTTTAAAAGCATAGAGGTTCAATAAAATATATTCAATCACTCATAAAAAATTTACAGTCAAGCCATTAAAATGTAGGACACTATATGCCTGAAAATCAAAACATTATTTCATGAGCACATGACCTCCCGAGGTCATGTCGGGAAAACCATAATGTGATATATGGGATGGTAATATGATGTATATATAGATTATAGGGTGGGTAGGTTAGAATGATTATTAGAGGTCAAGGAAATCAAAGGTTTTCAAGAGAAAATTTGGGAATTTTCTCATTAAGAGTGATGAATGATCACCTAACCTATGGGGGTAATACTAGGGTCAGGGATGATCGTGGTGTGTGGATCTCGTTCAATGTTAAAGGAAGCCAAATTGACCATGACTTAGTAAAGGAACGTGGGTAAATTTTCCTTCATATTTTGTGTATTCCTTTATGAAGAGGTTCATGAAGGTAAACACGATGATATGGAAAGGACAAATCAATGGTTATGAGTAATAAGAATGTCTAGTTGGTTAGCCCAATACTCTTTGGAAATGTATGATTCATCCCTAAGGACAACGAGTTAGCCAATTATTTCAGGTGGCACAAATGTGACCCTGAAGACTAATATTTGTAAGCCTTTATCAAAGTCTATTTGGTTTCCCTCAATGTTTTGATGGCCTATAATAAGATCAAATATTCTAATGCATTGTTTTGGTGGACCTGAAATGGTTAGGTGGGCACCGAATCAATAATAAAGGAAAGAAACAAGTAAAATAGGATCCAAAGGGACTAAAAGTTAGTATCTGGTAGCCTTGGCCAATAGGGAAGTAGGATTTGTGTTCTTTGCAATGGTAATTACCTTAAACTCCTATCTTTAGATAAGAAAAACAAATGAACTTGTATTATAAAAAAAGATGAATAATTTCTCCTTTTAATTTAACAAAGAATGATTTGCAAGTATTTAACCGAAGAAAAAAAATCAAACAATCTAACTATTTTTGTATTTTCCAATGGATATTTTAAGATAAATAAACAAGTACATATTATTAACTGCTAAATTATATTTTTATTTTTTGTGGTTATTAAACAATTAAATAAAATAAACCTACATTAAAAGAAAAATAATTTAATTTAAATAAGAACTCTACTTCTACACTAAATAAAACAAACAAGGAATAACCAAATTTAGTTACTCCTCTTTTGTAGGATGTGAAGCTAAATCTAATTCAAAGAAGATGTATACTAATTTATAATCTGGGAAATCTAAATTCCTCTAGTTGCTTCACCTCATATTCAACGGAAGAAAGAAATCTTCTAAGAAGAAAGTTCCTTTTCCCCCTTAAACTTTCCTAGTAAATAAAATAAGTTTTACAAGTAAACTAATAATGAAGAAATGAAATGAAAATAATAGACATAGAAGGTGTCCTCAAGATTACTTCACTTACAAATCCAAAGGGATAAATAGGGAATAAGATATCAAAAATAGTTTTTTTACACACATAAAAATATCAGGAATGAAGAAACTATAAGTATACCTCTTTAAAAAAATGTGTTTCTTCTTCTAATTTAAATGACACTATTCAAAATGAAAGATTTTGAAGAAATATAATTACACCCCCAACTTGGTAACTATTATTCTGTGATAGCTTCCCAAATGTGTTGATTATCTTACTATCTCCTCAGCTTATTTTCTAGAGATGAAAATCCAAATGAGCCAAGGTACAATTTTGGCTAGTGATAGGAAGAAATCAAGAAAAAACCAGAGAAGGATGGTTCCAATAAAACTAATCACAAATACAAGACTAAAAAACAAAAAATAAATGTAGTATATTTTTTGTGTAATTTTCATTAGGATTTTGGAAGAGTAATAGTGTAATTAAAATCACAAATCTCCAACCCATCATACGATACTTTTTTTCATTTATATAGAAAAATGAAAGAGAATAATTCTAACACAGATGGAAATCAGGAAGTTCTAAATAATATAAGAAACATATGTTAAACTTCTAATAATAGTAAACTAAAAATAGGATTCCATTACAAATCCAACAAGAAAAAATAAGGTGAAATAGTTAACAAATTTGGGAGAAAATAATTCACGAACTTGAAACACACGTCCAGAAACACATAACGGGAACATGAAGATATAAGTGCATAGAACCACCGTTTTGCATAGATTAGCTGTTATGCAACCCCCATTCTAGGAAGGATGGTAGACATGTAACCACCACGGTGGTTGCATGGTTTAAAGTCAAGACAACCACAAAAGAGAAAAAGATTGCTTGCAAAGGATTGAAAATCTAGGAAATTTTGAAAAATGGATAAACAAGTAAAGATAAATATTTTAAAGGTAAACTGAGAAGATATTAATCTCATCATTATTCTGGAAAATAATTATTTCATCATTTGATATTTTACCTTACTGGCAATGTAGCAACCATGTAATTTTGGGTGTGCACATATTATCCCCTCAGAGAATCATTTTATCCATGAAGGGACATAAAATGTGAATTATGAGTATGGCGCTCCCAAGTGAGAAAGTTACAAATTATACGTTTCTTGTGTGTATAAAATCAATTCCAATCTAACCTTCCCACTACATGTAAAAGAGAAATGAGAATCAACTGTATATATAAAACAAGACTAATGCAATAAGTTGAAATAAAATAACAAGATTACTTAAGATGTCTGTGGGGATGAGAAATATACCTGCTCCAGTGCATCGATCATGCATACACTAAATAAAAATTTCATTAGAAAACCAAAGTTTAGCTATAAATATTACTTTTTACTATTTTTAGAAATCAATTATACTCACCTACTTAGATAATTTTGGAGCTCTAGATTACCAGTGACTTTTTCACTTGTTAATATTGTAAAATCAAAGAGTCTTGATTCATGATGGAAGTGAAACCAATGGGAGTAATTAAGGGTCACAAACAAGTAATTTATATGCATTTGTTTATTTGTGTCATAAAATGTATCACTTTTTTGGAACTAGCTATAGTAATGTTGGTTTGTAGTGATTTTGTATTAAAAATGACTGTCTGGGGCACCTTTTAGGTATTTTAGTTTACTTGAGTGTTTTTATTCATTTCTTTCCCTTTGTTTTTATTTTTTGTATTTGAGGGAAAAATCCTATTTTCACATGAAGAACCGCCTCTTAATGTAGTGTGAAGCTTATGTAACCTCCGTGACGGTTATGCAAATGTCGCAGTGGTCATGTAACTTCCAAGTCTAATAGAGTTGTGCTTACACAACCCCCATGTTGTTGCATAAGCATTGCTCTGCTAAGAGTGGAGGTTATGTAACTGTTATCCAAATTAACCTCCCTAGTTATTTGGACAATTTATAATTCTATTTTATCTCTGAGGTTTTACATTGCAGGATGTGTGCACTTCAATTAATCCTTGGGCACATTCCCTTGGTTACAGATTCCTTGCATTCCCTTTTGTGCTCCTCCTTTCCTTCACCTTTTCTTTTCCTTTTCCTCTTTATTCCATTTCCCTGGTGTATGTACTTTACACATATCCACCTTCTTCCCATCATTTCATGCACCCTGCACCAACAACCTAGACTTGCTTCCAAAAATCAACTAAGTCCCTAGGATTCTGGTGTGCCCCTTTTCACACTATTGCACAGTAATTTGTAATAGTTGTACCTTCAACATATGTTTCTTCATCATGTATTTCTCCCATTCCTCCTGCACGCATCACTTTTACACATACCCTTCCTCTTTTTTCCTTCTATGCCTTACTCTTTCATGCACATGCCTTCATGCTTTTCTTCTACGCCTTCTATGCCACATGGAATATGTAAGAAATTGAGTGTATTACATGCATCTAATCAAAGCGTGTCATCCAGTCACCGAATCCTTGCAACAAATACTTATGTGACACATGGTAGAAATGAGAAAGCAATTTCACAGTTGGCCAATCTCTAAGTCAATCAACGTGTGCCACGTGTTATTATGTGTCAAAGCAACATGTATATTTTTGAAAGCCATAAATTTTGATGCAGGCCTCTATCACACACACGCCCAATATTATTTGAAATTTTTTGACATGGACTAAACTCTAGAGAATTCAAATTCAAATTTCAATAGGATTCAGTAGGTGGAAAATACGAAAATGTATTTTTGGTCATTAATGAACACATCTGATTGCTCGAACCACCCATATGTGATCCGATTTTCCATCCTTTTTTTTTCTACATGCCATACAGTCTTGAAGAAGCACATTTGATAGATTACACATGGATTTGGATGAATTTGTTTCTTATTGTTGGTGGTTGTGATTCAAAATATTATATTTTCCTCCTTATCTTCTCCCTTTCACATTGATTCATCTATAAATGTAAGATTTTGTCTCATTATAAAGGGTTTGACATTTGGGATCCTATATCATTTTCTGAGGACTTTGTATTTTTGTGTTTTGAGTTAAATACTTCTAGATTATGTTCTCGCATGTGGTTATCAACATTCATACACCATTTTAATATACTGTTCATTCCTGGAACTAATATAAGCATCATTTTTCTTACATTCTTTGCCTTGACGTGTTTGTATTCTTATTTATTTCCTCCCTTTTGAATTGTGTGCTTGTTGTGTCACTTTAAGTTCCTTGCATCTCTATTTTCTTATTGTGTTTCATAAAAACAAGTAGGTAAATGTATTGTAGTTTCTGCTATGTGTCCTTGGCCTCCCTTTTCACGTGAAACTGATAGTGTTCATCCCAATTTTTCTGGTGTTATCTCCTTCCTTAGTTTTAGTTTTCCATCTTATGTTATCCTTTTATCCCTAGTCCCTTGGCATTATTAGCTTAGGCTTTCCTTCAACATTAGGAGTAGGAGTAACGTTAGAGGTAAGTAGAGGAACCCACCTTCCCGTAGGTCCATCTCAAGCATGCAAGGTCCCACAACTTGGAAACGGTCCCATTTTTTACTCAATAACGCAATTCCTTCATATCTGAGACACAGGTACAAGTTTGAGGAACTAACAGTAACCATCATAATTTTTTGTCAATTATGGACTAAATATGTAGCTTTTTTTTTCTTCTTTTTTTATTGTTTTTGTGAGCTTTTTAATGATTTAACAAAAAAAAAATTTATGTTAAACCCTATATTATAATGTAGCAATAAATAAATAAGAAATATAGTACAAATTTGGCCTAAGTAATAAGCAATATAAATGTAAAAACCTAAGTGTAAGAGGGAGGAAGGAAGAATGAGATATTTTGCAATTATCTTGGAGGTGTGAAAAGCTAAAGAACTTGTAAAATAAAGGATCAAATTGTCACAACGAATCCCTAAAAATGCAGAAGTGTCACAATAAACTGGACTAGGACACATGGACTAGGTTAGGGTAACGTAAGCATTTTAGACCTCCTCTGGGTGCTTGTGATTTCTCATAACCTCATAAAATTATCTTTGTAGGGTCGTAATATATTCTCTAATGTTCTCCTTTGGTTGAATGTGTTTCACCGGTTGATGGTTGATTTTTCCTGAAACCTACAAAGAGAAATAACTAGATGTAGAAGATGTAAATAGATGTGTGCATAGAAAAATAAAATTCCCCTCCCATGCATATATAATTAGCAGTCCTTTGTCCCATGTGTGAAGCTAGATGTATGTTTTTATGCTCTTAGAATTCATTTGAATGTAACCTTAGGTGGAGATAGTATATGTTTAGTGTTTGGTCTTTTATTATGGCCACATAGCTTTATATTTATATGATTCCTTTGTTTGAATTCCGTAATTAATCATTAAAAGGAAGATGACTAAGATAATAAGGTTCCTAACATTTATAAAGGACCCAAAATATGCGAGCAAGATATAAGGAGGTCAGGGGCACCCAGAGGGGATGGGGGGCACCTAAACGTTGGTGTGAAGACTCAGAAAAAAATAATTGTCAAAATTCATATTGGGCAAGAAGGTGTGTAACACCAAGAAGGAAACCAGAATGAAAGTAGACAGGCCAAAGGTAGTGGTCAATTATTAATTTGTTTTCTTAGGAATTGTATGAATAGTGGTATGTGATAAAAACCTAGAAATGTACACAAAGTGCATGATTTACTGTCTATATTTTCTCCTACTTTATGTTGTTAGGTGAATGCTCAGTAACATAATTTAGATAAAATATGTGTGCCTGATAACCATGTAGATAAATGGTGAAAATCATGCCAAGGAGACAAGAAAAAGCATGAAGTGAAAAATATGAAGCATGGAAGTTATAGAAGAGGAAGTGACCATAAGGATGAAAGCATATGTGTATATGTCATGTTATACCTTTTTTCCATGTAGCTTGATGCTCGATGATTTGAGTGTTTCTTCCCATAAGGATAGAACTACAAAAGAGAAGAGAAAAAGAGTAGTTAAAGTCATCTATATGAAAAATTTGATCAAAACATGTTTAAAAAAACATGTAAAAGTGTGTATAATGTGAAAAGGAACATATGCACCTGATCCATGAAAAGTGAAGACTGTAGAAAGGATCCTAAAAATGATGTAGAAGAATGGTGTTTGGGGTGAACTCATAACAAGAATGAGTTTTTTAGGAGATCTCACACCAACTGTGCCAAGTGCGAGTTTTTTGGGCGATCTCACACCATGATAGAAGATGTTTTGGGATAAAGGTCTAGTTTTATTCCCTAATGTTTGATTGCTTCCTAAAATTTAAACACCATTTCAAATGGTGTGTTCAAATTCAATCCAATTCAATTCAGTTTGATCCAACACATTAAAAAAAAAGTGAAAAAAATGCATGTTAAAGGCTGGAGGAGTGTGCCTATACTGATAAAACTGATATGCAATTTATCAAAAATTGTGTTGATCTGAGAAAAATTCTATTATTGTTCCCTATTTGTAGTCACCTAATAAGGGTTAGGGCTACCCAGGCTCTCATGTCTATGTCTGGGTTTTGGTGTCTGTGCTGTGATGAAGACCCTAGTTAGGTTTTGATACATTTTTTAGACTAAAGACTATGTTGTACCAGTAATGAGATGTGTTTACTATGATTGTTGAATGTTGAATGAGGTGACTAATTCACCAAATGTATACCCCCTCATTTGGAGTACAAGTGATGTTGCTAAGATAATGTAACCCAAAAGAGGACCAACCACTAAACTGTGACAGATACCCTAAATGGGAGAGTGAATGTGCTTGGTGGAAACCAAGCCACACAAAATTAAAGTGGCTAGAAACAATTGTTATTGTAAACAAGACAAATACACACATAGAAAATAATATTTAAGATAGCATGGAAGTATACAAAGTAAAAAATAAATATAGCACACAAGATAGACAACAAAAAATTGGTTTCAAACATGGGATATCACTCACAATGTAGCAAGAAAATCAAGGTTGAAGTGGCCAAAAGCATACATTCAAGATAAGATAAATGGCATATCCCATAAACAATTACAAACTATAACAATAAATGGACAATAATGAAAAGAAAATAATCAGACAACCATTGTGTTAAATAGACCTGCATAGTAAATATTGCACATGAAGCACCCATTATCCTATTAGAAAGATAAAATGTATGTCAAATAATGTATGATCTGATATAGTAGTGTGTTAGTATGAATAGGAAGTAGTGTAAAACAAAACAACAACACCGAGAGTGAAGAGTAAAAAAATTGATGCCCCCAAGAGGCAATGCATGACTAGTAAGAGGTAATGTGTCAAGCATCCATGTTGCATGTAAGGATATGTGTAAAATATAAATTCACAACTCCAAGGAAATTGAATGTGCATGCGTGTGTGTGTGTGTGTGTATATATATATATATATATATATATATATATATATATATATATATATAATGACATACAAAATATTTTTCTAGCATGTTTAACAAAGAGTACATGTAAGCATAAGAATGAAAGAGCAAATGCGACAAAGATATGAAATATGGTGTGGATGTGGATGGAGTGGAATACAAATTTAGTGTGATGGGAAAAACATGCCCCCGAGAAAATGTGAATGAGTATGCATGAGATGAAGTTCATGTATAAATAACCCCTCAGTATTCAAGAATGAACCATAGAACAAGAGTGTGTCATTGGGAAATGGTTTGAACTGTGCCCTATAACTATGTGATCATAAAACCGTAGAGCATATAGAGTGAGTGAGTATGATGAGGTAAATATAATATTGATACCCTCAACAGTCTATTATGAACATTTGAACTAGGTTGTGTCAGTGTGTAGTAAGTGCAATGTGTGATAATTGATGCAAGAAAGATATATCGTGAATGTATAGTGCATAAACTATGTATAATCTGTGATAGGATCTGTTAGAGAGAGATTTTATGAATATACCTAATATAAATAATGTAATGATGTTAGGTTCATGAATGTAGTATGCTATCAAAATTGAAGTGTGAAATATAGCATGAGAGGGCATCATAGGGTAATGAAGATATAAGTCTATCAAGATGTCTGTCATAGACTAAATGTGAAGTATAGAGAAAGCAAGTAGAAATGTGAGACAGTTGAATATGCTAGGAGGGGGGAGAGAGTAAGCATGATGCACCCCAAGTGTATGATGATAATAATGTTATCCAATGAAATTAAAATACGAGGATCCTTCACCCATTTTTTATGGAGATAAATTTGTGTGCCTATGCTCTAAGATCAGAGGTGTATGAGACAAATGATGGAGTGGTGAATGGGTTCTATGTGCATGAGATCTGTGAGATGATGGAAAAGTATACAAAGGAGAGAGAGGATGTGATGAATACCTATATGAAGTAGATTATAGAGGTGATGAAAACCTATGTGAAGGAAAGCACTAAGATGATTAATAGATATGTGAAGGAGAACTTGGAGGTGACAAACACCTATGTGAAGGAAAACATAGAGGTGATGAATACCAATGTCAAGGAGAGTGCAGAAGTGTAGAAAACCTATGTGAAGGATAGTGTAGAGCTGATGAACACCTATGTGATGGAAAATGTAGAGATGATGAACACAAATGTGGAGGAAATCGAGGAGGTTATGTATACCTATGTGAAGGACCTGTCCAAGTGGTGGTCCTAAATGGATGAAATTTACTAGAACACCAACTAGACCAAATAGGTTGTGTTCGAATAAAAAAGCTAGGAGAAGATTGTGCTTTATAATTAATAGGTCGTAAGGAACTAGATGTTATAGCCAGTGTAATGGTAACCTTAAGAGGAGGTTGCAACCATGGTGTGTAGGGAGAAACACATTTGATATAAATGACATGTTTGTTGTGTACAAACTTCAAACATATGTGATTCATGGAAATGATAGCATGAGAATTAAGAAACTCGAGAATACCTAAAATCATGTGACATCCTTTTATTAAAGGTGTCACAAGAAATGGCACTAAAAATTAAGAGGACCAATAGTGACTGTAAGCTTGAAATAATCATCAAATTTATGCATTGAATATGCAATTTTTGAGAGCAGAAAATCAATAACAAAGAGAAGAAAATTAGAACATGAACAAAGAGAAGATGATGTGTTGATCATAGTATTGTTAATAATAGAAAATACAATAAAATTATTGATATATAATGTGTTATAAGAGAATATATCATGATAGTCATGATCAGAGAAAGCAATTATTGGTGGATATGTATCTGCATGAGCAAGATAAAAGTAAGATCACACGATGAAGGAGGAGGAATGAAACAATATGTATATTTAGCTAAAGAATCATCTAATTGATTTTTATTATTAGGAAGAGGATTGTTAAATATCTTGACCATATGATTTTTTATTGATTGGTGCATAAGTAGAATGCTCGGGGAGCTCAATTTCAGTATTAATGATAAGATCTTTAATAAGATTGCATAATTTAAAACATTGATAAATGGAATTCCTGACACATTGATGATAGTCACATCAAAAAAATTCATTGTAATTGTGACCTTTTGGATGAGATGGGTCCAAAATGAGTGGAGGAAACGTAAGAATATTTTTGTCAACCATTTATGGCAATAAAAGATGTGAAGAAATAGGTAGCTTTGTGAATGTATGCTTCGGAGGCTTTGATTCTATCTTCTCATGAGTAGTAATAATGTTAACAGCTGTTTTGGATTCAGTAGTATTAGTAGAGGGCTTTAAAGTCAATTTAATTTGAAAGCACATAGAAGATGAAGCCTATTCATGATACTTAAGCTTACCCATAGATAATAGTTTACTTTTGCGTACCTTAAGAGTATGACATAGATGATCAAATGATGGAGATTTCTTGAAGATTACCTTCTCATGGAGAGGCGGTAATACTCTTTGGATGAATAGATATTGAATTTCAGATTGTGCAAGCACATTAGACATCTTTCCTAGGTTGTTATTATATCATAAGACATAGTCTACTAGATGTTCATTAGATCCTTTCTTGATTTGTGCTAATTGAGAATAAGATATCTTAGAGATGATATTGTTTGAAAATTGTGCAATAAAATCATCAGCCAAATGTGTAAAAGATGTTACCCAGTGGGTGGGAAGGTCATAGAACTAACACATTGAATAATCTTCAAGACTTATAAGAAAGATATTTACGAGTAAAGTGTGATAATCTACATATTCTGTACATGCCTCATGAAATTCTCAAAGAAGCTCTTAAGGGTCACCATGGCCTTTGAAATTGGGCATCTTAGGGTTGAAAATTTTGAGAGGAAGAAGATAGGTGTAAATAGTGGGTGAAAATGGAGTTTAAAGGAATGACGTAGAATCCAAAGACGGATATGCATGAGAGGTATCAAATTAAAGTTGGCGAATTTGATTATGTAGATCCTGATATAAAGAAGTTAAATTAGTGGTATTCGAAGAAGAGTTAGGTTATGGAATATAAGCATTAGGTTGGATGATGAGAGAGGAAGTAGTGGGAATGGAAGAATAAATATGAAGGGGCTTAATGGAGGCCATGACAACCAAGTAAGAATTGAAAAGAGGTATTAAAGTATCATCACAATAGTTTTATAAGAAATCTGACCATGAAGAATATGCAGAAGATAGGTTGTATTATAACGTAAATCTTGGGAAAAAATTAGTTAGCTTATCTATTTTTTCTTGATAAATGTTGGTTTCTTCATCATATGAGTGCTCACTATTATATGCTTCAATATTTTTAGGAAGCACTTCTCTAGCATTAGTAAATGGATTATCAGTTTTAGACATTGATTCAGAGACCCTACAAGAAGATGGAGGATACTCAATTTTCTTAAAATACCCAAAATGACCACTACGAGTAATGCGAATAAGAATAATAATTCAATAAAAATGGTCGAATTTGAGCGATGCTTTTGCAAAATGATTGATCAAAAATGAAATTTTATGCTAATAATAAATAAATAAGCAATGAAGTACAAATTGTTCCTAGTAAATAAGAAAGGTAAATGTAAACCATAAGTGCCAAAGGGAGGAAAGAATACTTAGCTAATTCCCAATGATCCTGGGGGTGTCCAAAGATGAAGAACTTATAAAATAGTACATATTTTTGCAACAAAGCCCAAAAAATCAGAAGTATCAAAATAAGCTAGACTGGAGCACCTCGATTGGGTTAGGGGAACCTAGGTGTTGTAGAATATATAAATAGATGCCTATATGCAAAAATGAACTTCCCCTCCTATGCATGTATGCATAATTAATAGTCCCTTGTACCTTGTGTGAAATTAGATGGATGTTTTGATGCTCTTAGAAATCATTTCAATGCAACCTTAGGTGGTGATAGTATATGATTTGTTCCTAGTCATTTATTATGGTAATATAACTTTATATTTCTATTATTCCCTTGTTTGAATTTTGTAATTAACCACAAAAATTCCAACCAACAAGAAAATAACATGCCTAATAGCTATGGATGATGATGCAACATGATAATAGCACTTCTATTCCATTATAAGAATGTGTTAAATATAATAGGATGATAAAAAAATCTTAGTTCATTATTAACTTGATGCAACAAGTAAGATGTGAGGACTCACTACTAAGAGTCAATAATAATGCAAGATATATTTTTTGAACAATATGAACAATAATGATGACCAAGAGATAAGAATTTTTACAAGTATTTACTAAGAAACCTACACCCCTACCCTAATAAAAATTAACTCATCAATTCAAAATGGTTTTTTCTTGCAAGTAATAACTATAGTTAGATTCATGGATGGCCTATTGATTGATAAGATCTGGTTCAAAGAATGGTTTTCTCTCCTAACATATGCATCTAAGTCATTTTATTGCGATTTTTATATTTTCAAGAACTTTTATTTCCTTATTTATTTGAAATTTTTTGATTTATTGATGCGACCCCCTATGTCTTGTCCCATGATACTAGTAACAAGCATGGGCTCAATAGTAAGGAAAATACATAAACGAGTAAGGGAAATTCCATCCTTTCCAAACTTCATGCCACTAGTAACAAACATGGGCTCATCACCGAAGGTTGATAGGGATGAAAATTTTAGTTATTTGTAAATAAAAGAATTTGTGTTTACTTTATAATATATATATATATATATATATATATATATATATATATATATATATATATATATATATATATGTTAAGAAGAATAATTTTACCCTAATCTCAATCCCATGTAACTAATAGGATGCGAGGGGTCATCACCTAAGGTTGAGATAGGTGAACAAAAGATCGAGGAAACATTTTTAGAATGTTTTTTCATGGAGATATATTTAAGGGAAAGATTCATCATCAAGAAGTTTCTAGAGAAAAATATGGGAAAGAAACATTCAAATCGGAAGAAACTATTTAAAGAAGATTAAGTATGTAAGTCCTCATAAATAAATGTGAAAATTTCTCTCTCGAATGAAAGTTATGATAAAGATTATATAGTTTGAATGAATGAGAAGAATGTAGAAATGTATCATCAATATATTTTCTAATGTTTGAAAGCCAAAGAATTACTTGAGCAATAAGTTTCTATTTTTACAATTTTAACAAAGTGATAATGCAAGTGAAAATACAATATGAATGCAATGAATAAAATTTTGGAAATATAAATGACTATTTGTAGAAACATTTAAGGTGAACCAAGTTGAATGATTCACAAAAATCCTCACCCTATAAGGTAAACAAATGATACACACCATTTTTTATCCTTCCATTACTTTATAAGGCCTTAACCATTTTGGCCTGAATTTTCTACCTTTGTCAACCTTTTTTTCTATCCATCTCTCTAGTCTTAAAGCAAGGTCTCGTACATGGATTTCTTGTTCATAGACCTTTTTATTGTATTTATGACACATTATACCTACATATACATGATGGTGTTGTTTTTATTTGAACCACCTTTCATCCAGGATTCCTAACTCATCTAATCATACATCTTAGTATGCATATTCATTGAGAATGCCTTGTAAAGACACATAAAGACTAGGAAATTCTACCTCCATTAGTAAGATAACTTCGGCACCAAAAACTAAAAAGAAAGGGGTTGTCCCCACGGATGTTAACACTAAATTCCTCTAAGCCCATAAGGTAGGAAATAACTTTCAGTGATAGTATCTTTTGTTCTCCTTAACAGTCTTAAGAAGAATAGACTTCAGAGTCTTGTTGGTAGCCTCAGCCTATCCATTGGCTTTAGGGTAGTGTATAGAGGATATGTGGTGAGATGTATTAAATTAAGAACATAGCTCACTACGTATTTTTTCTTAAAGGGAGTGTCAGTATTTGAAATAATGACCTATGGGAATTGAAACCTATAGATGATATGGCTTAAGATGAAATTAGTAATGAGAGATCCAGGTACTGTAGTTAGAGGGATGTCCTCAACCCATTTGGTAAATTATTTTTTGGCTATGATTTTAAAGTTGTGGCCATCTGACAATGAGGGAGAGGATATCCCTATTAAATGGATACCGCAAGTAGATAAGGGCTAGCATGTCACTATTAGCCTTAGAGATTGGGCTATGATGTTTATAACGTATGAGAACTCTTGACATTTTTAGCACTTTCACATATAATATAAAACATGATGTTCTAATGTGGGTCAGAAATATGTCATTCAATGGATCTTACAAGCGCTCAAATTCCCTCCGAAGTGCCCACCAAAGACTCCATTTTGAGCTTCAAAGAGAATATTCTTCGTTTCTTCTTCATTGGTGCATCTTAATAACATGCCATCAAAAGCTCTATGATAAATCACTTCCTTTACAATTACATAATGACCGTGACACGTAGTCATTGCCTATATTGTCAATTAGCTCCCTTGGGACATGTATGATCTATGATGTGGATTATTATGTTTGTATACTATGAGCATGAAGAAATTGGAGGTTTTACTTCTATATAGAAAATACAATCATCAAGGAAGTTCAAGTCAACTATCTGTTCGAAATCTATAGAATTAGCCGTCCACTAATTAGCAATGATTTGTCCCTGGATGGAATTTTGAATAATTAAGGTGAGCTCGAATTCACCCATTAATTTGATAAATATGTCATCCTTCTTAGATAAGGCTATTTGGGTCAAGAATTTTTGCAGGTGTTTCGACTTTACGATCACTCTCGTTTCTAGGTTAAACATATAATGCCTTAAGCTCTTAGTTATAAAGACAATTTCTAAGAACTCTTTCTCCACTTGAGTATACAAATTTTCATAATCATGGAGAGTGAAAATAATGAAATATATGGCACATTTTTTACCATCATCATCCTCCTGAGCCAACCTACACAATATCAAGACACCTATCACTCGAGATTACAATATTAGAGGATGATGAACTTTAGGTGGCATGATTTTTGGTGGAGACATAAGGAGACATGTGAAAAACTCAAATTCATTATAAAATTAATTGTGCCACACCTTAGAACAATCATTTAACATGTCATTGATAGGATGAATAATGTATGTCAAATTAGGGAGAAGCCTACATATTTCCCCAAGTTGTCCTAAGAATGACCTAATACAAAACTTATCTAATAGTGGATTCATTTCTAGAATCATCCATACTTTTGTAGGATCTGATGAAATCCCTTAGGAGAAAATGATGTATCCAGATAAATTTCCTCCTATGACTCCAAACACACATTTCTCCATATTGAAGGTAACGACATATTTGATCAAATGTGAGAATGATACGAATAAATTCATGGTGATTTCCTCTCTTCTTAACTTTCAATAAGAGGTCATCAACATATGTTTCCACAATCGTGTGGATTATATTATGAAATATATAGGTCACAATGTGTTGATATGTAACACCAATGTTCTTCAAACAAAATGCATGAAGGCATAAAAAAAGGTTCCCCAAGGTATAGTAAAGGTAATCTTGGCTTGATATTCTTTGAAGATCATTATTTGGTTATATCCAGAGAATCTGTCCATAAGGGATATCAACTCATAAACAGTCATTTCATCTATGATGATGTCAATAGATGGTAATGGGAAGTCATCCTTAGGGAATAATTTGTTTACGTCCCTACAGTCAACGCATATTCTAATGTTTCTTTTTGTTTAGAACCAATACGATGCTAGATAGCTAAATAGAGTATTTTACTGGTTGTATGAACCCTACCTGAAGGAGCTTCATCACCTCCCCTTTGACGATTAAAATGAATTTTGGATTCATAGGTATCAACTTTTGTTTTACATGTTTTGATTCAGATTTCATGACCAAGTTATGAACTACTACATTGGGAGTGAAACCATTCATATCCTTGTAACAAAATGTAAAGGATCTAGAATGTTACTTTAGCACCTTAGTATGCTATTCTATTTCCTTATGTGAAAATAAAGAACCAAGATTCATAACTCTAGAATCCACTTCTGTCCCAATGTTAATTACAATGGTTCCTTATATTAAAGAAAAATTACCTTATTCAAACTCAGGAGGATATGGGGGAAATTATAGAGGCTCTTCCATAACTTCATAAATTTTAAAGTCTTTTGAGGATGAATAATTCATTATTTTATGTCTAAAATATGAAGAAGGGTGAGGGGTAAGGCAAACATCTTTCTTATGATGCATGGGATGGAGGTCAGTATACACATGGAGGAATCCTAATATTTCCTCATCATTCTTAGTGAAATTTAATGTCATAGGCTCGTTGTTTACCTCTACATATGAAAAAATTTCCTTCAAATCCTAGCTAGGAAAAAATGAGAATAAGATGTAGCCATAGAATCAACGAGCTAATTATTTTCCCTAAGATTATCCTTTAAAAAAATGGAGTCAAATATATTTTCCCTAAAGAAAATTTTCAGGTGAAAAATTTGTGAATTCCTTTCCAACACTCTAGGAATCTAAGTCCCTCTACTTAACCGGTGTAACTGCCATATATGCATGCATGATAAAATGTGGATTTTTGTGGTGGCCTTTCAACCGGGGATCTAACAGGGGAACTCCAATGACCCTACAGAAAACCTAGGAATCTCTTGCTAGGGAAGAGTTTGTTTGAAAGTGAGAAAGGGAGTGAGAATAGAGGTAGGAGAACTAATGCTACAGGTATAAAATCAGATTCCTCTACACGCACTAGTTGGAAATTTCAACATATGCATTTATGAGAAGAAACAACCCTACAAATGGAAACAAGATGAGGTAAGATTGTAAACTCAAAGTTTCTAAAATATCTTCATTAAAGAGGCTACAAAATCCTTCTTCTTGTATTGATGCTTAAACAAAAGTTGTACATGATGTGTGAATGGAAGAAATATGAGAATGGAGGAAAGTAGAATAAAAAGGCTATCTCCTTTGCTTTCTCTAAGTACAATGCACTCGTGAGTTTACAAGATCAATTACCAGCCCTCTACAATGGCGTGAAGAAGCCATTAAATATCTTGTGAAAAATAGTTACAACTTATTCTTTGTTAGCAAGAAATAATTTACAATATTTTTAGTCATTCGCGTCCGTTCAGATTCTTGATTTGTGAAGAAATGCCAATGGAAAAAAACAAGAATTTTCATAATGCAAGCGTTACACTTGTTTTGTAACTTTGAATTTGAACCATTCATCTTGCCTTTGAAACTTTAAACTATATCAATCCACATTGGAGAAATTTACTGGAGCAGGCGTGGAGGTTGCCTTTTGCATTTTGTGACTTTATAGAGATTTGGCATTTTTTACATTTTTGGTGCACCCTTCCACTTTTGATATAATCTTGACACGTGGCTTCACTTGAGTGGAGAAAAAATCACGGGTCACTTTTATAATTTTACCATTTTTCAATGTGGGCTGAAAAAAACAAATTGCTCCATAGGCCTACCTCCCCACTTTAACTCTTTTGATGTGGGCTCAACATTTGAATTTTTCCTTTAAGCCTAATCAGGGTTGCGGGTCACTTTATGACTGTTAGCCCTTTTGAAAACAAGGCTCAAATTCTCAAATATCCCCAATTATCCGCCTCCTTGCTTTGACTCTTTTGATGTGGGCTCAACATTTGAATTTTTCCTTTAAGCCTGATTGGGGCTCCGGGTCACTTTATGAATTTTAGCCCTTTTGGAAACAAGGCTCAAATTCTCAAATCTCCCCAACGATCTACCTCCCCCACTTTGAATCTTTTGATGTGGGATAAACATTTGAATTTTTCCTTTAATCCTAATCAGGGTTGCAGGTCACTTTATGACTTTTAGCACTTATTACAAAAAGGCTAAAAAAAAAAAATTGCTTCACCAGCCCATCTCTAATTAGATATGTCCACATACTCATGGATAATGGATCATAAATTTGATGGGGAAGAAAATGTCTGTCATTCACGACTGTGAAAAAATGCAGAGAAGAAGAAAACTTTACCATCTTGCACCTAATTTTCAAATTTATTTCATGAACTAAGGAATTGAAAACAATACAAGGTTTGATGATCCATGGCCATAGAAAGATTGAAAATTTCATTCAAATGAGGTCAACAATAATTTTTTCATGTGTCTAGACAGGAAAATGGAAAATTTATCAAATCGTGCAGACTGGAGAGTTTAAACAACTTCAAAGCATGAATTTCTCTATCTTTTCAGAAATCCAACTTTAGTTAAACACCTCTGGAGGGCATGAGCTCAAAATTTTCAAATTTGAATTAAAAATGAGGGGGGTATTTTGAGGTCGAAAACAACTGGCTCTAGCTTTGGGACATGACATGGAGTAAGCATAATGAAGACATGACATGGGAATCCAGAACCTCAATCTTTGGACCTTGTAATTCATTGATCAATTCCATATCCATTGGGCCTTGCAGAGTCATATACACAAAAACTTTGACAAAGAAAGATCAGAAGAAGGAAACACACAAACACACAACCATAAGGAAACACATGACACGCAATAGAAGGGAAAACAAAACCACACAACACAAAGGGAAACACACCTAGAAATCACCTATGGTATAAGGCGGGGGACAACCCACTTTCATTGATGATATAATTTCAAGTATTTCCCACTCCAAGGAAATTCCAACAACGTTCCATCCAAATATGAGAGAAGAAAAATGTTCTCGCTATAAGCTTTACGAATCTAGAATGGGCTGAGCCATAATGAATCAAACTTTCTATTTCTTCCTTTTGGTTCTCTTCTCTTGTTCCATAGTAGGATGAAGTCTCCAAATTTGAATTCTCTTGCCTTGGCATTCTTATCAAAAATATTCTTTAATTTCAATTGGTGCTCCTTAATGCCATCCACCACTTGGAGTCTATTTTATTCTAACTTCTCAAGAAAGAGGATCCTCTTTTCAATGGAATCCTTGTACCAACCATCTTCTATTTCCTGTAGCATCTTGAGAGCTAGCATCTTGATTGTGAGAGGGATTTCTTCTTCGACTCCATACAACAGTTGGAATGGTGACATATGTATTACCTTCTTGGGAGTGATCCTATACACCCACAATGCATCGTACAATGTTTTGTGCCAATTCCTTTTATTCTCGTTTATAAGCTTGTGGACAATGGTCACAATGTTCTTGTTGTTTGATTCACCCTATCCATTTCCTTGTGGATAGTACTCAGAAGAATGAGATATGGAGCTTCCATAGCTATATCAAAATTCATTCATCTCTCTTGAAGAGAAATAGGTAGCATTATCTACTACAATCTTATATGGCACTCCAAAATAGACTATGATATTCTCCTTGATGAAATTACATATTGTTTTAGTGTTGACTTGTTTAGCTGGATTGAATTCCACCAATTTGGTGAAGTAGTCTATGTTGTTGTGAGTACATAGGTGTGTCATGCACTTGAGTGAGGGTTCAGAACACCAATGAAGTCAAGCCCCCCTATATTGAAATGGTTCTTCAATAACCACAGACCTGAGTGGTAATGCAACAAGTTGTGGTCTTCCAACGAACTGTTGGCATGCTTTGCATTTTGAAACCCAATCTTGAGTGTCTGCAAAGATGGTGGGCCAATAATACCTTACTTAGAGGATCTTGTGTGCAGTGACCCTTGCTGAAAAATGTCCACCACATGCTTGGTCATGGTATGCTTTAAGAAACTTTTATTTTTTCTCTTTATCTAAGCACCTGAGGAAACAACCATCTAGGCCTCTTTTGTAAAGCACATGATTCTAGATTACAAATTTAGCTTCCTGATGCTTGAGTGTTCTCCTTTGCTTGTAATCAAGATGGGGATGGAATTCTCCATAAGTCAGGTAATAGGAAATATCAACATACCACTCATTAGTAGTGGTAACAAAGAGAACCTGTGGGTTATCTTCTGAACAAGTGAAGAAAACACATTTTTCTTCACCATGTTGAAATTTGAGTGTTTCATCTTCAAAAATCAACTTCCACAAGCCATTTCCCCTTACTAGATTCGAGGTTCGAATCTGAAAGTCATATTCTTGAGTCTTTGCAATCAAATTTCCTCTTTTAGCTTCAGGATCTTGCTGTGTCAAGATGGACTTGATTGCACTTCCAGGGACCATCACCACTATATGGGAATTGAGGATGTAAAACCTAAAGTTTTTTTTTATCCTTGACCACTGCATAGGCATGCTTCTCCAATTAGCTGTATTTTATCTCATGATTTTTCAAAGGAAAACTCATGAAAGTAATAGGTTCTTCCATGCCTTCATCATTTTTCTGAACAAGAACAGAAGAGAGTGTATGTTTTGATACATAGCAATATGATGAATTCTTTCTTAAAATATAGAGATACAAGAGTCAGAGCCTTGGCAATGGATTTCTTGATCTCTTTGAATAATTCCTTCCCTTCATTGTTCTATTTAAAGTTTTCTTGTGGTTTCATCATGGAAGTGATGTGCTTTGTCAACTTAGCAAACTCAGGCACAAAACGATGAAAAAGGTCTCCTTTCTGAAGAATGAATGAACTCCTTTCTTTCTTGTGGGTAGTGCTAATGCTTGAATGGATCTAATTTTCTCAGGATCAATGTGCGCTACATGTTTGTTCACAATCTGCCCCAATAACTTACCTTCTGTGACTTCAAAAATGCACCTTTTGGATTTAGTGATATGTCATGTTTCCAACACCTTACAAGTACCTGTTCCAAGTGATATATATGATCTCCCCTCTTCTTTGAAAATATTTTGAGATCATTGAGATATATGAAAATGTAATGCTTAAGATCTTTTAAGTCCAAATCCATCACCCTTTGGAACGTAGCTCCTACATTGACTAGGCCAAAATGCATTCTATTGTAGTCAAAAGTGCCCCAAGGTTTTGTAAAGGTTGTCTTGGTGTGGGTCCTCCTCTTCCAATTTGATTTGGTTATATCCTAAGAATCCATCGAGTAATGAAAGAATTTCAGATTGAATGACTGCTTGTAGGATATGGTCCATGATAGGAAGAGGATAATTGTCCTTTATTGATGCCTGGTTCAAGTTGCAAAAATCTACACATATCCTTATTTCACCATTCTTTTTTCACACTGGCACAATGTTATCCACCCACGTGTTGAATGGTGGATGGGAAAGATGATCCTTGCATTAAAAATATTCATTACCTCCTTCTTGATGGTATCAGCAATCTGTGGGTTATATGACCTTTGTTTCTGCCTGAAGGGCTTAATACCCTGCTTCAAAGGAATTGAGTGATGCATTTCCTTTGGATGGAAGGATTTGAGTTCATCATAAGAGTAGGCCAAGACATCTGAGTATTTCTTGAGTAATGTAAAAAACCTTCTTTTTTCTTCAGGTGAGCAACATTTTTCAATATTAACCAACGTTGGCTCCTCCGTGGTACCAATGTTTTCTTTATCAAAATCAGATGAGCACCAAGAATATTGCTTTATTTTCTCTTGAATAAATCTATCATGTTTGTTGAATAGGTCTTATAAAGAGACTAAGCCTTTAGGAATTTTGTTCCCTTTCAATTTGATTACTCCCTCATCATCAATCCCTTCAATTCCTTCTATCTCTTCTTTAGGAACAACTTTTTGGTGTGGATTTTCACCTCCTTCGAAGAAGAGACTATTTAAATTATCCATTTTCACTAAAAATGTGAGAATTTGGTTATCATCATTGAAGACTTGCAAATGATTTACATTGTCTGGTACACTGGGCCTAAATACCATTTTAATGGTAACTTTGTCTTTACCAACAGAAGGATGAGGTGTAACTAGGGAAGATGATACTACAAGAGAATTAGCCTTTTCAATCTATTCCCTTGGAATAGCTTCAATGGAAAATACATCAAAAGATTCAATGTAGTCCCACACTTTGTTTCTGTAATTCCGAAGTCTTGGATTCTTCACTTGATATTGTTGGCGGACCTACTTTACTATAACCTCTGCATCACCTCGACATCTCAGTTTCTTTATTTCCATGTCCTCTATTACACTCATGCCTAAGAGTAGTGCTTCATACTCTACAGTGTTATTTGTATTATCCAATTGTAGCTTGTAGGCAAATGGGTACAACTCATTAGAAGGACAGTACAATACTATACCAACTGCCGAAACCACACTGGAATGACTACCATAAAATTCCATTGTACAAATTTTATCTTCCTCTTCCCCCATGAGAAGTGGCAAGTTATCCTCTTTTCTTGATGTGAGGAAGTAGTTTCCTAGCCCACAATCTTGAAAGACAATGTTTGCTTTTAGATCATCAGACCTTCGTACTATGAACTTCATCTTTCTTACTGGTAACAACTTCTTCATCTCACCTTTTACAGGGATAGTTTTCGATGACCAATCCATTTTTATCTCTCCACCGAGGTCTTTGTAGAAAATCCTACTCAATAACATACCAAAGGATGTTGGGATGTCTGCTACCAGTATGGTTGGGAGCACCTTCTTATCTGGAAAATCAGCTAGTGTTACCTTTGCATCTTTGATTCTTTCTACAAATGGAACTTGTTTGGATTCTATTGAGTAGCAAGTTCCATTTATTGGGTCAAGGTGAGGCATAGAGCATTTGCAAATTTGGCTGGCATCACATTGTCTGAGGCTCCAAAAACTATGATACAATTATCTAGCTGGAAGACTTTAATATGGAGTGACAGGTAGAATGGTTAAACCCTGTTGGTTTCGAAGGCATTGAGGGCTAGCATTTTTTTTTGAAGGTGGTGTTGATGGTGTGGGTAGTAAGCCTTTAGAATTATGAATCAAGGATACAAGGTTATCACCACGAACTGCATTAATGAATGTGTTAAACTAGGAAGTGTGTGTTTGTAGGTATTCTATTTCTGAGAGAAGAAATTTGTTTTTCTTGCATGTTCCATAAAGCCAAATTGGGTTATGGTGAGCGACGAAAAGGTTCTGGAAACAAAGGAAGATTTACATGGTAGAACATTTACTACTTTGGTTGTTGAATTCTCCTTTTCGGGTGTATAAATGTTCTTGTAAGGGGGGGAGAGTGTAGCTTTTAATTGGGCCTTAGATGTTTTTGCAAGAAAAACATTTAAAGGAGAAATTTTCTTAACAAATTTTGAGTTGGGGGGAAGAATTAGATGAATTACAGGGCATAGTAGCATGTTCCCTGACAACCAGTGAGTCTGTTTTTAATTTGGCTAACTCCATAGAAGGTGGTAATGGTGATCCTCTACTGGTGATTTTATTTTGTGTGACCTCTGGAGGAGAATCTTCTTTATTCTTCTTATGCTTTACCATAACCATTGAGGATGAATCACCTTTCCTGGATTGTGCACGAGTGAAAACAACATAGGAGAAACTTGGGGCTTCTTCATCATCTTCATCTTCATCATCAATGTACTTAATTAGGCCATTGTGCATATCAACTTCCTCGACCTCAAGATATTTTTCATATTCTTCCATATTTTTTTCTTTAGTTTCACCAATTTCTACTTCCTCCTTTAGCTCTTTGGTGTCACCGATGGTAGTGACTAGTGGTGCTTCAAGAGCAAGCTGACAAGGAGGTGGAGCAATCCTTCACCTATCTGGAGGGTTTGATCTCCTTGAAGCACTCCTTATTATGATATGAGATAGATACTTCTTCAAGGAAACCAAGTCATTTTCCATTTTTTGGAACATCAAATATGTGGTGACAGAGTTTGAATTCTAACCGTTTTGCTTTCCATTGGGTCCTTTCACCTTTCCAAAAAGGATTAGATCATCATCGGTTTCTATTTCAAATTCCTGGGCTTGCCTCAATGTTCTTGGTTGGGCTCTTACGAGGAAGAAATCTACTTATGATGGCATAGCACTGATGAAAAACCTCTTCAAATTATTTTCGGGAGGCACCACGTCTTCAGGGATCCTTATTATCACTCTATCATATATTAATACGAAGTCCATCATTGAATCGGAGGTTTCATTTTTCATTTGTACCAATTAGACCAAGATATCTTTACAATATTATGTTCTCTTGAACTTTTGTTCAAACGAACTTCTTATATCCCAAAAGGTGACGGACCTCGGGGGTAGTATGTAGAACCTTTTGATAGCTTTCTCTTAAACTGACTCCACAAAGAGTCAAACTGACACATCTTCATCATCAACACCCAACACACCGCAAGAAGTGATAAATGTTGCTACATGTTCTTCAGGGAGTTGAGAACCATCCCCTCTAAAGTTTGGGAAGTTTTTCCTTGAGCCTCTTGTTAGCTCATGGAATGACTGAGAAAGAGCCAGTGGACTAGTGTTTCCTCCCCATGGTACATTAGGCCTATGAGCCTCATGATCACATTCACACTCATGATCCCAATCCCCCATTCTATTTCTATTTCTATCTTCCAACCTTGCTAAGGTTGTGGCTTCTACTACTGCTCTTTCATCTACCTTAACTTGAAGTATCTCAATTTCTTTGAGTTGAGATCCTATTTCTTCGTCAGCTCTTATCTCTCTTTCTCTAGCTTCTTCTTTGGTCTCTATGTTAGTGAAATATTCAAGGTCTTCATTGATGTATGTAAATTCACCATCTAAAGGATTGACAACACTCAGGTTCCCAACGTGATCAGTTGCTTGAGAAGGAAGCCTCTGGATTCTGAGTACCTCTTATCTCCTTTGAAGTTCCTCAAAAATGGGATTAGTTTGTCCTCCTTGTCTCTGTTGCTGGCTGTATCTTCTATCCGCCAGCTTGAAAATATATGCTCTTATTTGTGGTGCTTGAATTTGTCTTTTCCTCTTCAATTTAGTAGTGCGTTCTTCTTCAATGTCCAGAATTCTTGTAGAAATGAAATAGTGATTAGCACTTTTTTCTATTATGTTGGATAGCTTCCCTCAAATATGAAACAACATCTTCATGGATGTGGAAGAGAAATTTGGGTCTTTCAATAGGAGGGTTTCCTGAAATAGCCATGATTTGAATCCATGTGGCTCATTTAGCCATTCCAATTCTAGAAATTTTTCTCTTTTTTGAAATTTTTAACCTTGCAGTCACATTCAGGTGCAGATGCTGCTAAATATGCCCCACGGTGGGCACCAAAAACTATTGGCAAGGAAATTTTTTGGGTGGAAAAATTTGTGAATTCCTTTCCAATGCTATGAGAATCTAAGTCCCTCTACTTGACCGGTGTAGCTATCATATATACATGCACGATAAAATGTGGATTTCTGTGGTGGCCTTTCAACCGAGGATCCAATAGGGGCACTCCACTGACCCTGCGGTAAATCTAGCAATCTCTTGCTAGGGAAGAATGTTTGTGAAAGTGGGAAAGGGACTGAGAATAGAGGTAAGATAACTAATGTTGCGGGTAGAAAATCAGTTTCCTGTACACACAGTAGTTGGAAATTTCAACACATGTATTTTTGAGAAGAAATAACCCTACAAATGGACACAAGATGAGATAAGATTATGAACTCAAAGTTTCTTAAATAACCTCATCAAAGAGGCTGTAAAATCATTCTTCTTGTATTGATAGTTAATTAGAAGTTGTACATGATGTGGGAATTGAAGAAACATTATAATGGAGGAAAGTAGAATAAAAAGGCTATCTCCTTTGCTTTCTCTAAGTAAAATGCATTGGTGAGTTTATAAGATCAATTAACAACACTGTACAATGGCGTGAAGAAGACATTAAATATCTTGAAAGAAACGGTTACAAATTCTTCTTTGTTAGTAGGAAATGGTTTACAATCTTTTCAGTCATTCGCGTCCATTCAGATTCTTGATTTGCAAAGAAACACCAATGGCAAAAAAAACCAACTTTTCATAATGCAGTCGTTACACTTGTTTTGTAAATTATAATCTGAACCGTTCATCTTGCCTTTGAAACTTTAAACTAGATCCATCCATGTGGGATAAATTTAATGGAGCGGGTGTGGAGGATGCCTTTTGCATTTTGTGACTTTATAGAGATTTGGCATTTATTACATTTTTGTTCTACCCTTCCGCTTTCGATATAAGCCTAACACATGACTTCACTTGAGTGGAGACAGAGTCATGGGTTAGTTATATAATTTTACCTTTTTTTAATGCGGGCTAAAAAACACAAATTGCTCTGCAATCCTACCTTCCCGCTTTGACTCTTTTGATCCGGGCTCAACATTTAAATTTTTCCTTTAAGATTGATCAAGGTTATGGGTCACTTTATGAATTTTAGCCCTTTTGGAAATAAGGCTCAAATTCTCAAATCTCCTCAATGATCCACCTCCCCACTTAGACTCTTTTGATGTAGGCTCAACATTTGACTTTTTCCTTTAAGCCTAATCGGGGCTGCGGGTCACTTTGTAACTTTTAACTTTTTTGGAAACAAGGCTCAAATTCTCAAATCTCCCTGATGATCCACCTCCCCACTTTGAATATTTTGATGTGGAATCAACATTTTAATTTTTCCTTTAAGCCTAATCAGGGTTGTGGGTCACTTTATGAATTTTAGCCCTTTTGGAAATAAGGCTCAAATTCTCAAATCTCCTTGACGATCCACCTCCTCATTTTTCCTCTTTTGATGTGGGCTTAACATTTGAATTTTTCCTTTAATCCTGATCGGGGTTAAGGGTCACTTTATGATTGTTATCCCTTTTTACAAAAAGGCTCAAAAATAAAAATTACTCCTCCAGCCCACCTCGAATTATATATTTCCAGGTACCCATTGATAATGGAGGAAAAATTTTCTAAGGAAGAAAACTCCCACCATTCACGACTGTGAAAAAATGCAGAGAAGAAGAAAAATCCAGCATCTTGCACTTGATTTTCAAATTTCTTTCACGATCTAAGGAATTGAATACAATACAAGGTTCGACAATCCATGGCCATAGAAAGATTGACAATTTCATTCAAATGAGGAAAATAATAAAATTTTCATGCATCCAGATAGGAAAATAGAAAATTTATCAAAACGTGCAGACTGGAGAGTTTAAACAACTTAAAGGCATGAATTTATCTATCTTTTCAGACTTCCAACTTTACTTAAACACCTTTGGAGGGCGTGAGCTCAAAATTTTTGAATTTTACTCAAAAAATGAGGGGGGGGGGATTTTGAGGGCAACAACAAGACCGGAATTAATAAATGTCTAAATTGAATGATTTTGTGACTATAGTTGGCCTTCAATATATATGTTGGAGGATAAATTTTTTTGAAGAATTGATTTGAATATTACATCATTCTATATTGCACTCCTTATATTCTTTGTTACTTGAATATTAGTTTGAGGTTAATACAACTTCCTCTGCTAATTATCTAAGGATTTATTTTTCTCCTTAATTATGTTCTTTGAAATAATGACACATGAGAAAAATTGGCATATGTAATCTATCTACTTTAAGAGATCTCAAAGAAAATACAAAGCAAGTACACCAAGAAAATTATAATGTGAAATATGCCCCCATTAATTCTTACACAAAAATAGGTACTTGATGTATCTCTATTGGCTGAACATGTTATCCACTGACAAAACCAGGTACTTGTAACTCTGGGAGATTCATTTCCATATGCTACACATACAACATGATTAACATGTTTTTCTATTTCAGAAAAAATGATATTTCTTCGATCTCTGCACCCGTGTCATCTACCAAGAAGGAATTTATTTTCCATTCAATATTTTTCAAGTTTAATTTTTTCCAAAATAGCTGCATCGATTGGGTAATGTCACAAACACACGACCTATAAATAACTACCCATGGCATGGGAAGCCCTTGGTTTTTTGGAATCAAACATGAGAGACATGTAAATTGAAACAATATAAAAAATATATTACAAATGTCAAATTTTATGCTAAATAAATGAAGCACCAACTAGTAGTATTCTTAGTATTCAAATCATACCTTCATTCCATTCATTCTAAACATTGAATCCATGACCACTAAACTATCATTATATATCTCAACAACCAATCCAACTGAAGTGGGAGTTGGATGCCCAATATGAATGGTATTTTTCCATCCTCATTATTACCTTCATTATTATATTCCTAATAGAGAAAACACTTCTCAATATTTTCTAGAGTCCACTCCCGAATGCTTTCTACATCATTGGAATTACAAACATATTGGAGCTCCTTAATTATGTGTTCTCTATTAAATATGTCATCCTTACTTAGTAAATCATCCCATTCTATTTCACCATTCAACAATGCAAGCTTCTCATGTACCATCTCACAGTGCTTAAGGTGGATAGTATCAAAAGGCATTCCTAACAAAATCAACTTATGAATCCACTCATTAAGATATGGGCTAATAAAAGGGGTGAAAAAATATTTTTTCCCTTTGAAATGTTCATATTCCTGACTATAACAATGATTTCCTTCAATATCAACATGTTCTACATGATTGTAGGTGAGAAATATTTGACCAGGTCTATTGACCATTCTATGAATGCTCAAATTAAATTGAAAACCACATATAATATGATTTTAGTTTGGTGGGATTCCTTTTCGTTTCTTTGGAAATAGGGAATTTTCTTATGGCAAGGAATCAATTTTTTGGTAGTCCTTAGGCCCATACGAACACTAATATCTACACATTAATAGGAAACTTATTAGCACATTCACAGTGACACATGAAATAAAAAGGCATCCATGTACACAATATATAAAATGAGAGCCCATGCACATCACATATTCCAAAGTTCTAGTGATTCTTTTCTTATCTCCGAGTATAGATGGTGAACAATTTTTTGATGGGAAATACAAAATTTTGTTGGGTACGACTTTTTATTTGATTCTCCTTTCACAAAGTCCTCCACTCTATCAATCTCAATCCACATAACCCACATATCATCTTTGTTGATGTCGGGAAATTTTTTCCAATATAAATTGTTTCTTGTAAATAAACCCTTGGTTGGGTTCTCAATTGGGAGATGTAGATTGGTATCCCACATGATTTCTCGTACATGCTAGAAAAAAGTATCATTACATTAGTGAAAATGTAATCAGAGATGCTGTAATACATCTAACCTCAGTAATCATAAATTCAATCAAGATAATCTGTGAACATCTATAAATAGTGAAAATGTTGAAACTATTCTGATAAGAAATATAAGATATGTGCATTACTCATAAATTTTATGTAGATACATACGAATGATAACAATGAATTAGACATTACTGCTGAATGTAAATATCACACACAATAAAACCAGCCTCGTTAATCATAAATCCAATTTAGAGTAAACAAAATGGACATATATGAACAAACAAAACCATTTAAACTGTGATTGTTTTATATGCAAAACCAAATAGGGAAACAACGTAAAATTTGGTAGTAGGATTTAAGAAGAGTTTTAGTTTATACTAGGCAAAAAAAGGTAAAAGTTGACAATATGAAATACAACAATGCATGCATGAGTATAAACCTTAAATATAGTCTACAACCCTGTAGCAGTTAAGAGGAAAAAATTACAAGACTAAAATTTCCATTATAGTTGAGGATGTGTCTTATATGAATATTGATGTCTACAGTCAGAAGAGGGTTAGTAAAGTGTACAAGTTGATTTTATGTTAATCATTCTCTGTAAGGTGAGAAAAGGGTTATCTTATTCGACCAAATTGTTATTTTCCTGACTGGTAAGTTTTGATTCTTTATAATGTCCATGCAGACCCTAAGGAAGAACATTAAGATTTGAGACTTAGTTTAGAAGTTTCTACAACCAAATATAACATCAATGGTTCATTGATAAACCCTCACTAGGTTTTTGTGATGGAATATATTTTGAAACAGTTTGAGAGTGTGAAAACCCATGAAATATTATAGCTAGTCATGTGAAGTCCTAAATTGAATAAATGAAGTGAATAGAGGTTTTGAAACTATCATAGCTAGATGAAAAATGTGACAATCGGAAAAGAAACTTGTATGTGATTGTGTTGGGATACAAGAGTGAAGTGGTTGAGAATATAAAATGGGTCTTACAAAAGAAATCAAGTTTGGAGTTCATAGGGAGTTTTTTAAAACCATTTATCAAGCATGAATTGAATGATTGAAGGGTCAAGTGCTTTATTTTTCTTGAGTCATTGATAATAATGATTATGCTAAGAGGACTGAAACCACATAAAGTTACTAAGAAAGTAAGGTTAAGAAGATAAAGGTGCAGGAGAGGAATCAAGAAGAGTAGGTTTGAAATTATCATTTTGAAAACCTCACCTCAAATAATTTGAAGATTTTTAAGATTAATTCATCACATTATTTACATGGAACATGACACGTGTAGATTCAAGCCTTGTCAAAGTAAATTGACCTAATGTAAAGGCTAAAAGGGTGATGTAGGTTGCAATTTTGTAGTGAAAGCATAAAGAGAAACGTGTTTAGAAGTCATTTAAGGGAAGTTTTGCACAATAAACCTAATGTTGAAATTTTTATTTTTTCTAAACCATTTCAAAGGTGGGATTGGTACAATTGAGGGTCTACAAAATGTTGAACTAGTTGGGTTACTACCATACTTTTGAAAAATTAATACTTTACATGATTAAGGCAATTGATAACTTGTCTAGTAAGCTAGTTTTAAGGCCTAGAGAGCATCGTTTTATTTTCATAGGGAGAGTTTAGACTATACAAATTTTTAGGTCCATATCACACATGCAGGTATTGAAAACACTAAGCCCTCAATATGCATGATTAAACAATGTCTTATGACTGTATTTTATCCATTTTCTTGGTGAATTCAACTTTTCAGGATATGAGATTGTTTTTTTTTATTATCGGCAAATAGTTTTATGAGAGGGACTATACCCTTGTACAGCAAGGCTCAGAAGCTAGAATTGATAGTTAAAGAACAAGAGATGGATAAAAATCTAGATAGAACAATTAAGCCTGATAGTAGAAAATAGACTGCAAAGTAAAAACCAACAACCGACAAAGCAGCAGCAAAAAAACAACAGAAGTACAACAAACAAACAGTAATGGCATATCAACACCATTGGAAGAAAACTGCTATCCGGCTAAGAAAAATGAGACCAATGAAACCCAGCCAACCAATAGCAGATATGAGAATCATCAAGGTGAAGAGTTACCCTTCAGAGTGGTAGATTTTTTCTTTTTGTTGACCGTAACCCACCCTGATGGAGCCTTCGTGGTTGGAGAAGAAGAAAAAGGAGGAGTATTTTCCTTAGTCACATTTTTCCCATTTATAACAACCATGTTGTTATTCTGAGAGATATATTTATCATTTTCCATGTTGCCCTCAACAGCTTTTGTATTTTTCATGTTGCTAACAATCTGAGTTTCAGATAAAGGGGTTTTTGTTGACATTGATTCATCTACTTCTTTAGATTCAAGATCCTTTCTATCTACAAAAATCAGGTGGTCCAGGAGTGCATCTTTCCACCAGTTACGCTTCTCATGTTGACATTTTTCCATCCCACAAGTAGTAGAGGTGTGTCCTAATCCAAAACACCTTCTACATCGGAAAGATAGACCTTCATAATCAAGAGTTTGTGACCAAGTTCTATTTTGCACTCGAAGGTCTATGGTAGCAGGAAGATTTTTATCAGTGTCAAGTTCCACCAGGATCTGGGCATAGGTAGTGTGGGTGTAATTAGTTGTTTGAGAATAAATGTGGAATGTACTACCCAGGGTATTACCAATGGTTGTTAGACATTCATGACTCCAGAATTGGAGAGGTAAATAGGGCATCCTGATCCAAACAGGTTTCCATGAGAATGACTCTGTGTGTGGGTTAAAGGATGGAAACCAAGGTTTCATGATCAGATATTTTGACTCACAGGTCCAGAGCTTGGAAGTAATGATGTCTTTATCAGCTATTGAAGAGAAAACCATAATGAAAATGCCTTTAGCACATGGATATAATTATATCTTACCAGTTAAAGATGGAGTCCAATGCTTGGAGATCCACGCGTGAAGAACAGGAAGGCTAGGCCATAAACCCCTGAATCTACAAATCAGAGCATGCTCTTTGTATTAGATCTCAGATGAAATGACATCTTCCCCAAATTTAATACATGGGGTGATGTCTATAGGTTTCATGGAGGATTCCTTGCTTTTTAAGATGTCTTTGAAGGAGGTTTCAAGAGATCCACACCTAAACTCTTTACCCAGCAATGGAAGAATAGGTAGATCTCCCTATTCCAGCTCACCAAGAACCTCGCCTTTCCTAGGAACACCCTCAGATGGTGATTGAATATGGCTAGGGTTTGCAGGACCATCTGAGCAAACAGTCACAGCATTGGTAAAGGCGAGGTTGATCCATGACCAAGGAACCCCTAAAGCTAGATTCGAGCCTCCACCGTCTGGCTAAAGAGCTCCAGTCTGAAGTCGTGGATCAACAGGGTTCACAGGCTTGTGTGTAGTGAGAGCAATGGCGTGCGTAGACACCATTAGGGTAGGGCAGGGCATGAGGGATGAAATATTAATGCATTTACCAAGTGTGAGGAATGGTTTCAAAGTTTTTTTCATCCATTTTTCCCTTGCTATTCCAAAATAGACCCAAATAAGGCCTAATTTTACTCTAGATGCCCTAAATTTTCCTATTCTCTACAAAACAATCTAACTTCATTATCACATATGTTAAACAAGGCCTAAATCCTATTCATGCCGAAGAGACACAATTATCCATTAACAATGTAATGTGATTATAAATTTAATTTTCCTTCCTGACAATTGATAGTCTATGATGGTACATTGTATTCTCTTACAATCATGAAAACAAAAAACAATATACCCATTGAATTCATTATTTGTATTTGCATTGATTCTATCAAAAACATTAGTAGTTACATGCCAAGATACTTAGAAATGATAATGATGAATTATTTGGTACTATAACATTATAAAGATATTCAGTTGTACAAAATATATCTATCAAAAGTGGGGAATAAATTTTCCAATGCATTGTCTTCCACTTGTACAAAAAATATATGGACTCATTGTAGGTGAAAAAGGTCACTGTAGGAATCCCAACTAAACTCACCATCACACTCATCAGAGTCATGATAAGTTTTTGTTGGACCAAAATTTTTGTTAAACCAAAACCCATAGGTGTTAGTCTCTGCTACAATCACCAGAGTTAGGATGTACAAGAGGTAGTTACTCCATGTCATGAAACATACGGGGAGCACTAAAAACACATGCCAAAAATCTCCCCCTTAGTGTTAGCCAAGTGATTTTTGAACTTGAGACCTATCACTCTGATACCATTTGTTGGAACACAATTATCGTTAAACCAAAACCCATAGGTTTTAGTCTCTACTAAAATCGCGAGAATTAGATCTATGACAGGTGGTTATTCCATGTCACGAAACTCACGGGGAGCGTTGGACACACATGCCAACAATTTTTTTACACTCACCATACCTCCACCATGCAAGAATGTTTTTAGACAAACCAGGCCATCTACCATCAGGAGGTGGATGCATAACCAAGGTAAATAGATGGTACGTTCCAAGGAAATCACTCCATGGAATTAGAGGGATATTTTCTTTGATCCATCTTCTTATAACCTCTTCTATATATGTGATTTGTAAATCCATGATACGGAGCACTACCATCCAAGATGTAACAATCATGTTTGTCACTTTAATGTTTCATCGTTACCATTGCACTCCAAAAATTCACAACGTCAACCCTTTTTCTCTATTAGGTTCAACTAAGAAGGGTGGTGAGAAACCCAAAAATTCTATCAGTGTAATGCTTGCATTATGTAGCTCATCTGCTTCCATGCTTGGGATGCAACGCAATAGTGACCACATAATTTTTCAATGCATCCATCTATAAAACATTAAAATAATATTGCATTCCAAATAACATCTTCATAACATATCTTGATGTAGATGGTATTTTTCTTCAACGAAACCCGCTGGAAATTTTTAAAAATAGGAATGTGCAGAAGTGGATATCTATGAACCATATAGATGTAACCTATAATTTTTTGAAAATAATTCTTTATACAAATTCTTGATATTGAATCCCCATGATGCATTTATTAATACAAATTACTGATACAAATTCTTGACACTAATTACTAATTCAAATTCATAGATGTACATAAACTAATATAAAACAAAATGTGTTTTTATATCATATATTACCCACAAATTACCTTTGATGTTTTGGTGATGTATTGGTGTTGGTGATAGTGATAGTGTTGTAATGAATGGAATAAACTATTTTAAACTCTTTGTATTACAATCCTTCTCTGTTCTCCATGATGTGTGTAGGAAAATAACATTATTTAAAAAACATTTAAACTCCTCTTTTCTGTGATGGGTGTAGTAAAAGAAAAAGATTTATCAAAAAAATCGAATCCCTACATTTTTATTCTTGTTGGTTGTATAGGATAAGTCTATATTTTATGAAGTCGTGGGGGGGGAAGAATATTTTTAAAATTTAATTTCTTCATTCTATTTTATATTTTATGGAGTCATGTAGGTGGGAAGAATACCGTTATACTTTAATTTGTTTTCACTTTGAAAACTCCCTCCTCCTACGTGGAAAATTTGAGCCTTTCCAAATATGATGTGGTTAAATGGTATGAGGATGTTGGGGCCCACATATTTATTTTTTATCATGTGTAAAAAAAAAATTAAATGGAAAGGTAGAGGATCCGTTAATTCCAATAAAAATGAGGTTGGAAAAGGTGACATCACACAGGTTTATGCGTGTTAGATAAGGCGCTCCTGTTAAAAGTGAAGTTTAGAATTTCCCCTAGGTGGTTAAGAGGTCAAACTACCACTCACACCGCAAAAGAATATTATATTTTTTGTATTTATTTTGTTGTTTATGAAATGAAAGGTTCCCATGCCCTTTAGTTAACCAAAATTTATGGTAATTAAAAATAAATGAATCTTACATGGTTTGGAATATGTTCCATGAAACTACTGTTCCTTGAGGTGATTTGCTAAATAATGCCCATTCCTAAAAATATCTTCCACATTTCACAACACTAACACAAAAATTCCCTTCATTTCTACATCATAGAAATCTATTTCTTTGTTACATAGCTTCCATGAGAATGCCGGTTAGGAGGCTTACTTTAAAGGTTTTGAAATCTCGGTTGAGATATTATAAACGTATTTGTAAGAAAAACCTACAACAAACCCGCAAACACTTTCCCTAACTTTCCAAAGCCTATATGGGATTTACATTTTTATTTATTTACTTCAATCTATTATATATGAGTATATATAAATACATTTTATCTTATATTTTTTTAATATACCAAGATATATTAATATATACATACATACACACACATAAAGATATACATTTAATTTTATTTATTATTATTAACATTCTAATTCTATTATGATTCGAGTGTGAAGCATCAAAGGATGATGGAAGCGATAATCTAGTCTAAATTATTCATAAATTGGAATTCAAACATGAGATTACATTGGTTAATGAACACAAGAGTCCACACAATCCCCATGTTGAGGCATTTTTTCAATTATAATATGATCTTATAATTTTTCATTCTAAACAAAAAATACTTGGTTGATGACAAGAGGCATTACATATCCTTCTCCTTATAACAACATCATCCTTGATGCAACACCACACCGTGAATATGATAAGTACTCATCAAAAGGGAGGAAACACATAATGAATTGTGTCACTAAAGAATATATATTATTGCAAATAAGTGGCCCTAAAGGATTAAGAAAAATTTTAGACTTTTCTTCAATTGTTAATGTGTTGTGAAGAACAGTTATCTCTACTATAGTATATCTAGCTAAATTTATCAATCATATCCAAACTTGTTTGGTGGTGTCATCTCATAAGTGTATTCATAATTATTAGTTTTATCATAAATACAGTTCCTTAGTTTCATGTTCCTTAACATTTGGACTATTATGTAGTTGCATTTCTTTTTTCATTATTTAGAAAGTAGATATCATTGTTTTAACTATGTTCCAATAATGCAATATGAAATGAGGTCGTCAGAGACCTAAAACCAATGCCAAAATGAAAATAAATTTCACATTCATAACCTTTTCACATTTCAACAACCATTATAACTTGACAACTCCCCAAAAAGGAAGGGTATATACATAAAATTTCCCATACCAAGGGGAAGATACAATCAACCAGCCATGAGACTATAACAACACAAATGGAATACCATAAGAACACCACATTTCCTCAGAAAGAGGAAACCTAAATAACTAAGAGGATAATGTAACATATCACTCCAAACATGGTCACAAAAACATAAAATCCATAGTAACAGGTTTATAATACGGTATACATAGAAGAAAGAAAAAATACTATGCCATAAACACATATATAGAAGGTCCCCAAGAAATAGGTAACAAATCATTGTGTACAATTCCTAATAAATATAAGTGTAGAAATATTTTCCAAAGGAATATGTATTCAATTATTTCAACTTCTTCTTAAAGGAACTAAAAGAACCAACAAATAATGTCAAGTATACCGTCTATATGTCTATCAATAAATCAAACATACCCAAAAATATAATTTTCCTCAAGTAGTCCATAATCTAAAAGAGTGTAAATGTCCAAAAACATAACCATATATTTTAAATATTAATATCATTTCCATGTCAATGGAAAACATCCTTATCCAACGGTACAAGAGAACAATAACCACTATTAGATCCCACCAATTGATATTGCATATCATAATGGACACTCCACTAAGGAAAACTAAGCGTCATGAGAGTCTCTGAATCATAACAAACTGAGTCTCACAAAATTATCTCAGCCATATAGGACTAAGAATCATTCATCTCTTTACCATAGGAGGACTAAGTTTCAAAAGTGTCACTACACCATAGGAGGACCGAGTATCAAGTTTCCAAGTGAGATCAAGTCACCGTATGGTCTCGTACACATAAACCATATTACCTAAAAAAATACATTAATTTCATGCATCATTAAGCATGCATGCATGACACCTTAGGTGTACACCCATACCACATATCAGTAAATTACAAACAAGATAGAACCAACTCATGAAAAATTAAAACACCCATATAACGCTATTCATGACATTCAATGAAGTGGGCTCAAAAACCATAAAGCTCCACTTTAAAATAGTTTAAAAACCAAGAATTTTATAAAAGCAAATAGAAAAGGCCAAGTGGCTACATTCAATCTTTGAAAATCTCATTAGAAAGAAAAAGTAAGAAAAATGATCCTTGAAGATTCCCAATAAATAAAATAAATAAAATTATGCTTACGAAAAAGTCATGTTTACAACTAAAATAAAAGTATAAAAAATCCACATCAAAACTATCCTGAGGACTTTACTGGCCTCATAGAGGCTTACTATAACACCGAGTACACATTACATCATATAAACATAATAAATGAACAAATAATTTATTTCCCATAATCCATGAATGAGTCATAATTGCCCATAATATCTATAATTTGGAATAGGAGAATTTATTTTCACTTGCAATAGCATACCCAATAATTTTCAAGCTAATTAGAGAAAGGTCACCAATAGTCTTATCTATTACTAAGTCTCATTATTACTCAATCATATAACGTAAGAATGATTGTTGTAGTCTTACAAGGTTTAGAGTTTTTAAGATCTGAAGATAAACTAACATTGGACTATGCATTGATGTAGGATTGGGTTGTTGTTGCTTTTCAAATAAGGACTTAAATGAAAGCAATAGTCAAGGGATAGAAATTCCCTCCTCTTTAATGGGAGAGGTTCCCTTATTTAAAGGTAAAAACTTATTCACAAATGTACAACGTTTAGTTTTAAAGAGGAACTCTAATATCATGAAAGTGTTTTAAATGACCGATTATCAATACAAAACGACTGAAGAACTAAGGAATGGGAAAAGGTAGAATAGCATTCTCGGGAAATATAGATAGCAAAATAATCGGTTATAAATGTTGAAGTGGGATCATATAGAACAAAATCATTTGTGTTAAAACCATAAGATGTTATTTCATAGAATCAAATTTCCAGAGATGACATCCACAAGAATATAAAGCTTCTTGATGCAAAATAGATTAATGCTTCAATAATTTTAACAGATAGGAAAGAATGGATAAGCACAGATAGAAATAGAAAGGGAAATCTTCTTGTATTGATATCTTTTGACTCTTTTACACATTTAAAAATAATCAAAGTTCTAGCACCTTAGAATGGCATGGAGAGCTCATTATATATCTTACAAATTGGTTACATTTGGTAACCATTTCTTTTAATTAAAATATTAATTAAGGAAATGCACAAAACAATGTCCTTAATTAATTCACAAGGAGCTCAACACTAAAAATAGAAGAAGAGAAAGAGGAGATAGAAGAAGAGACATCCGATTATGACCGAGGTGGGCCCACTGATTTGAGGATCTGATATATATATTTCTTCGATGCTTCTACTATTTCCACGCCTCTTGGAATTGTGGTGTTGGTAGTGGCGTGAGTCCAAGTGCCTAGACATTTCTCCATATCTTTATCGAATTTGGGATGCTCCAGGTATTCTTTATTTTCCTCAACAATTACAGATTGAAGGGAGCAAATTCCTTTATCTTATCTTTGGTAATTGAATCCTCTCTGAATAATTCATCCTTGAAATTTTTTTTGAATTGAGATTTGATTTCTTGAAGAGACAATGGAATTCCTGAAATTTCATCTTGAAGTTGGTAATGGATATATTTAAAGGTAGATGAAACACAAGTTTTAAAAGACTCTCCTTTCTACCATACGTTCTTTAATTCTCCCAGTGCTTCTTCCAGAACCTTCATCTTCCATTCGACACTTAAAAATCCATGCCTTTGACAAGTTATTCTTGGCATCATCAAATACATTTTTGACCAGCAAGATCTTCTCATCAGTTTAGCCCATTAGGCGGAGGTCTGTAATACAACTACTCTATAGCTTCAACTCTTTATCCATAGCTTTGATTGAGGAAGAGATTCTTTGTTGTAGATTAATCACCTTCTCGTTGCCTTTGAAGTCTTCCTCAATGAAATTAAATCCTATTATAATCATGTCATTCACCATGGCCTCAACAACCTTCCCATAAGTAGAATACTTATCTATGTCTCTGATGCTCTGAACTTCATCCTGGCTGAGAATCATGGGGGCTGGAAGAGTAGCCAGTGGGGAAGGATCCAAAACCTTATCTTTGGCCAACAATGACTTGATAAAGTTGGAAAGAACTTGGTTCTATTCTTCCAACTATTCTATGGTCTGCTTGCCCTTATCAACTCATTCAATAATCCTTGTTACCATTTCCTGAAGTTTATATACCTCACTCTCAGGAGTGGATTCTCTCATTGGGATCCTTGAAAGCTCTAAATTAGAGACCAAAATATCCTTCTCTACCTTATCAACCTTGGACTTTACAACTTCCAGGAACTATTGGCCCTGAGCATCAGTTACTAACCTTGAAGTGGTCTTGGCTTTCTTTGCAGGAGGGGGAGGGACAGTACACAACAGAGCTGCCACACCATCAAAATTTGTCCCTACCAAATGAGAAGAAGATTTCCTCTTCTTGTTTTCAACCAATGGCTACACCCAAGAAAAGGTAGAAGAATAAAAGGAAGGAACAAGAGGCCCAAGAGCAAGTGAACTCATGGGAGTTAGATTATTAATCATTGTTACCTCCAGTAGAGAAGTACTGATACCTTAGGAACTTCCTCTCCAGAGGATTCTGGTATACTAGGATGTTCAACACTTGGCACTTATTTTCCTTCTGCAATAGTGATTTCATGAGCTTCTGCAGGATCTGGCACTTCACCATCTTCACTTTCACTAAGAAAAATAATGTTCTTTGGTCCTAAAGGTAATTCTGAATGCTCAAGAATATATTCTTCCTCAATTGGTTCCTGTTTAGCCTCTTTCATCTTCTTTTGATACGCTTGAGTAGAGGAAGAGGGAGTAGATGATTGAGGCTCTTTTATTGAAGAAGGAGGAAGGGTTTTCTCAAGTACCTTGGTGATGGATGTATGTGATTCCTTCCCAGGTGTGGATGTATCTGTGGAAGAATATCCACCCTAATTATTCTTGAGCTCACGAACCTTCCTGTCAAACCAAACTTTAGTTCTTACAAGAACAGGGGCAATAATCTCAACCAAATCATTTCTCTCTTTTTAGTACCAATCCAGATCTTCTAAAAGAGTGTGTTTGATTTATGTTTCATATTCAAAGGATTCTAAGTCCTCATCATCATCCTTAAATTATTTCAGCAACTTGGTAGATATTGAGATCTATAATTTTTTGTAGACAGAGTCTGCCATAGTGCCTCCATCTGGCTTCAAAATAATCTGCACAATCAACCTAGTAATCCTCAGTATCTAGGTTGTGATGATAGATTATAATGAGGTTCTAATCAATAAAATTGTTCAGATCAAAACAAGTTCTAGGTATGAAGAAATGAATAGTGAGAGGAGTGATAGCCCTTTCTACATTTTGGGCATCCAAAGATGTTTTACATGTATAGTTTCCCAAGGAGATAGGGAAACTTAGACTAGTGACATTCTTGTCCCTGTAGGTTCTATGCAGTTTATCAAGTTGCCTGCACACATCAACAAGAGCCATTTTATCATTACAAAGTATGGGGAGCTTGAGGGGTGTAATTTCATAGCCAGCCAACCTAATGTATGAAAACCTCTTGAATTGGATGAAGAAAGCCCCATACTTGGCTATCAAGTTCATAGCTTCATCAAAAAATCTCCTTATAGTATCACCTTCCAAGATTCTTATAATATATATGGTGAAAGCATCATTGAATCTTTTGAAATTGTGATTGCTAGCTTCAAGGGTAAAATGAGGGTAGTATATGTAAATAGGCTCATTCTTTTGGTTGTCCATGTAGGTGAAACCGAACCACTTCCAGGATGTAGCCAGGGTATACATTAGATAAGAAGTCATATAGAACTTCTTAGTTTGTTGAACACTACACAATTTCTCAGTCAAATTATGAAAACAATTTCAACCCAGTTAATGTTCTGTTTGCCCTCACAGATGATATTTATAGAGGGGCACATCTAGAAGTGAAATTCATTGGTGGAAAGAAACCCCATGACATGGGTGAGTAAAATAATAAAATTAGAAAACTCCTCATTAAAATCAACCCTTAATAATGCCTTAGAGAGTCGGGAAACTACCTTCTTAGGGTTCTTTAACCATGATTTTTCTATTAATACCTTGTATTTCTTGTTGTCTTGATCGAACAGGGTTTGAACTTGAGCATGAGTGAGAACTATGGAATCTTCAGTCTCTGGAATGTGTAGGGTAGTAGAAATGGTGGAAACATCCTATTTAGCAATTGATTCCCCATGCACATTAGTAAATTTCTTGGTATTCGGGTACAAATGGGCTCCACAAGCGAGCACAGTGTCGACACACTATACAGAGATAGGAAAGCATCCATGTATGCAATTCCACTATTAGTGATCATTTTTGTCATGGGAGTAGGATTAGAGCATGTTAGTATATCCCAAAAATATCCAAAATCTAAGTGCCGAAACTCACTATCTCCAATATCAAGTACAGAGGTCTCAAGAGGTGACACATTTTCTTGACCTTGAAACTTGATCTTCATTTTTTGCAGCGTGCAGGGGAGTATCCTTCCAAGATCAAAATCACGATGAAAATACAAAGGGATATAGGGGCATGAGAAAATGAATTTAATAGCAAGGATTCGAGAAAGAGATGACAAACGAGCAATGTGACAAATGCATAGGGGATATTCCCATTAAATATCCATTCAAGAGAGATAAGGTCATTAAATGCACATTAAATTCACCTTACACTGACTCAAAAATGTGAAAAGATAGAAAAGTAGAGGAAAATGGCCCATACAGTATTTGGTATGTATTTGGGACATGAGGGACATGAAGATGTGATTCAGCCAATGCACATGGTGTGGGGAATCTGTGCACAGAAAACACAGATGCATTTAGGATAGATGGGAAAAAAATACACGAAGAACCGATGCAGGGGATGCGGGTGATCGGGGAAAAGGAAGTCCGGGTGAACTTGGGACAAATGGGTCAAAATTTTTTGATAAAGCCATCAGTCAAGGATTTATGGGGAAAGTGGCCAATCAGCAAACAAAAGGCACAGTAGTACTTGGGACATCAGGGAAAAAATTGTCTGATAGACCCGTAAATCACCAAAATAACTCCAATAAATGCAAATTTTAACTATCTCCTCAAATTTTCACTTCACTAGAACATTACTAAAGGGTGTCAACTCAAATTTTTAAAAATTTCTTACTTTTGAAAGAGGGGAAATTTTGAGAGGAAAAAATTGGCTCTTTCTAGGGATGACTTGACTAGATCAAAAGAATGAGGCAAGACAAGAACTCAAGAAAAACTCATGGAAAGGAGACCAGTGCCTTATCCATTGGGAAAATAGATTCAAAGGCAAGACAATACAGAAGACAACACACCAAAAACAAGGAAAGGAAAACAACAAAATAAAGGCAAGGGAAAGAAAACACACACTGTACATAATATACATAGGACTCAAAAAAGTTCAGGTATTTCCCACTATAAGGGAGTGGGAGAGAGGATCCATCAATGTAATCAAGATAGAAATAATATTCACCAGTAAAGTTCCTGATTCTAAAAGGACCAAGCCAAAGATAATCAAACTTACCATGGCTTCCTCAAGGTTCATGTCTTTTATCCCATAGCAAAACAATGTCTCCAACTTTGAAATCTATGGATTTGGTTTTCTCGTCAACCAAATATTTCACCTTCTGCTGATTGGAAGATATTCTAACAAAAACCTACAACTTGTCTTCATTCAACTTATGAAGATACATGATCCTTTTATCTAAAGAATCATTGAAACTAGTGTCCTCAATGGCATTCATCAAATACAAAGTTGTTAGCTCCACTGTCACTGGTAGTTGGGCTTCCACACTATACACCACTTGAAAAGGGGACATCCCACATGATCTTTTAGGTGTAATCCTATCTACCTAGAGAGCATCATAGAGCTTTTTTTTTGAGTTTCTCTAAGATTCATTAAGTTTCCTTACAATAGCCACTAGATTCTTGTTGGTTGATTCTTCTTGTCCATTCCCTTGAGGGTAGTAATCTGAAGAGTGAGAAAGGGAAATTCCCTATCCATAAATGAAATCCATCATCTCAGTAGAAGAAAAATTTGAAGCATTATCAATCACAATCTTATTTGGTACTCCAAACCTTGCCAAGATGTTTTCTTTGATGAAATTACATACCACCTCAGAAGTAGTACTCTTAACTGGAATGGCTTCTACCCACTTAGTGAAATAATCTGTGGCACTTAACACATGATTATTTCCTACACTTGAAGATGGGTTGAGTGTTCGAATGAAGCCCAAACCCCACTGTTGAAAGGGTTCTTAAATCACAACTAGTTTAAGCGGTAAAGCAGCCAACTTTTGTCTTCCCACAAAGGTTTGACAAACTTCACATTTGTTAACCCACCTTGATGAATCCTTTAAAAATTAGGCCAATAGTACATTGCACAAAGAATTTTGTGGGAAGTTATGGCAGATGAGAAATGACCCCCACAGGCTTGATCACGGAAGGCTGAGAAAAGCTTCTTCTGTTGCTCTTTGTCAACACATTTCAAGAATCTTCCATCCACTTCTAGTTTGAACAAAGCATTCTCCCACAACATGTACTATGTTGATATTATTTTAATAGCCATCTTCTCCTTAGCTGTTAAATGAGATGGACATTCACCATAGGTGAGGAAGTGAGCAATGTCAGTGTACCATTCATCCGTTGAGCTGAGAAATAGAACAATAGGAACATCAACCTCATCCTTAGGCAACACATGACTAGCTCCTGCAACAATGAGTTCACACAGGCCTTTACACCAAACTAATTTAGTTGGTCTGATGTCAATATCATATTCTTGAATCTTTTCTACCCAGTATCCTCCCTTATTTCCAAATTCTTGTTGTGTAAGAATAGACTTGATGGTTTTATCAAGCACTGGTACCACAGAGTGAGGGTTAAGGATATAGAATAAAAATTGCTTAATAGCTTTAACTACTGCAAAAGAATGTTTCTCCATCATAGTGTACTTCAAATCGTGATTTTTAATAATATAACTCATGAATGCAATTGGGAGCTCATGACCTTAAGAATCTTTCTGGATCAACATAGCAACCAGGGTATTTTTTGTGGCATAGCAATAGATAATAAAATCTTTGCTAAAATATAGACATGCTAAGATAGGAGTCTTAGAAATAGATTTTTTTATATTTTCAAATGCTTCCTTTCTATCAGTTGACCAACCAAATGTCTTCTTTCCTTTCATCATCTGAGAGATATTCAAAGTAAACTCTACAAAATCATGGATGAATCTTCTCAGGAAGTTGATCTTACCAAAGAAATAATGCACTCCCTTTTTTGTTATAGGAAGAGGAATCTATTGAATAGCTTAAACTCATCTAGGATCAATTTTGATTCCTTCCTTAGAGAAAACATGTCCCAACAATTTTCCCTCCGTGACACAAAAGAAAGATTTCTTGAAATTTAGGGAAACTCCATGTTCTCTGCATTTCAAGAGAACTCTTTCTAGATGCTAAAAGTGATCTACTCTATTTTTGGAAAATACAGTTAGGTCATCTAGATAGATGACAATAAATTTTACTTTCATACTTCCAAAATCCAAATCCATATCTCTCTTAAAGGTGGCACCGACATTAATGAGACCAAAGGGCATCATCTTTTAAGCAAAAGTACCCCAAGGAGTGGTAAAGGAAGTCTTGTGTTGATCTGCAGTGTTGACTTCTACTTGGTTGTATCCTGAGAAACCTTCAAGCATGGATAACATCTCAGCTCCTGTACCATCTTCCAACACCGGGTCCATCATGGGTAGGGATAGTTATCTTTCAGAGAAGCCTGATTCAGATTCTTGAAATCAACACAGATCCAGATCTCACCATTTTTATTCCTGACAAGCACAATATTAGAAATCTATGTTGAATGATGGATGGGGAAAATAATTTTGGCCTTCAACAACTTTTGTATCTCCTAAAAAATGGTTTCAGCAATCTTTGGATTGTACTGCCTTTTCTTTTGTTTGAAAGGTTTAATCCCCAATTTGAGAGTAATGAAATGTTGCATTTATTTTGGCGGAAAAGATTTCAGATGATCATAAGAATAAACAAGTACATCAACATACTTCTTCAAAAGATTTAATACCTTCTTATTTTCCTGTTGTGTGCAACATTTCCCAATGTTCACCATTTTGGGGTCACCAGAGCCCCCAATGTTAACCTTTTCATATTCAGCAGATTGTTGGGATCCTCTAGAAAAATTTTCCTTAACATACCTGTCATCTTTATCAAAATTTTTCTCCAGACTCACCATCCCTTTAGGGATCTTGTTACCTTTTAGTCTGAGGAACCCATCTTGATCTGTCTCCTCTTTAACACCTTCCTCATTGGAATATACACTCTCACGAGGAAAACTATCACTTCCTTCGAAATACAATTGTTCAAATTTATCCCTGAGTTCCAAGAAAGAGAGAAATTGTTGATCATCATTGAAAACTTTCCAGTTTCTTGCATTATCTGGTACACTTGGTCTATGGATCATTTGAATGGTGAATTTATCCTGAGAGAAATTAGGGTGAGGTATCAGCAATGATCCTAAAATAGCTTGGGAATTAGCCCCATTATTTGTTTCCCTTGGCACTTCTTCGATGGAGAAGGCATCAAGAAATTCAATAGAATCCCAAACCATATTCCTATAATTCTTCAATCTTCTATTCTTTACTTGGAAAAGGTTTCTAACTTGTTTAACAACTAGTTCCACGTATCCACAAGCCAGAAGATTCTTCACACCTTTCTCCTTTTCCATGTTAAGTCCAAGGATGAGAGCTTCATACTCTGTTGTGTTATTTGTATTTTTAAACTATAGTTTGAGTGAGAAAGGATGAACCTTTCCTTCTGAAGATATGAGTACCACACCAGCCCCATAACCAGCCAAGTAACAACTTCCATCAAATTCCAAATTCCAAACACCATTAGGATCATGAAATACTTCTTTGGGACATTCCAATTTATCCCAAGACATAAGCATATAGTTGTCATGCCCATTATCTTCATAAATTATTTGTGCTTTAGGATCACCTATCTTTTACACGATATACTGAGATTGCTTATCAAGAAACAACTTCATCTTGCCATTGATTGGTATAAGGGCATGTGACCAATCCATTTGAATTTCTCCTCCCACATTCTTACAGAATATCCTACTCAATAGCATGGCATATGAAGGAGGGATATCAGCTACCAGAATAGTAGCTAAAACCTTTTTCTCAGGTAAGGTAGCAAAAGCTACCTGTGCATATTTAATTTTTCTAGCTAAGGGCACCTCCCTACTCTCCATAGAATAACAAGAACCAATAGTGCATGTGAGGGTAAGACCTAGAGCATGGGCCACTTTGGAAGGTATTACATTATTTTATGCTCCTGAGGTGACTACAGCCATAAGGTTTAGTTGAGGTGCGGAAGATGGAGTAGTCAAAATACCTTTAGAAGTATTGGGTGAAGTTTTGGAATGGGAATTGACAAAGTGGACCATTTTGGCAAAGGCTTTTGAATGATTTTTATAGTACTCAACCTCTATAATTTGGATTTTTTTCTTCTTAAGGTGATCGACGATATCAAAATATCTAGAGGTAGATGGGCTATCATCACTAGGAATCCTAGGCTTATCAGGTTTAGGAACTAGAGAAAAAGAATTTTTAACAGTAGGATTAGGAAAAGATGAATTAAAAAAACTCACCTTGTGTGTGGATGCAGTGGGAATAGGAGATCCTCTTTTTGCAACTGCGGGGATAGTCGTCGAATGCTCCTTGGACCTCTTAGTGGGATGCATCACTTTATCCTTCTTATTTGTCTGTTCCTGAGTCATAACAACATATGACTCACTGTTCATCTCTATTACTAATTTTTCATAATCATCTTCTTCATCAACACCTTCAGTGGTGAAGAAATTAAATCAAGATCCTTCAAGTTCTTCCAGCGCTTCATCAGCCTCTTCCTCAGGTTCTTCAAAATCTTCATTAACCTCTTCATCATCACATTCTTCAACCTCACAAGTTGCATTAACAGGGACTTTGATGGGTGGTCCATCAATTTCCAGGCTTTTCTGAGAGGAAGGCAAACAATTTCTAGGCTAAAAATTCCTCCTTGGAACATCTGTTTAAGGAGCATGCTGAGATAATTGTTTCTTGATGACAATAAGATCATTAGCAAAATTTTGTACTAATTTATCTTCATTAGCTCCAGGAGTAGAGGAAGAGGAATAAGAAGATTTTTATTATAAAGGATCTCTTTTCAATTTACCAGACATGATTAAGTCATCTTCAACACTAACGGCTAATCTCTGGTCCTCATCCAATGTTGCAAGGTTGGCTCTTCTCATCGCATAGCTTACTCTAGGCGATTGAGCATTCAGGAAGAAACATTTTTGAATTTGATCTATAGGTTTGGTATCTGGTGGGATTTTGTTAATCAACTTATTAAACCTAGCCAAAAATTCTGTCATGGGCTCCTATGGTTCTTTCTTTATTTGAGAAATTTGGGCTAGCAAAGCATGCACATCTTCTGTAGGTTTGAAACGGTTCTCAAATCCTATTCTCATTGTGGTCCAATTGGTAATGGCCCCAACAGGAAGATGATAGAATGAATCTTCCACATTATCTTACAAAGTCTCTACAAAAAGCCTCACCGAGAAGTCTTCATGCTCAACTCCGAGGACTCCACATGCAACTATGAAAGCTGCAATATGCTCATCAGGATGCACCTAGCCATCACCTTTGAACTTGGAAAAGTTCTTCTTGTTACCCTTGGGTAACTCATCCAAAGGTTGAGGGAGGGAAAGAGGCCCAACACGATGGCCCCAATGTAATGGAACTGCCATCCTTGGAAAAACTACTTGAAGAGGAACTGAAACACTAGCAAAAATCAAAGCATGGAGATTAGAGCTAAGTTGCTCTTGAGGGATACCACTCCCAAGGATTCTGTTTTCAACAGGGGATGTGCTTGTAGAACGAGCTCTTCTATTTCTCCCTGTTGAAGGAACATGAAAACCTTGTTGCTCCAAGAGTTGAAACTGAGAATCTTTGATTCCAAGAGCCCTCCTACCATGGGTAAATATTAGAGTTTCTAGATCAAAAAATGATCAAGAAATTTTTCTTAAAACTGGAATCCGTAAAAAATGAATCCCTAATAGAGTCACTAAAAATGGTTGGTTGTCAAATAAGGACTTTTATGAAAGCAATAGTCATGGGATAGAAATTCCCTCCTGCTTAATGGGAGAGGTTACCTTATTTAAAGGCAAAAAATTATTTACAAATGTACAACGTTTAGTTTTAAAGAGGAACTCTAATATCATGAAAGTGTTTTAAATGACTGATTATCAATACAAAAGGATAGAAGAACTAAGGAATGAGAAAAGGTAGAATATCATTCTCGAGAAATATAGATAGAAAAATAATTCCTTATAAATGTTGAACTGGGATCATATAGAACAAAATCATTTGCATTAAAGCCGTAAAATGTTATTTCACAGACTCAAAGTTCCAGAGATGACATCCACAAGAATACAAAGCTTCTTGATGCAAAATAGATTAATGATTCAATAATTTTAACAGATAGAAAAGAATGAATAAGCACAAATAGGAATAGAAAGGGAAATCTTCTTGTATTCATAGCTTTTGACTCTTTTACACTTTTAAAAATAGTCAGAGTTTCAACCCCTTAGAATGGCATGGAGAGCTCATTATATATCTTATAAATTGGTTACATTTGGTAACCATTTCTTTTAACTAAAATATTAATTAAGGAAATGCACAAAACAATGTCCTTAATTAATTTGAAGGAGCTCAACACTTAAAATAGAAGAAGAGAAAGAGGAGCTACAAGAAGAGACATCTGATTATGGCTGAGGTGGGCCCACCGATTTGAGGATCCGATATTTGAATTTATTCAATTCTTATGCTATTTCCATGCCTCTTGGAATTGTAGTGTTGGCAATGGCACGAGTCCAAGTGCTTGGAGTTTTCTCCATATCTTTATCAAATTTGGTATGCTCCAGGTATTCTTTATTTGCCTCAGTAATTGTAGATTAAAGGGAACAAATGCCCTTTTATCTTCTCTTTGGTAATTGACTCCTTTCTGAACAAGTCATCCTTGACAAATGTTTTGAAGAGAGCTTTGATTTCTTGAAGAGAGAAGGGAATGCCTGAAATTTCATCTTGAAGTTGGCAGTGGATATCTTTAAAGGTAGATGAAACACAAGTTTTAAAAGACTCTCCTTTCTACCATACGTTCTTTAATTCTCCCAATTCTTATTCTAAAACCTTCATCTTCCATTCGACACTGAAATCCATGCCTTTGAAAAGTTATTCTTGGCATCATCAAATACATTGTTGACCAGCAAGATCTTCTCATCAGTTTAGCACATTAGGTAAAGGTCTGTAATACAACTACTCCAGAGCTTTAGCTCTTTATCCATAGCTTTGATTGAGGAAGAGAGTCTCTGTTGTAGATTAATCACCTTCTCATTGGCCTTGAAGTCTTCCTCAATGAAATTAGAGCCTGCTATAATCATGTCATCCACCATGGTCTCAACAGCCTTCCCATAAGTATAATTATTATGTATGTCTTTGATGCTCTAAACTTCATCTTGGATGAGAATCGTGGGGGCTGGAAGAGCAGTCAATGGGGTAGGATCTAAGACCTTATCTTTGGCCAATAATGACTTGATAAAGTTGGAAAGAACTTGGTTCTATTATTCTAACTGTTCTATGGTCTGCTTTCCCTTCTCAACTTGTTCAATAACCCTTCTTATCATTTCTTGAAGGTTATGCACCTCACTCTCAGGAGTGGATTCTCCTATTTGGATCCTTGAAAGCTCTAAATTAGAGACCAAAATATCTTGCTCTACCTTATCATCCTTGGGATTTGTAACTTCTAGGAACTACTGGCCCTGAGCATCGGTTGCTAACCTTGAAGTGGTCTTGGCTTTCTTTGCTGGATGGGGATGGAAAGAACACAACATAGCTGCCACAACATAAAAAATGGCCTTGTTAGATGAGAAGAAGATTTCCTCTTCCTATTTTCAACCAAGGGTTACACCCAGGCAAAGGTAGAAGAGAAAGAGGAAGGAACAAGAGGCCCAAGAGCAAGTGAACTCATGGAACTTAGAGTATCAACCATTGTTTCCTCCAGTAGAGAATTCTTGAGACCTCAATAGCTTCCTCTTCAGAGGATTTTGGTATACCAGGAGGTTCAACACTTGACACTTATTTTCCTTCTGCAACAATGATTTCAGGAGCTCCTGCAGGATCTGGCACTTCACCGTCATCACTCTCACTAAGAACAATAATATTCTTTGGTCCTGAAGGTAATTCTGAATGCTCAAGAAGAGATTCTTTCTCAATTGGTTCCTTTTTAACCTCTTTGATCTTCTTTTGATACACATGAGTAGAAGAAGAGTGAGAATATGATTTAGGATCTTTTATTTAGGAAGGAGGAAGGGTTTTCTTAGGTACCTTGGTGCTGGATGCATGTGCTTCCTTCTTAGGTGTGGAACTATCTCTAGAAGAAGATCCAAACTAATTCTTCTTGAGCTAATGAACCTTCCTGTCAAACCAAACTTTATTTCTTACAAGAACAGGGGCAATAATCTCAACCAAATCATCTCTCTCTTTTTTGTACCAATCCAGATCTTCTAAAGGAGTGTGTTTGATTGATGTTTCATATTCAAATGATTGTATGTCCTCATCATCATCCTTAAATCCTTTAGGAACTTGGTAGATATTGAGATCTCTAATTTGTTGTAGAGAGAGTCTACCATAGTGCCTTCATCTGGCTTTAAAATCATATGCACAATCAGCCCAATAATCCTCAGTATCTAGCCTGTGATGATAGATTATCCCAAGGTTCTAATCAATAAACTTCTTTAGATCAAAACAAGTGCTAGGTTTGAAGAAATGGACAGTGAGAGGAACGATAGCCATTTCTACATTTTGGGCATCCAAAGTTGTTTTACATGTATAGTTTCCAAAGGAGATATGGAAATGCAGACCAGTGATCTTCTTGTCCCTATAGGTTCTATGTTGTTTATCAAGTGACTGGCACACTTCAACCAGAGCCATTTTATCATTGCAAAACATGGGGAGCTTGAGGGGTGTAATTTCAAAGCCAGCTAACCTAATGTATGAAACCTCCTGAATTTGATGAAGAAAGCCCCATACTTCGCTATCAGGTTCATAGCTTCATTAGAAAATATCCTAGCAGTATCACCTTCCAAGAGTCTTACAATATACATGGAATTGTGATATCTAGCTTCAAGGGTAAACTAAGGGAATTATGCATAAATAGGTTCATTCTTCTGGCCCTCCATGTAGGTGAAACTGAACCAGTAATGGGATGTAGCAAGGGTATACATGAGATAAGAAATCATATAGAACTTCTTAGTCTACTAAACACTAGACAATTGCTCAGTCAAATTCATGCAAACAATTTCAGCCCAATTAATGTTCTACTTGTCCTCACAGATGATCTTTATAAAGGGGCACATCTAGAAGTAAAATTCATTGGTGGAAGGAAACCCCATGATATGGGTGAGAAAAATAATAAAGTTAGATAGCTCCTAATTAAAATCAACCCTAAATAATGCCTTGGAGAGTTGGGGAGCTCCCTTCTTAGGGTTATTTAACCATGATTTTGCTATGTGGGCATTTTATTTCTCACTGTCTTGATCGAATAGGGTTTTATCTTGAGCATGATTGAGAACTATGGAATCTTTAGTCTTTGGAATGTGTAGGGCAGAAGTAATGGTGACAACATCCTATTTAGTAATTAATTCTGCATGCACATTAGTAATTTCCTTGGTATCTGGGTAAAAATGGGCTCCGTAGGCAAGCACAGTGTCAACACACTATAAAGAGATAGGAAAACTAGACACGTATACAATTCCACAGTCATTGATCATTTGTGTGATGGGATCAAGATTAGAACATGTTAATCTGCCCCAAAAATCTCCAAAATCTAAGTGTCAAACCTCACTATCTCCAATATCAGGTACAAAGGTCGCAAGAGGTGACACATGTTCTTGAACTTGAAACTTGATCTTCATTATTTGCAACATATAGGGGAATAGCCTTCCAAGATCAAAATCATGACGAAAATGTAAAGGGATACAATCGCATGAGCAAATGACTTTAATGGAAAGGATTCGAGCAAGAGATGGCAAGCGAGCAATGTGACAAATGCATAGGGGATAGTCCCATTAAATATCCGTTCATGAGAGAGAAGGTAATTAAATGTGCATTAAATTCACCTTGCACTGACTCAAAAAGATGAAAAGTGGGAAAAGTGGAGAAAATTGGCCCGAACGGTCTTTCGTACATTTGGGACATGAGGGATAAGAAAACACGATTCGACCGATGCACGCGGTGTGGGGAATCCATGAACAGAAAGCACAGATGAATTTGGGACAGATGGGACAAAATTACATGAAGAATTCGATGCGGGGGATCGGGAAAAAGAAAGTCTAGGTGAACTTTGGACAAATGGGTCAAAAAAATTCAATAATGCCATCAATCAAGGATTTGTGGGGAAAGCAGTTGATCGATGAATAGAAGGTGCAGTAGTACTTGGGACATGAGGGACAAAAATGTCTGACAGACCCTCAAATCACCAAAATGACTCCAATAAATGTGAATTTTCACTATCTCCTCAAAATTTTACTTCACTAGAACATTACTAAAGGGTGTCAACTCATAATTTTTCAAATTTCTGACTTTCAAAAGAGGAGAAATTATGAGAGGACAACAGTTGTGAAGAAATTTAATGATTTTTGAGAGATTTCATGTCTATGTAATTATTCGACCTTTGAATATCAAATCATATTAGATAGGTTTATCCATTATTATTTTTAAATTATGACCATTTGTCAAGATATAAAGGAATAATAATGAGATATCTTAAGATTGCAAAATAGATTATGCTGAGATATGTTAAATAGTTTCTCATAATGTAGTAGGAATTAATGTGGAAAAGAGTCCAAGGCCAAATCAAGTGTTTCTAAAAAGGGATATACGTCTTCTCGGTACCAAATACTATAAAATTCCACTTTGAATACAATATCCAATTTTAATTTCCAATAATAAATAGAAATTAATAGAAACTAACCACTCTTCTTCTGTCTCCATGCCTATCTCACAATTTCACCCATAATAATACTTCCTAAATGTGACACTAAGAAATCAAATAACCATACTTTGAATATCCCTACATGGTCTGAAATAGTACCTAAATATAACATAGAATTGGGGACCCATTTCAACATGCTCTCTAGGATCCATATACATAGTGCCACAAATGGAAAATAGTACATTACAATGACTCCACATAATAGACTAGGAAAACTTGATATGATACTCATGCTATGAACATACAACCCATTACATAAGACTCATAACTAATTTTCCCCATAGGTTCAAGTAGTTGAGCCTCCATTCTAATACCAACAATAATGTCCACAATTTTATCACCTAAAATATAATAGAATAAATCACAATTTTTTGTAATTACTTACCTTACATTGAACCAATGTACTTAAAGTTTACATTTATATTTTCAAATGCACCACATTTTATTAGTTAAGAAGTATTACCATTTTGGAAGCATATATACAGTCATCATGTCTCAAAAATACACACAACAAATGAGATTCATTTCATTTTATATTTTTATCATGCATTAGATTCCATAGTTTGTTTGCATTACTTATTTAAATCAAATCGTCAATTTAGGTTGATTTCTCAAAGGATGTGTCATTCAGACGTGACCCGAAATGCATGTTAAGTTTATAATAGGTCCTTCACACAATCTTTACATGTGTGTAAGGGTTGAAAATAAGAGAACTTATTATACCATTAAGAGCCATTAAGGATTTTATCCCATAGTAATAAAATGAAGCTTTGTTTACATTATCTTTCACATTTTAATTTGGATCATCCCGAGATACCTATATTTCTCAAAATAAATCTTATTACTATTTTCTCCCTTTGAAGAATCATTGGATAAGTTAAAATTAGAAATCATATTCATGAACACTCTCCAGATTGAGATAACTTCTAACTATACCACATTTTATCAAACATACATAACATAAAGAAAAAGTATGCCCATATAAAGGTTTACAATGGAACAAGTTGGTCCACCACCCATATAGGTTATTAGGTTCACATCATATTTATAGTTTAATTTTCCATTTAACATTATTGGTCATAAAATATTTAATCGAAATGATTCTTGATCTTATGAATAGTCTACACCACCTAGTTTTCAAACACGATTCCATGATTTCCAAGTTACAAACCAACATAGTACCACTATTTCTATCAAATGACCTCAACACATATAAAAGGAGGGATAATTTTAAATTTCACATATTATTCATATTTATCCAAGGGCTCAATAGATGAAATAATTCTTGCACATTAATATAAGAAAAGGATTTAATTAGATAAAAAGGAGTGAGAGTTAGGAAATGTAATGGATATATAATTTTATTATAGATTCACAATATACATTGCCAAATATTAAATATTATGAAGTGCATTAACTAAAAACATAGAGCAATATGTTTATATTGAATACCACAGTATGTAAATAACATAAAACTGAAAGTAAATAAACACAATGAGAAAATATATAAGTGGCAAAACCATGGAAGGTGAAAAAACCACTTAAAATAATTTATATTTATTGAGAATAATATTTCACCCAACACACCCACTCATTTATCTCGCATAAATGTCACCATCGGTAGTGTAACTAATATCTAATGAGATTACTAATTATATACAAGGTGGGTGGTCATGATCCACTCTTAAAGATAACCCACATTATGGTCTATCATGCCTATATTTCAAATATAATATATATGCCAAAAAAATATACTCTTTGGTGGAATATTAAATATGTATTTTCCCACTGAATATTATAAGTCCAAAACTCCCCCTTAATATTAAGTAGAGAAACACACAAAATTTCTTTTACATGTCAAAGTTTATTCTAAATACTACGTTCCAAGTCAAATTTTTATACAAAAATATTCACAAACCATAAATCAACAAATGATTTAGGATATCATGAAAAAAATTTATTTCACAGATTTTGTAGTTTCGCAGTGTACTACAATATTTTCACTCGGTGTTTTCAACTTCGTGATACACTACATTAGAGTCCTGCAGACTTATACAAGTTGTTATCAACTATAAGTGCAATACAAAGTAACATTACAAATTATCAAGATAAATTGATTAAGAATAAAGTCTTACATAATATTTTTGTGTTAATAAACTCTTCATATATATTGTTTCTCCTAGGATTACAAGTAAACTTTACATACAAGACCATTTACTTCAAAATCATAAAAATAGTCTAGGGATTATCCATTTTTGAAGAAATCAAGCTATTAAGAGATAATATTGCTTCCCCTCAAGGGAAACTCTTAAATGCAAAAATAAATAATGACAAGAGATAAAAACATATCCTCAATTGATTCAGAGGTGGAGATAAAATGTCATCCAAATGATCATAAGAGATAATATCTTAAATGCCCAACAAAGCATGGAATTTTCAGAAATTTGTATCACCTAAGGGCTTAGTAAAAGTGTGGTGAACACAATCTTCAGTGGAAAAAACTTGATATTTAAGTTATCATTTAGCATTTTTTACTAGATGAAGTGCATACAGATTTCAATATGCTTAGTTCTATGATGTTAGACTAGATTGTTTATAAGATAAATAAAAATTTGTCTCTCACATATAACTAGAGTGCTTTCTTTGATGCCCATATGATGTTCTTCTATTTATTCTTAAATGTAAAATAATAGCCCAATCTACTGCAAGTTTGTAGTAAGTAAATAACTAATGAAATATATAAATTAATCTAAGAAACTAAGCAATAAAAATATGAAACCCTAGATGTAAAGAGATTTGTAAGAGACTAAGATTATTTATAGAGGTTGTTTTACTGTGTCATAGTGGAGACCAGATGAACAAGGATGGAAGACCGTTGCATAGAAGCCTAGTAAATGCAGATCCAAAAAATTTAGCTTGTATGGGGTTACCTAGGGCACTCTGGTCTAAGTTTTGGTCACCCTTGGTCATTGCGGGAGGTCTAGAAGCCAATTTAACAGGGTCATAAAATTATGTGAAACACTCACAATTTGTTGCTACTATGTTGCTAAATTCTACCAAACGTCATTGTTGATCTAGAATGAATAAATCACCTGCAAAACCCTAAACAAAACATAAAACCCTAAAAAAGGAAAGATGAAAATTAAGGGGTCGGATTGTCCTTAGCCACCACAATAGTGGACTTACAACTAAGTGTTTCACTACATTTAAAACCCAATTTAGTTATGTGTGTGTGTGGAATTTTTCCCTATGTTACTCTTTTGCGTGTCACACGTGAAGTAGTGATCAAGTTGCTAGATGTAGAATGTAAATAATGGTTACATGGAATAGAATATCCTCCCCTCCTATGAAGTGTGATGCAAATGAACTAACTTTTGTACCTTGTGATGGAGATAGATAAATGCAAATGCAACTATAGATGACCTAATGGATGCAACCATATGGGGTGATAAGTAGTGTTTAGTGCTTGGTCCCTTATTATGATCACATAACTTTATATTTATATGATTCCCTTTCTTGAATTTTTTAATTAACCTCGAAAAGGTCAACTACCAAAAAAGATAAGATGCTCAAACAAATATAAAGTACCCAACAAGTGTGACTAAAGTGTAAAGAGGATAAGGGCATCGAGAGGGGATGGGGGTGCCTAGCACTGGTATCTAGGTTTGGCACTGGTGTCCAGAATAACCAATGTCAAAAGGTGAAAATAAAAACTGAGAAAATAAGAGTGTAATACTAAAAGCAGAAGCATAAACAAAAGAAAGGTGGCCAAAAACCAAGGGTTAATTAGTACTTTTATTACTTAGGAACCATATGAATAGTAGTATGTGATCAAGATTAGATAATTACCAAAAGTGGTTGATTTTTTGTCTTAATTTTCCCTCACTTTATGTTGGTCAGTAGAATGGTTGGTAACACAAAGTAGATAGAGATGCATACCCAATATCTGTGTAGATTGATGTAGAAAGTGTTCTAAGGGACTAGATAAAGCATGGAGTGATACAAAGGTTGAGCATGAGACTAAAGATGAAAAAGTGTAAAGAGGTGATGAAAGTAAACATAGGGTAAAAACACATTTGTGAATGTGGATATTTTACTTATTATTGGTGCCAATGTGTTGATGTTGTTGATGTTGATTGCTTGCTTCCAATATGGATGGACCTGTAAAATAGAAGACGATCAAGTAGTAAAATATGCATGTATATGTATAAAAAAACATGTAAAGAAATATGAGAAAAGGCGTAAAATGTGAAAAAGGAACATGTGTACATGATCTCTGATGCTGAAATAGTGTAGAAAGGATCCTGTAGATGATTTCGATGCGAGCAGGTTTTTCATGTGATCTCATGCCAATATAATGGAAGAAGCATATGGAGAAACTATCTGGTGTCTTCCTCTAACCACTAACTACTTCTCAAATATTATATATATTATATATGTATTGTAGTGTGGTGAATTTTTAGTGATAAAATGTGACATAAAGATGAGGTGCGATAATATTTGATGATTTAGTCTAAAGTGTATATCACAAGATGTGAAATAGAAGTGAGCATTTAGCCTAAAGTGTTTATCCCTAGATGATGCTAGGGTAAGTGATGATGTAGCTTATGACATATATCACTAAATGATGCAAGTGAAAGTGATGATGTAGCCTATAGTATATATCACTAATCTAGGAATGTCACATGAGAAAAAATTTGAATGGTTTAATGTGTGAGTGTGATAAGGTCCATTTCTTATGTATACCCTCAAGAATCCAATATGAACCATGAGACTAGAGTGCATCATAGGGTATTTGAGTGCAGGGCCTAAAAGTAAGTGTGTAAAATGCATGATATGTGTAATAGATGCGGTGATGAGAAAATTTCATGTGATGTGTAATGTGTAGTGTGCAATGTAGGATGTCAAATGTAATATGATGTGTATGTATAAAATTTTAAGAGTGTAAGATATATGATTTGTAGTTTTTATTGTGTAGTGTGTGAGATGCATGTGTATAGGATTCCCTCAATAATCAAGTGTTAACTGAAGCACAAGAGTGTTTCATCTGGTAATGGTCGATGCTAGTGTGTTTGTAGTAGAAGATGTGTGTTGTTCCTTAGGGATGGAGAGATAAGCATAATGCCCCCCACCCCCACCCCCGCAAGTGTATAGTGGTGAGTGAGCTATTTGATAAAAGTAAAGGATGAAATTCCTCTACTCAATTATCATGGGCATTAAAGTATGTGATCATTCTCTAAGAGTGGTGGTATATTATATAAATTCTATGCAGGTGAGTGAATTCTAGGTGCATGCAATGGATGAGTATATGATGGACATGTTGGTGTAAAAAATTGTGCAGGTGATGTATATCTATGTGGGATAAAATGAGGCAGTGATTTATGCCTAGATGGAGTAACCATCCTAGGAATGAGCCTATATTAGTGTGTTGGAATAGCAAAGGGATGATGTCGTGTAAATCATGTGTTATTAGGTGAGTTAGTATTAAATTTTTATTTGACTGCTATGGACTACGGCGAAAGAGGTCTTCACCAAAATGATTATCCTAAAATGTAAAATAGTAGCCTAATCTAATGCGAGTTTGTAGTAAGTAAATAAATAATTAAATACATAAATTAATCCCAAAAACTAAGCAATAAAAATATGAAACCTTAGATGGAAAGAGGTTAAGTAGAGCCTTAGCTGATTCACAATGGTTGTTGGATTGTGTCATAGTGCAGATCGACTGAATAGGAGTGGTATACGGTCACATCGAAGCCTGGTAAAATGTAGATATGACATATTTGGTTGGAATGGGGTACATGGAGAAGGAGGGGGGCACCTAGGGTGCTCTAATAAGATTTCTAGTTGTGCTCTTCTGCATAGGAGGTCCAAAAGACAATTTCACAGGGTCATCAGATGATGTAAAACGCTTATTTTTTATTGTTTTTGTGTCGTTAAATTCCACCAAATTTCATTGTTGATTTATAATGAATGAATCACACGTAAAACCCCAAATAAAGCATTAATCCGTAAAAAAAAAATATGTAAATGAAGGTGTTTGACTGTCCTTAGCCAAAAAAATAATGGACTTACAAATGAGTGCTACATTACATCTCAGACCTAATGTATTTCTATTTGTGTGTATGTGGAATTGTGCCCTAGGTTTCTCTTGCACGTTTCGCACTTGAGGTAGTAAACATGTAGCTAGATATAGAATGTAAATAATGTATACATGGAATAGAATGAACTCTACTCCTATGAATTTTGATGCAGATGAACGATCCTTTTTCCCTTGTGATGGAAATAGATGGATGCAACCTTAGGTGGTCATTAGTAGTTCTTAGTGTTTGGTCCCTTATTATGAGCAAATAACATTATATTTATTTGATTCCCTTTCTTGAATTTTGTAATTAACCTCAAAAAATCAGACTACCTAAAATATAAGTTGCTCAAATGACTATAAAGGACCCAAAAAGTTTGACCAAGGTGATAAGAGGATAAGGGTGCCCAGAGGGGATGGGGGAACTTGGCGCTGACATCGTGCCTAGGCGCTAGTGTCCATAATGAAAAATGCCAAAAGGTTAAAAGAAAGAGTGAGGAAATAATATTACAACACTGAAAGTAGAAGCATAAAGAAAAGAAAGGTGGATATAGACATGGGTTAATTAGTACTTTTCTTACTTATGAACCATAGTAATAATAGTATGTGATCAAGACTAAATAATTATCCAAAGTGTGTGATTTTTTGTCTACCTCTTCCAAGATTATTTTGAGCCACATGTATTATTTTTCTGATTTCCTAACACTTCTATACTCTTCTTCAGTAGAAGAGATAGATATTTTTTATTTCTTCTTGCTACTCCAAGTCATTTCACCTACACCCAACATGAAAACATACCCATAAGTAGATTTTCAATCCATAATATCACCATCATGGTCAAAATCACAATAAGCATATAAAATAACATTATAACAATAATAACAACATAAAACATGATTGAATGTACTTTTGATATATATTAAAGTCCTTTTTTCCATTTTCCACTTGTCCTCATAAGGATCCTGTATGTATCTAGAAATAATTCCAACCACATAGGATATAACATGCCTAGTGATAGTTAAACAAATCAAAATACCAACCAGTTGTCTATATAAAGTAGGATTAAAATTATCACACAAAGGTTTTAGATCTAATTTTATGCAAAATTCCATATGAGTAGAGTGATAATTATGCTTAATAATATTAACCCTTTTAAGAAGATATTGTGTTTGTGATGCAATAATAGAATTGTGATTTTGACAAATAATCATGCCTAGAAATTGAATTAATATTCCTAAATGAGTCATTTAAAAAAAATTCCTAACTTCTCGTTGATTCTAAGAATAATATTCTTATCACTAGTAATAATCAAGAGATTATCAACCTATAATAAAATGATGATAACATGAATGTTTTCATACTTGAAAAATAATTCATTATCAGCAAAACAATTAGAGAAACCAAGCTCATGAAAGAAATTATTTAACTTAGCGTACTACACTCTAGGATCTTGTGTAAGACCATACAAATATTTATTATATTTACACAAATATAACTATTTTTGAGGTTATTTGGAACCTTTAGGTTTATGCAGATAATTTTTTAAATTTTAAGTCACCATTTAAAAATGCATTTTTAACATCCATTTGGAGAATCTCCCAACCATGTTGTGAAACTAAATCTAGAAGGATTCCAACAGTTCTCATTTTAACAACACGTGAAAAGGTGTCAACATAATACAAACTTGGATTTTAAGTATAAAATCTAGAAAATAATCTTGACTTGAATTTATCAATCTCACTAGCAGAGTTGTATTTGATTTTATACAACCATCTAGAGCCTGCAATTCTTCTTTTTAGAGGAAGAGCGACTAATTACCAATTTTGATTCTTGATTGGTGTATTGTATTCATCTTCCAAATGTGTAAACCATATTTTATCTAGGGTATATTTTTCAAAAGATTTAGATTCAACCTCATAAACAATTGGGAAGACATGATAAAATTGTTGACAATGGGTAATATTTCTGAAATCATAACGTTTAGAGTTTAAAACCATATTTTTGGCCCATTTAGGAATCCTATATTAAGAACACTCCCCATCAATATCCACATCCTTAAACTGATTAGAAGGATGATTATTTTCTTACAAATTATTTTTCATATTGTGTAAGAAAGGATTATCATCTAGAAAATCAGTTTCAGACATAAGAAATTGTGTATAGGGAAGAGAGTCATATTTACAAAAGGTTCTTAAAAAAATTCAAATTCCTATTTTCTATAATCAAATTCTTAACTAAATAATAGAGTCTTAATCCTTTTGTTAGACCATTATAACTAGCAAAACTACAATCGTAGGAAGAAGATGCCACGGTAGGAAGTAGGATAAAGTTTTTGTCTTTTAACTCTAGGAATGAGAATGGATGAAGGACTACCAAATATCTTAAAATAAGAGATATAAAGTTTTTCTATAGTCCATACTTCATAAGTTGTGTTTTTATATAAATATTTTTTGGGAAGTCTATGAAGGATATGAATAATAGTTTTCATTTCTTAATCCATTAGAAACTTAGAAACATTAGAGCCATGAAGTATAGTCCTAGACATTTCTATGATGGTTTTATTTTTCCTTTCAACTACCCCATTTTTTTGAGGATAATAGGGATTTGTTAGCTCCATTTTAATTCTACTACATACACAAAGCTCCTCAACATTCCTATTAGCATACTCAATTACATTATCATTTCTAATTCTTTTAACTTTTAGATTATCCATGTTTTCAATAAGGGATTCAAAATATTGAAGGTTATATAGGACCTCATAATTTTTCCTAATGTAATAAGACAAAGTAATTGTTGAGAAATAATAAATAAATAATTAGTGTATAAAGCACCCCCAAGATAAGTTACTTCTACAGGACCTCTTACATCACTATGAATTAACTCAAGCAAGCAAGAGGAATTAGAATCATGGTGTTTGTGAAATGGTAATACGCATTTCTTACCATGTAAGAAGCTTTCACAAAATTTATTATTTAGTTTAATCTTAGGAATACCTACAACAAGGTTAAGGTGGGACACCTCATAAAAACTCTTAAAATTTGCATGCCCAAGCCTTTTATGCGAAAAATGAACAACATTACAAGAAGAAGTTGAAAAACTAGATTCAACAACAGATCAATACAAAATGTATAATCCATTCTTTTGTAAACCAACAACAATAAATTTACCAATATTATTTTTAACATACCATTTATCTTATAATAAAGCAAATTTACAATCATATTTACTTGATTTTGATCAATATAAAAGGTTCCTCTTTAAGTAATCAACAAATATCACATTTATAATGTTTCTATTTGCTAACTTAACATTTCCACAACATTCAAACTTGAGGAGAGAGTTATCTCCTATTTAAATTTTTTCATGAAATTTAATAACATTATGAAGAATATCATGCATATATGTCATGTGTCTAGATGCACCATTATCTATGATCCATTCACTATCATTGGAAGTTGATAGGGAAGTAAAGAGAAAAATAGATTACTCGACATTAATAGCTTGGTTGTTAGTATGTCTTATTTTTATTTATTTATTTTTTATTCTTTGGATTGTTATGAGACTTATTATTATAAGAATCAGTTGATTTCTGAAAAAAATTACCACAACTGTTACAGTTTCAAAAAAACTTCACTTTAAAATTTTGATTATTCAAATTTTTCTTAGGTTTAAACTTGGATATAAAGTTTGATTTCTGATTTGTATTATTGTTATCTTGATTTTTCAAATAACTATGACTTTGATATCTCAATTATTTAGAGGCATTCTATTTTAATTCAAAGTTCTTATCTGAAGAATTGTTATCTTGTCTGTCCAAAGGGAAGTCCTCACCTATGTGTGTCATTTCCTTTGATTGAAATCCATTGGCCTCTTCATAATCCTAATCGGGTTCCCAGTAGTATATTTTTCCAAACCATTACCTTGAGGGTAATAACTGGAAGACATTTTCAAATAAATACCAAGTCTTAGAGCCCAATCATAAATTTTAGATCCTATAAAAAACCTTTGCATTATCAAAAATTATGCTTTGTTAGACCCAAACCTTGCAACAATCTCCTCAAGGAATTCAAGAATGAATTATTCTCTTGTTTCCTTCAATTATACAGCTTTGGTCCACCTTGTGAAATCATCGATGACCGTTAAAACCCATTTATGGCCAACACTTCATGGAGGGTGTAACATGCCAATGAAATCAAGGGCCCACGAAGTGAAAGGAATATCTACTTGAATTGGATGTAAAGCAACAGTGGTCAACTTGATTTTTCCAGTGAAGAAAGCAAAATATTTTCATTTAATGACCCATTTGTGACAATCAACAAACAATGTGAGCCATAAATATCATGCTCTTAGAATCTTGATTGTTATGGCTTTGGCTGAAAAATGACCACCAGATAAGCCACCATGAAATTCTGTCAATATTTTCTCCACTTGCTCTCCTTCAATAGACTAGAGAAAGACCCTGTCAATGTTTCCTTTCAAAAAAAAACCATCCACAAAAACATAGGGAATGGACTGTAGGCTTAAACATCTCCTTTTTTCTTTTCTCAAACCAAGAGGGTATGCACATGTAGATAAAAATGTGATCCTATCACTCATCCAACTATGACCATTGGTTTCAAGTTCTTCACTATGATGAATTTCAACATCATGATAAGGTTGGTTGTTCATGAATGAGGTCACATTATCACTTTGAGCATATGAAGCAAGCTTCTCACATAATCATTTCCCTCTGAACAGTTGTGTAGCCTTGATAGTCACATTGTATTCCATTATTTTTATCACCCATGCAACTCTTTTCTCATCAATATCTTCCCCCATAATGAAATCTCTCACATTAGAGTGTGAGACCAAAACCTTGACATGAATGGAGGATAACATGCTCTTGAATTTATTTAAAGCTCTCATGATGGAAAACACATATTTTTCAATGTTGTTATACTTTAATTCATATTCCTTTAGTTTTTGAAAAAATAAGGCTAGTAACTGTTTCATTCCTCCATCATTCTAGTGTGTCCTAACAATAGCTATACTAGTGTCAACTCCATATGCATACAAAATAAAATCCTTAACATAGTTAGGATTAACTAGTGTAGGATCCTGCGAAATTTCCTGCTTGATTTTATCAAAAATTTCCTTCCCTACTACTATCCATTTACAAGTTGCATCCTTCTTGAGCATTAAGGTGATGGGATTGACAAGTCCTACAAAATTAGGAATAAATATCTTGAAAAAGTTAATCTTTCCTACAAAGGACTTCAAAAATTTCTTATGAGTAGGCAAGGAGAGAGATAGGATGAATGATATTCTATTTGGATCAATAATAATATCATCTTTGTAAATAATATGACCCAAAATATTACCCCTAGAAACAAAAAAATTACCCTTCTTGAAATTAAGAGACACCCCAAACTCTCTACACATCTCAAAAACCTTCTCCAAATGGCTGATGTGATTATATGTTTGCTTTGAGAAAATGGTAATATCATCAATGTAAACAAGGATGAACTCATTAATGTAACCTTTTAAAGAAATATCCATTTCTCAATGAAATGTGGCACCTTCATTTGACAATCTAAAGGGCATATTTTGACTGTAAATGCAGTTTTGAACTGATCCTCTTCCATAACCTTGATTTCATTGAAAACTGAATATTTGTCCAAAATGGAAAACCTTTCTGCCCCTAGAATAGTTTGCAAAATATGATCCATAGAGGTTAAATGGTAATGGTAATTTAGGGAAGCTTTTTTAAATCATGAAAATCAACACATAGTCTAATTTTACCATTATTTTTCCTGATCGAGACCAAATCGGCCACCCAAGTAGAGTATTTCATTGGAAAGATTATTATGGCATGAATGAGTTTGAATAGCTCCTTCCTCATGAGGGGCTCTATTTTTGGTTGACCAACCTTTGCTTCTGCCTTACCGACTTGAAAATGGGATCAAAGTCTATAGGATGTTGCACAATATTTGGATTAAATTCCTTCAGATCCTCAAAGTCCCAAGAAAATACATCACTAAATATTTTCCACAAGGAAACAAAAGCTTGATTCTCATTTTCATCACATACCTTTCCCAACACAAGTTATTTTCCTTGTGCAATGGTGACTGATTGAAAGTCTTTTTTCTGGATTCCATGCTCTTTTCAGTCCCTTTGAATTCGTCATTTGAGCCAAAACTCTGCTTCATAGTAAACGGACCCTTTGGCGACCTATTTTTCTTCAACTAAATAATCTTCTCATCATAAATTTCATAAAAATAAGATTGCATATTTGAAGAAAACTCAGCTTCATTTTGGATGAATTGAACAATTTGTTAATTACTATCAAAAAATTGCTAGCTAATTTCATTATCTCAAAAATATTGACTAACCACCATTTAAATGTGTTATAAATTTCCCTTGATCAAGTCCTTAGGAGGTGAGAATTGCGATCCAAGTGCCACTATTTGATCTGCTTCTTTGTTTAACTTTCATGGTATCACCTGCAAATTAAGAGAATCAAATCTCTCCAACAAATCCCAAACTCTATTCTTATAATCTTTCAATTGATTATTTTTTATAACACGCCTTCCTATGACCTGGTGAATCATAAATTTTGAGTCCCCAAAAATCTGCAGCATTCTAATTTTCTTTTTTCAGCAATCAACAAGCCATAGACCAATGCTTCTTACTCCACCACATTTTAGGAACATGTGAACTATAATCAGTGAAAAAATAAAAAAATTTCCTCATTAAGATAAATCAACCAAACACCCGATCCATCTTTATTCCTACTCCTAGAACCATCAAAAAACATTTTTCATAATCTATGAGCATCTTCTTATCTCTTTTAAAGCATTTTGGGTAATGAAACTTATTCTTAAATAAAATAGTAAGTGCCTAAACTAGTTTTATAGGCTTTAATTTCCTCATCATAGAGATCAAATTTATTATCTCTTTCATCCTATTCATCTAGAAATGCTCTGGTATGGGAGGAAGTGTAAGTTATTATTCTGAAACTGAATAGGTGTGGGGTCATATGACTCAATATGATCAGAAAATATAAGCTCAACATGTATGGTAAATCTAGTATCATACCTAGGTCTCAAAAGCATGTGAGTCCAATCTGAAGAAAAATAATCACTAACTTTGGTAGTAAAATCTCTTGAGAAACAAATGGAAAACATTGGCGGAAATTCAATGACTGATATATCATGAGTTATGGTTAGGCTTGGGAAGGTATGAAGGTTTAATTTCAGATCTTTAATGACTCCCAAGATGCTAATCATTGAGCCATCAAGCTGCAAGATACTTTTAGCAACAAGGTTGTAGTCTAGGCCTAGGACATCACCAATTTTATTTGGCATAGCTTTGGTACTAGCACCTCAAACTACCATGCAATTATGGACTAAGTCCTTACCCGTGATCAATGACATATAAAATGGTGGGGTTTTGATTACTTTACTTACTTTTTCCTCCTTTAAATGGAAAATATTAACAACAATAGGTGCCTTTTGAATTACTGGTTCAGCAAGGGATAGGTGCTTCAAAACTTCACATAAGTGGTACCTTTGTGATGGGATAGCCAAAGCATCCAACATTATTACATTGACATTCATCCTCTTCATCTACTCCATGATGTTGAAGGGGAGGCTGATATATTTTTCCAATTGTGGTACAATGTTCTCCTTCCTTTTCTACTATACTGGTGGAGTAAGTATTATTTGTTTGGGAGAAACTTCCTTATTAAGACGTTCAGGTGCTTCACTTTTTCTCCCATCAACCTCCTTTTCCTTGTTAACAACATTTCCATTTTTAGAGGATGATGTTGAAAGAGGGATACATGAGAATTGATGTCAAAAACAATGCACCACAACAAAGTTGCACTCCAATGGTAACGTCAAGCTCCAACACAATAAGAAAGATTCAAACAATGGAAAGAATATGCAAATAAGAAAACAGGTCTGCTCATGCTCATAGATCAAAAAAGGAATTAGAAATAGAGGTATTGTGTAACCCCCAAGCCTAAACAAGGAAATAACCTCAATGATGCCACTGACACATATGACGTGACTGATGCATATGACACTACTAAAGGATGAGTTACAATTCCAAATAAGGAATGTAACTCCTATGACACACTAACATAAATGACAATGACATATTCTATGACAAAATATAACACTTGTCATTTGACTTCTTAAGACCTTTGACTCTGGCAAGGAGAAATGACTCACTAGTTGATGTGGATGATGACTAGGCATGTCACACACACCAACACCCCCCTTTCACCGAAGCTGAGGAAGAGGTCATGGTAAGACAGAATAGAAAAGAAGACTCCCCTAGACAACTAAGAAACATGTGTCAATGGGGCCCAAAAACTAAAGGCCTGATAAGGTGCCCATATACAAACAACATCTTTCTTGAAAGAAGAAGATGAGAAGAAGGAGGACTATATAGTCCGATGAAGATGGGTGGATGCAATAGACCTCACCCCAAGAAGAGACTGCAAGTGAAGAAATTTCACCCTAGTGAATGGCTTGGTGAATATGTCTCCAACTTGATCAGCTATTTGAACATATTGTATGTCGATGATGTTTTCATGTATCAAATCCTATATGAAGTGCATGTGAATCTCAATGTGCTTCGTCCACTGATGCTGAACTGGATTTCTAAAAATCAAGATAGTGCTCATGTTGTCACAGTAGATTATGGTAGGCTGCCTGAAGTGGATGCCAAACTCTGTCAAGATACCTTGTAACCAAACAACTTCTTTGGCAACATTAACTACTCCTGTGTACTCTGCTTCTGTCGATTATATGGCAATGGAATTTTGCTTCTTGTTGGAAGAACTGATAGGACTTGAACCAATAGTGAAACTGTAGCCTGAGGTAGACTTCTGATGATCTAGATCTCTGACCTAATCTGAGTCTGTAAATCCAACCAAGTCAATCTCAGTCCCTCCTAAGTAATGAATACCATCGATGTGAGTGCCACAAACATAGTGAAGGATCCAATTTGCTGCTTTTAAATGCAGCTCATGAGGCTCCTGCTTAAATCTAGACATGATCCTAACATCATATGATAGATCTAGCTGAGTGTGAGTAAGGTAGATCAAGCGCCCCACCAACTGTCGATAAATGGTATCATCAACAAAGGGGGAAGAGAAATTAAAAACCAACCTGACCCTAAAAATAAAAGGATTAGGTGAGGACTTACAATCAGACATGTGAAATTGAGAAAGCAAATCAAGAGAGTACTTAGGCTGCAAAATCATAATTCCCAAGTCAGATTGTGAAATCTGGATCTCAACAAAGTAATGAAGCAATCCTAAGTCAAACATGGAAAACTTGTTGGCCAAGGATATCTTCACAGAATAAATGATAGAGGAAGATCTACCTGTGATCAACAAGTCATCAACATAGAGAACAAGAATAAGCATGGAGTCATCCTGCCACATAATATACACATTTGGGTTAGAGTGACACTAAGTGAACCCTAATTCAAGAAAAACTGAGTCCATCTTGGCATACCAAGACTGAGGGGATTGTTTAAGGATGTACAGAGACTTCTTTAACTTGTAAACAAGGGATGGATCAAGGACATACCCTAAAGTTTGTTCCATATAGATCTCTTCCTCTAGGTCCCCATGAAGGAAGGCACTCTTAACATCCATTTGCTAGACTTCTCATCTATTAATAGAAGTGATGGAAATGGTCATTTGAATGGAATTTATCTTTGCAACTAGAGTAAATGTTTCTGAGTAATCAATCGTAGCTACCTGAGAGAAACCCTTAGCTACAAGTCATGCTTTATACTTATTTATTTATCTATTGGCTCCATACTTTTTTTGATATATCCACCTATACCAAATGAATTTTCTTCCTTTGGGAAGAGGGGTAAGATCCCATGTGTCATTATTTATGAGTGAGGAATACTCCTCATCCATAGAAAAATCCCACTAAGGAATCCCAGAAGCTTCCTAGAAAGAGGTGGATCAGAAGCAGAGGTGAAGAACGAGTGGGGTCCTATGAAACTCGAGTGAGTAAATCTCTCATCTGAAGGAACACTCTATAAATTTTTTCTATCCCAAAGAGGTCCTAAAGGTTGAAGCTCAGAGTTGAAATATTTTTTCACTTGAGTTAGAAGGGACATAAACCTTATCATCACTACTGTTAGAATCAGAAGACTTAGAATTTTGAGGATCAGGAGGAGTACAGAGAGGAGGAACTCGCTCAACAACATCATCATCTTAAGAGTCAGAATCTAAATCAGTGGGAAAAAGAACCTCAATGGAAGTAAAAGGAAAAGATGACTCATCAAACTTCACACTCCTCTCAATATAGAGCTCATGGGTTATAGGATTCAACAATCGATATCCCTTCACACCATTAGGATACCTAACAACGATACAAGGTTTGGATTGTGGATCTAATGCCTTGTGTTTCTTCTTGGGAATTCAAGCCATAGCCTTGGATCCGAAGAATCAAAAGTGATCAACATCAGGCTTGTTTCCAAACCAAGCTTCAAAGGGTGTCATCCCTCTTACTGCCTTGTGTCGAAAATGATTCTGAATGTAACAATCATAATTCACTACTTCAGCCCAATACTGTGGAGGAAGAGACTTTGAGTGAACCATACAAGTAGCCATCTCCTTTAGAGTTTGGCTCTTTCTTTCTGCACCTCCATTTTGGGAAGGGTTGTAAGCAACTGTACGCTACAAAGAAACCCCCTCAAAAGTTTAGAAATCCTCAAATGTATTAATCACATACTCACCTCCATTTTTGGTTCAAAGAACCTTAATAGACCATTCTACTTGTTTCTTAGCAAGAGCCTTAAAGTTTTGAAAATTCTTAAAGACATCAGACTTAATCTTAAGAAAATATACCAAAGTATAACATGAAAGTCATCAATGAAGGTTAGTATATATAGATATCTAGTAAAATAAGGAGATGGAAAGGGGCCATAAACATCACTATGAACAAGATCCAAGGGACGCATAACTCTCAAGGATTTTCCCTTATCATATTTTTTTCAAGGTGCTTTCCGAGGGTGCAACCCTCACAAAGAACCTTAGAAAAATTAACTCAGGGTAACCCATTGACCATTTTTTTTTGGCTCAATTTTTCAAGGTAATGATAATTTAGATCCCAAAAATGCTCATTCCATAGCTTGTTAACCTCATTTGCATGAGTGAGAAAGGCATTGGGCATCAAATCAGAAGAGAAGTAGGAAAAGGTATACAACCGTGAACGGTGATCTACCTTTCCCTCAGCCACAGTGTAGTCAAAGTTAATCTCACAAATGATCATCGAGTTAGGACCAAATTCCACTCACATTACTTCACCAAGGTGGGTGATTTGGTAAACCGGTAGGAGATTGGTAGAGATATTGGGAACACTCAACACTTGGTTAAACGTTCCACCTTCTATCTCTACTGATCCACTATCAAAAATTGACACATGAGTGTCATCACCCAATGTGATTTGGGACATGCCACATTGTTCAATGCTAGATAATTCAACCTCTAAAGAATCCATGTGGTGTGAGGCACCAGAATCGAAAATCTAAGTTGATGATGGAGTTGATCTAGCTAAGAGGGCCTTACCATTCTTAGTTTCATTTTTAGACTCCTTTGCTTTATAAGACTCTCCCTTATGAGCATTTTGTTTAATGGATTCAGGAACACTTATTTTATTCTTCTCAAGCAATTGAGTTAAGTGATCAATTTTTTTTCTGAAAATAATGATGCTTGTCATGGCGAGGATACTTACAATAGGAGCATTTACACTTTCTCTTCTTCGCTTTGGGCTCAGAAGTCGAAGTGTTATTGTTGGGCTTAGCTGGGGGTTGGTTGCTCTAGGTTTCTTTCTTAGGTTGGTCCTTTATTTCTTTCTTATTTTTATTTTTCTTTCCCTTATTTTCCACAAGGGCATGTGACTTGGATTTTAGAGTCCCCCATTTGAATGAGTTTTTCCTATTATCAAATGAGTTGGGATGAAAAACTATCAAATGAGGGCATTTTCTAGGCACTACCCAAGGTGGCTTTCGTGGCATGGAAATTTGAAATGAAGACATAGTATTCAGGACCTAACTTAGACATAATCGACAAGATCAGTTAATATTCTTTCTTCTCCACTTTACATTCCTTTAGAAGTAGTATAGTGTGGACAAAATTTGAGAAGAAGGCCTATAGGTTTTCAAAGTCACTAGGATTTAACCTTAGTAGTTCATTCTCCAACTCATGAGCTCTCATGTCATCTTTCTTCCCAAACATCTTGTTGAGTGTTTTCCACGCTCCATCGGGTGTCAAGGAAGTTTTGATGTGGAAGAGCAAGACGGAAGATATGGACATACAAAGAAGACCTAAGGCTTCATCACAATGGTCGAACCATTTATATCTTTCAGGTTCATCATCAAGATTGGTCTCTAACCCCATGGTGAAATGGTATAAACCTTTACTTTGCAAAATTAATAGAATTTTAGATTTCCATTAGAAGAAATTAAAAGGTGTGAGCACTGGTACTTTAGAGATATCCATAATGAATAGATAGAACAAATGAAGGAAGAAGGAAGGAGAGAGAAAGGAAACAACCACCCTAGAACAATATCACACCCCCAATTTTGGCACTTTATATTTTAGTGCGTTAATTACAATCAGATGTGACTGTGTGCCAAGAACCAGTCTATCACTCACCTTACAAGTAGTGTAATAATGCACAAGAGTGGAGACAAAAATCAAGGTTTGTTGGGCGCAACATTTTGACATCGTAAGAAAGCACAAGAACAAGTGAAAATAAGAAGGGGAACATAAGGCCTTGTGAGAAATAGCATCTTAAATTACATGAAATAATCCCTTTGCTATAAGACTATGGTGTATGAGCTCAGATGTCCACAAGCAATAAAGGGATAGAAAAATGCTCAAGATGATTCAAAATGAGCCGATACAAGCAATACAATGACATGCCCAGAATGTGGCACTTTATAAAATAGGTTTTTTACAAAAATGATAATCCCATCATCTAGAGTGTGAAAAAATATGCAACTTTGACTAAAGAAGTGCTCAAAACCGAGCAACGGGACAAAAGTTACAGCAAAAAAAATGATTCCTGCAAGTGATGGAAAATGCTAATAAGCCTTGCAAATGGATTAAAAAAGATCCCTTAATTCATGTAAAGGGTGTTGTATGTATGTTAATTTGAAATGGAATCAAATTTTAGATAGGGTTTGTTTTAATTACGAATGGGGATTAACCTCCTTCCAACCCCAGACATCACCCTCCATCTTCAACACTCGAACGAAGGATAATAAACCAAGAAAAATACCCAAATTTTTTTACAATGCCACTTAAATAAAAAATTTTACACCTTAAACATTTTAAAAGGTGGTTTTATTTACCAATAATCAATCCTTAAAAAAGGAAATATAAAGGCCCACATTGACCAAGTTGTTCAAGAGAATGGGAAACCATCATGTGAATGTTGACCGAGCCAGGGGGTATGGAATACGTCTCAGGTGTAATCTACTATAGGAAAATGAAACCTAAGCCATATTTAACACATACACTCTAGGATTGGCATCGTTTAAACAAGGAAGCCATGCGCTAAGGGTTGCAGAGTTGTCAGTGAGCTGAGTACACGGTGAAACCACCCACTATAGGATGATAATGTAGGTAGAGTTGAACGTGCAGACTAAGCTAGTGGAGGTGTTGTGTTAGGGCTGAGTTGGAGTGGTGGAGCTGGGTTCGAGAGCCAAGCCAGGTCCATAAGCCAACAAGGAACCACGAGACAAGAGCTACACGTAAGTGGAAGAAGATCCATGAACCAATCACGAACTGCACATAATAGAGTAGTAAAACCACCAAAATGGAGTAGAACTTGAGCCAAACAATACATGTGGAGACGCAGGCCGTGAGTCTAGGTTGTAACCAATACACGAGAAACGAATCAACACAATATGCCCAAGACCAATGAAGCCAATGCAAGGATCGGTTAGATCACCATAGGGAGAACTTAACCCAAGGTACCACGTGTTAATAAATGTGAGCCATGAGCATTCAACATGAGCCAAAACAATGCACCACCGGTAGAGACCACAAGCCCGTTAAAGCAATGAACAAGTGGAGATGGTGAATGCCTCTACAAATCACGAACAACATCATGAGAAACACAAGGGAACAAGATGTTTGTGTAATAGATGGTTTCAGGAGTAACTGCCAACCATAAACAGTGCACACAGGAAGATCTATAACAAAACTCAATGTAGAGACAACCATGCAAATGAAACCTCAAGAAAAAAATGAACCACAGGTCCACACTAGAGTAAAAGTGAGCCCGCGATAATAGAAGCAATCAGGAATGGACTCAACAACTGATAATGTAAACCAGCCAAAATACCCTCAAACTTTCAACTATAGAAACCTCAACGCGAGGTGAATAATATGATTCCAAAGTAATAATAAAAAAATTACATGAGGAAATAAGAAGAAACTAGAAGTAATAAGAAAATGATAAACTAAGTGTGTACATTTTACCAAAACCAGCTCTGATACCATGAAAGAGGGATATGCGAGAACTGATGTCGAAAACAATGCACAAAAATGAAGTTGCACTCCGATGGTAACATCAAGCTCCAAAGAAATAAGAAATATTTGAACAATGGAAAGAATATGTAAATAAGAAACCAGGTCTACTCATACTCATAAATTGAAAAAAGGAAATACAAATAGGGGTTTTGTGTAACCCCCATGCCTAAACAAGGAAATAACCTCAATGATGCCACTGACACATATGACGTGACTGACACATATGATGCCACTAAAGCAGGAGTTACAATTCCACATAAGGAATGTAACTCCTATGATGTACTGATGCAAATGACAATGACATATTCTATAAAATAATCTGACACTTGTCATTTGACTTCCTAAGAACTATGACTCTCGCAAGGTGAGATGACTCACCAGGTGATGTGGATGATGACTAGGCATGTCACACACACCAATAGATGCATGTTGTGATTCCAACATTCTTTTGTTAGAGATGGTATTATCAAGAACCATCTGATTTAAGGCACAAAAATGTTCATCTCCAAAGAAGATTAGATTAAAATCATGATTAGCTTCCTGAGCTCCTTCCACATAAGGATTGGGTGCTTCCACTGATGGCTCCTATTGATCGGAGGATATTTGAACCATAAAATCTTGAACATGTAATGCCCTTTCACAAATTAGATGATTGTGTTGCATATTGCAAGTGAAAAACCATTTTGTTTCTTGAATGAAATTATTCAGTAGAGGGACCAACGCTTGACTAGAGCTAACAACAAGAGTTGGCTGAAAGCAGTAAGTGGTACAATTTGAAGAGAGGTATTTTTATCCTACTACCTGTTATTTTGTTGATTCCATACGATTGATTTTAATGAATTTTATAAGGATGATAACCCTGATTGAAACCTTGGTTTGAAACCTGCCCCTAATTTGAGTAACTTGTATATGATTAGGCCTGATGCTTCTCTAATGATATAACTTTGTTGGAAAAATTTCTTATCAAGGCCTTCATGTCTTCATCATATTTGTGTTGTGTGGGAGAATAGGATGTATATGCAGTAAGCTGATATTTTTGGTCGATAATAGGGGAAATGGAAGGCTGAGATGCGTCGGGTATCTCAGGGTACAATGGAATAGGTTTCTTAGGAGCTAACTTTCTATCTTGGATCAAAAAAATTTCAGCTCTGATAGTTATAGCATATGCGCCAAGAAATGTTGTGCCACCCATAAATTAAATCATAACAACAATATCAGAATTTAATGACTTTAAAAAATAAAGGAGTGTAACTTCAACAACTAGTCTTACCAGGAAGGGAATCATTTACCAAGTCTTTTTAAATCTAAAATTGAAGTCTACCATGAGCTTATTGAGATCCCTCTTTATAGTTGTTAGTTTCTTAAGAAAGGAAATATTATCCACCTTTTATCCAAATTGATTGCAAAGAGTTATCCCAAGTTAGATCCAATTAGTAATTTACCTTTATGTAAGACTCCTAAACCATTGTGAATGCCTACCCTTGGATGAAAAGGCCAATAAATTGATAGCTCCATCTTGTTCAGCAATTTGATGAATAACAAATACATATGAAATGTTTTGGATATGATCTTCCAGAGTAGTATGATTCTTCCCAATGAAGAAAGGGATGCTCTTAAGATCAGATGTTGGAATGTGATTGCTGGAATTAAGGGAAAGATGACTGTTTCTAGTAAAATTGACAAATCTCAAATTTTGTTACGTTTCCATTGTGATAGGATTGAGAACTCTAGTAGACTGCAAAAAAGGCCTACTAGGTAGTGGAGTGAAGAGATTCATGTTTGGTAGTGAGGGTGACCTTTGAAAATATTTCTTCCTCTTTTTTCCCTTCTAGGTGATAACCGCAGATACTCAAAAGCTCTGTCCTCTACTATTCTGGACCTTGTTTGAATTCTTCTCAGGAACTTGAGCACTTGCACTATAGAAACTAGCTGATTTGAATAATGGATTTACCAGATTTGTAGGACAAGCTTGCAAAGGCTAAAAATCACTAAGAAACACACCAAGAGCTTACACTAATGAATTTATAAACCATAAGATTCTGAATTTAGTCCCAACACAAATGCCAAAACTGTTGGATCTCAAATGTGCACCCACCCTTGAGTCATAGAAAAAATGATATTTGAGACAAAATGGGATTGTCTCTATGTTGTGGGAATTGAACCAAGACAAACGTTCAGATAAGTCCGATTCATCTACCTACCCCTAATGCTAAACTAATCCTAAAAAAATAAATGCAAGTAATTATTAATGCCAAGTGACCAGTGAGAAAGAGAGAGTGCAACAAATGAAATCCTAAACTATAGAGGTGATATCTCTAAAAGAGGTTTGCAGAGATTCTAAGAGAGTGAAAACAAGAATAAAGTGAAGTAGGAGAGGGCAGATATAAGTTCTAGAGTCCAAAAAAAATCAAATCACCATTCTCATGGAACACAATAGATTTGAGTCCTACAGGAAGAATAAAGTATGCACAATATACCTGTAAAGCAATAAAACGCAAAAAATACAATATCAAACAAGATAACATGATAACGGCCACAATAGTTGAAATTTATTGCTCAAAATGATGCACAATCCATTATAGAGTTAAAACAAGGTAATAATCCTTTTCAAAATACTCAAATCTGAGGCCTACAAGTCATAAAATATTTTGGAACAAATTTAACAAAGTTCCTATACAATTCTCAAAAAATCCCCCCAAAAAATGAGGGGTTCGATAACATTACATAGGAAAATTTATCCCACCTATCATGCATTAAATTATTGATAGGTAGTTGAACTATCCCAACTAATACCATAAATTTTCTACTTGTAAGTGATATGATTGATGTCCCATCTAACTTGTGGGCTGAATATAATATCCGGGTTGGGTAGTCGTCTATCCATTGATTTGTACAAATTGAGTGTGAATTCCAAACTCATATATGTCCAACCAATGGATGGTTGGATGGCCATCCATCTTCTAGTCCATACAATATGCCACCCAAACATTCTTCTAGCCATTTAGCCAGTCCTTATGCTATCCAATCTGTGAGCTTCGATTGAGATGCTCAAATGATCCATCCAACCTAGGGGGTTTGGATGGTTGTACATCTATGTTTTCTAACCAAGGGGATTGGAAAACCATCCATCTATGTCATCTACCTAGAAAACCATTTTCCATTATCTAACTTTGCACCAACCATCCATCCAACAAGCCATCCAACCAAGTGTCTAACTCAACCATCCAACTAGCCTTCTAACCCAATTTTCCAACCCATTCATCCATCCAACCTTCTAACCACCCATCCAACCATCCCTCTAACCAGCCCTCTAACCAACACTACAACCAACCCTCCAACCCGTCATCCAACAAGCCATCCAACCAACCATTGAACCAACCATCCAACCTAGTAATCAAACCGAGTCATCTAACTAGCTATCCAACCTAGCCATCCAACTAGTCATCTAACCATCCTTCCAACCATTCATACAACCAGCCATCTAACTAGCCATCTAACTAGCCATCCAACCAGCCGTCCAACTAGCCATCCAATTAGTTGTCATACCAGTCATCCAACTACACATCCAACAAGTCATGTAAGAAATCATCCAACCTAGTTGTCCAACGAGTTGTCAAACTATCCATCCAACCATCCATCCAACTAGGTGTACAACAATTTTTCTAACCATCCACCCAGCCTAGATAACTGGGACTAAAATTGATGGTTGTAAAAACACAATATGTTTGTAATTCAAATTTTTAATAGGTTATCCAAATTTACAAGGTTGGAAACTTTTGATAACAAGTATAACATACCCAAAATGGTGAGAAAAGGATAGGGATGGTCAGGAGCACCAAGAGGGACATGATCACCTGCGTACTTGTGTTTTATCTTGGTGCTAGTGTTCGAGGCCATAAAATATAACTAAGTTAAGTTCCAAGATGGATGTAAGATGTGTAAGAGAAAAAATAAGATAAGAGATAAAAAAAGGTTAAAGGGAATTGTTAATAACTAGTTTTTTTCTTAAGAATCATGTCTAATATGCTTTAAGACCTAGAAATGTACCCAAGGGCATAGATTTTATTTCTACATTTTTCCCCACTTATTATGTTGAGTGAACACTGAATAGCATAAAGTAGATAAAAGATGTGTACCTTGTAATCCTATATAGAAGAGTTTTTTTAGTGACGTGTTGAGTGGACAAGTGAAGTGTAAAGTGATCATAATGTGAAGTATGGAGACTATATAAGGGAATTAGACCCTAGGGGTGAAGTGTATGTGTTGTAGGGTACTGTTAGAGCTTGTGTTTTTTTATGTGAGATGTTTATTGTTGTGTATTAATTATGGAAATAAAAAAGAAGCGTAAGGAAATATTTAAAGTTCTGTATATGAAAAATCAGAGTAATATGCATATACTTATGTAAAGAGTGTGTAAAGAAATGTGTGGACCTAATGTATGAGAGAGTGTGAGAAAAAAATTGTCCTGTTTTTCTTGGACTTTTCGGATTTGAATGCCAATAGTGAGGTTTTTAGTCAACCCATCCCAAGAGAAATTTGTGTTTTTGATCTTAAGCTGAGAGTGATTTTTTGGTGAAATATCATGCCAAGATTGATTTTTGTGGGAGATATAATTTTGAGAGGAGAGAGTTCTAGTTTCTCTCTCCATCTATGGCACTTCCTAATAAGCACAACTACATATAGTGCATCCTTGATTTGTTTTTATTGTTCATCTTTGTAACTACTTGACTATATTTTGTAACTCTAGGGAAGTGCCTGCTATTGGAAATTATATTGAAAACTACTCTAAATTATGTTGGAGTGAGAAAATTACTATTGTTTTGTTAGGATATAATTTCCCATGGGGGACGTAAATGCCCACCACTACTATCTAGGATTGGGTGCTAGTGTTCGTTATGTGTTTTTGACCCAAGTATGATTCTGGACCAATTTCTAACTGTGTGCCTTTGCTTTTTTTTTACTGTGTTTTTTTGTTCTGGAGATCTGAGCTGATGTAGGGGTGATTTTTTCACCCAATATATGCCCCACATTTTGGGTGTATGTGACCACTGTAGGGAAATGTTTCCCAAAAGAGAAGACTTGAAGTTGATATGCATATCAAAGTGTGGATACTTAGAGGGGGTAGGGGATGTGCATGGTAGAAACAAAGTAACATGCCAAAAATATGGGCTAGTAAACAAGTATTAGTTATAATAGTATATAGATTGCAATGGAAGATAATGTAATAAGAAAGGAGGACAACAAGTTGGACTCGAAAAAGTGGGTTTCATATATGTGAAATTTATAACAATGTCACAAGACAATCAAGGATGAAGAAGAAAAAATAATACAATGATAAAGCAATACATAGGGCATATCACACAAAAAATAATAAAAATACAAAGCAAAGGGTGACAGATAACCATGGCTATATTGATCCTGCTAGGAAAATGCTATACATGAAGCACTTGTTAGCATGTTAGAAAGATAATTAGTATGTCAAGGTGTGTATATAATAGTGAAAATGAAATTGATAGTAATAAGAAGTATTAAATTGTGTAACATTAGGACATTTGATTTGTAGAGTATGAGAGTAGTAAATATAGATGCCCTAAGGATCCTCAACAAGACTAGTAAAGAGTAGTGTCAAGCATCCTGTATCATGTGAGAATATATAAATGTCCTCCATTCACCTTAATATACCAAGTTAAAGCATATATGTCTATAGAAAATGATGATGACATACTTAGTATCTAACTAGCATAGGCAAAAAAGTGTCACATGTGAATATTGTATACTAGTAAGAGTAAATGCAACCAAGATATGAAATTTTTGTTTGAGTGTGTTGGTTTTCTTTGATGTGGAATATGTCAAGATAGTAGGATCCATGTTTCCTGCAGTGGATTTGTATGAGATGAGGTTCATTTATAAATTCTCCTTGAACAGTCAAGAATGAATCATAGAAAAAGCGTGTTTCATCAGGAAGTGAGTTATTTGTGTTTGATTGGGAGTAAATGCTAGAAATCATGTATCTTGAATCATTGAGCATGAAGTGTAAAATATGGAGGTTCATTTAATAATTGGACCCTTAATAGTCAAGTATGCAATGTGGAACTAGAGTCTGTCATCAGGAAACGATGGTGTTGTGTGTGATTGATAGTATATTATAGAAAATATATATTGTTAAATGATGAGTGTGAAGTGTAGATGATTTGAGATTCATTTACGAATTGGATCCTAAACAATAATGCATTAATCGCTGAATTAGAGTGTGTCATCAGGTAATGAGTGTATTGTATTTGAGTAAGAGGAGATGCTATGAAAGATATATCATGAAGAGTAGAGAGTGAAATGTAACGAAAGTAGATGATGTGAGGTTCATTGATGAAGTTTTACCTCAATAGTCATGTGTGAACCATGGCACTAGATTGCTTCTTCGGGTGATGTCATTACAATGTGCGTACCAAATATGTGAGAATGCTTAGAAATATAGACATGAAGTGTAGATCATGAAATGTAGTAAAGAGGACTATGAGTGGATATTAGTGACAGATGATAGTGATGGGGGGAAGTGTAATGTTCCCCAAGAAGGTGAGGGATAGGAGAATATCCAAACATGATGGAAAGGGAGGGCACTGTATGAATGAAAATTGACACACAACCTTTAATCACACTTGACCTCTTGAGGTCATGCCGAGGACATCCGATGTGGAATGTGTGGATGGCTACAGGTAGTGAAACGTGATATGTGAACAAAAAATGTTTGGAAATGGGGATGAACAAGTTATGATGGAAAAAATGAATTCCTTGAAAGACAATATCTCTATTTACTCATCAAGGGAAATGAAGTTCCTTCTAACCTAAATTGGTATAATCGATGGATCAGAAAGAATAACCACACAAAAACTCTAATTAATGTCAAGATCTGAGGAAATCCTTTCTAATGGTTGTGAGATGTCTGAAAAACCAATGGCTTCCTCGTATTGATGTCAAGAAAAGGTCATGGAATAAATGAGAGAGGTGTGGTTCCATTAGATCTATGGATGTTTAGCTGGTTCAGTCTAGAATGCGAGATGTCAATGAGATTCTTCACTTACAACATTCAACTATTTTATAATTTGGACATGTTCGGTTTGGGGGACCGTTGGATTAGAACTATAAAATATTTCTCTTCATGGTCCTTCTATGGTCATATGTGAAATATAGAATTTTTTTCTAGGGGCAGACCAAAGTTCGTAATCCTTAACGACCATGATGTTTAAAATGGTTAATTGTGAAATTTTGTCTGAGTACCGTGATGGTGCTCCAAGGATAAACATACAAAGTCCATCATCTATGTATGTAAGCAATTCAGGCCCATTTTGTCAGGGGAACTGTGGATCACTACCGTATGTTTGTTCTCATTTTGTTCTGCTAATGGTCATGTATGCATTTAATCTATGGAAATAAATAACAAATTAATCCAAGTAAATAAAATCTACACTATGTTTTTGTATTTTTCCAATACAATAGAAATAAATCAATACAAAGCAATTAATCTAATTCAAAGAAATATATTTTTTTTCTTTTATGGAAATTTATGAATTAAATGAAGGAATGAAGAAATGAAAGATTCTATTCTAATTAATAAATCCTAAAACATAACAAAAAAATTAGATGTAGTTATTTATCTGTGTAGGAGAAATCTAATCTATTCTAAACAATTAAAGATTCTCTAAACTATGGATATGAATTAATTCCTCTACCTCTACCTTAGAGGAATGTGAAGAAATCAGAGCTTCTCAGAAGATTTTATTCCCCTACAACTTCACTAACAAAAGTGAAGAAGATTTTTATGGAGGATATTCTAAAGAAATGATACTTCAATTGATTTCTAAACTAACACAAAAGATTTCTTCTAGAATCACCTCTTTGCAAATCTACAAAGATAGGAAAAGGAATCTATCTATCCTAAGAAATATTCATTGAAGGAAGTGATCTACTGTATCTATTGAATGATTGTAAAAACAAAAATGGATATGCCTTTTCTAAAATATTAAATATTGTGCATAAAGATTTATGAAACAAAGAATTAAAGAAATGATGAAACCCAATTACAACTACAACCTCCTAATTACAGTGCTATGGAAATCCATTTGTGGTGTGATTTTGTGTCCTCTCATTATTTTGTTCCAACATTTAGTGTGCAGGTGAGCCCATGGAGCTAGGAATGCAGAGGAAGCTAGAAAAAGGTGTTGGACTAAGTAATGGCTTTACACAACAATCTGGTGGCAATGCAAGAAAAGGAAGAATAATGAATGTGAAAAGAGCTTGATTGTGTAATATCTAGTAGGATTATAGCAGCATAATATAGCAATACATGAAAAAATTCTCCATCCATTTTCTTCATAAGAAGTAACGATTTTATAGAAGGTTGGTTGGGTTGTGCACTATCACACTTGACAGCCATGGCATACCACATCAACAAATGAAAGGGGGGGGGGGGGGGGGGGGGGGGGCAGTTAAATAGTCAATTTAAAATCAAAAGTGAAAGAAGATATTGATACAAATCAATCAAACAAAAAATTAGCTAAATTTATTCACAAACAGGTGTTAAAAGTGAACTCGAGTGAAGTAACATGTGTCTAATTCATGCATGAAGAGTTTTGGAAAATTTACATGAAATCACAGCCCTGCGCAGGGTAGTGGGTTATGCAATTACCACCAAGGTATGGTAGAAATTATGTAACCTCCAGCAAGGTAGGGTAGTGGTTGTGTAACTACCACCCAAATAGGGTGGAGAATTTGTAACTAGAGGCAAAAAACTAAGGAAAAAATATGTGGGACGCTGTAGAAAATTAGGAAATGGCTAAGTAAGGAAAAACCATGCTACAAATATAAGTTGCAAAGAGGTTAAGGGGCTCAAACACCTTTGGAAAAGACATGAATCATCATTGGGGACTTTGAACCATTTTCAGACAATGTAACATGTGTAAATTTTGGTGCATACATATTTCCCCCCTCCGAGAAGCATTTTAGCCATGAAGAGACGTAAAAATGTAGAGTCTGAGTATGGTGTTCCTAAAATTGGGAGTTAAAAGTTATACCTGACATGTGCGTGTGCCAAAATGTCACCATTCAAGCTCCCACTACCTGTAATATGAAAAGCAAGACAAAAGTGTAGATAAATACGATATCAAAAAATAAACACTAAAACAAAACGACAAGAAGACTTACCATCTGTGTGGGGAGAGAAGTATACATGTACCAACAGTCCAGCCATGTAAAGCATATACAATGGAAATGAAGTTTTAAAAAAAAGCATATATATAACCAAACCATTAATTTTCAAATTCATTTTCACATATCCTTATTACAATTTTAGAGATTTGGAACAACATTCACTATTTTGAGCGAGAGTATAGTTAAAATGACAAGTGTGACGACGCGATCATGGCCCTATGAGTAGGAGACCCATTGGTGAAGACAAAGGTTAGTATTTTGTATTTGGTTATTAAAAAAATTAAAATGTAAAATTTGAAAAATATACACCTAGGGGAGGTTATTTTTGAAATTTCTTGACTTAAAATGTTCCCTAAGGGTGTCGTCTAAGTGGCTCTAGCTTTTGTTTTATCTAAAATGGTCAATTTTCCTGATTTTTTGAATTTTTGGGTCAAAGGTGATGGCTTATCCATTATTGATGCAACTTCCAACCTGTGCATGGTGGAGGTTACAAAACCACTGCTCTACATATGGGGGCAGTTGTGTAACTACTGTGGAAATTATACAACCACCACCCAACACAGGGTGGTAGTTTCGTAATTTGTTGAGGTAGAACCTTATTTTGACTAACTTAGATTAAATTTTATTCTTTTAAGTTGTTTTATAATTTTATTTGAAGATATTATGCCTTTAATAATGTTACTAACTTTCTCTTTTTTCTTGTTTTGTGAATACAGAAGGAGTTATACTTTCACTATAGTCAGGAGAGAGAGTGTGATTGGATTTGAGGCATTATTGTTTACCTTACCCAGGAAGAGAGGGGCTTGATAAATTACACTGGACTATGGAAGATTTGACACATATTATGTGATTTAGAACATATTATGTGATTTACCTGAGTTACTAGGATGCCGACTGTAATACTTTCCATATTCGTAGGGTTAGAGGGGAGTGGAATATATCTCTTGAGGATGTTTATAGGATCTTGGGAGTTTCTGTGACTGGGAGGTGGTTGAGACTAGAGAAATACTCTCCAGTCTTGTATAGAAAGTAGGTATCATAGATGGGAGATGATGAGGTGTCCAATGTGGGTTGATAAATAGGGTATGCAGCAGCTATTAGCATTTGCCTCTACACCTATCCCCACTCTCCACAAGGCCATTATTGGTATCTTGGCTTAAAGTTTAGTGGGAGACAAGGGTGGGTACATGCTCTTGTACTACTGGGCTCCTGTTATTATGGCTATTGAGCAGAAGGGAAGGATTTTTTTCTTAGCGTGTAGACATTCTTGGGACAACATACCTTTATCTGTACCACTTCTTGAGGATATAGAATAAATCCCCAAGCCACCCTACCTTGGTGATGTCTTGGGTGTATGAGTGGATCATCCCCTACCAGAGGGGAGTCAACATATCCAATCTAGGGGTTATCATATCCATTAGGTAGATAGTTATGGATCCTCTGAGAGGAGAACATTATCCCATAACCACATTGACCACAAATGATTAAATTACCAAAACTTACCAAGACTTGATTAGGAGATGGGGTGATGACAAAAACATACTACTTGCTTATAGTAGTGCGAGACAATTATTAAACAGAAATCATAGGGTGGAGGTCCACCCGATTGATAGAGTTCCTCGGCATTTTGGGAAGTCATATGATGATACAATTCGAGTTGTTCTTATTTTTTTACCATGGTATCATAGAGGCTTAAGCATGCCCTAAGGGCGAGCATGGATGGAATGTTGTTACACTAGTGGTACCTATTTGTGTTGACAAGGTCCCAGTTACTAGAGTGCTAACAATAGTCCTCCAGATTGAGGTCATACCCACTCACAATGGGGAGGAGGATGAGAACACATCCACAGACATTGAGACAAAGATTGAAGCCAGTGAGAAGATGGTTGAGGAAGTTGGAGTAGGGGGGTTGATAAGGATAGTGACTCGGAGTGGAGAGTCACATGTGAATTTTTGGAGGCTATAAGAGAGGAGGAGGAGGCAAAGAAGTAGATCCTTATTTCAAAGGATCCCCTATCTCCTGAGAGGGGTGACAATGAGGCATCAATGATGGGCCAAAGGGTTACCCCAGGAGAGGGGGTTACATAACAGATGCCTATAGTAGCTTCACCACCACCAGCTACACAATCTGATCCTACTTGGATACCTAGAGATCCAAGTATATAGATACTCTTCTATTGAAATTGTTATAAATGTTAATATATTACGCATTGTAATTATTATTTGTTTTTGAATATTTTCTAACTCGCTATTATTTTCTTTGTTTCTCATCCACTTTTGATAGGTGGTGAGATCTTATTCCTAGGATCTATATTGATAACTTATTGATCCCTTTAAGGGAAACTTGTGTGGAGATAACAGAGGATGTGAGACAACAATTGCAGGTTGGATGACATATCGATGTATTTTCACCTCTTTGGAAGGCCGCGGATATCTTGGCCTCTCAGGAAAAAAATATTGCCACATATGAGATGGTGAGGCATAGCCATTCATGTAGGGAGACTACGACTAGAGGGTGATCTCACAGTCACTCTCACCATTTAGCACATTCATGAAATCAGAGCCACAACAGGATTACCATCTACAACCATGCACCATCTCAGGATTCTCGTAGAGAGGGATAGGTCATTGAGCACTTATTGCTTCGATTCCATTTTATGAGCCATATATATGATTTTTTTTTATTTTCATTCTCATTACAAGAATTTTGACTACACCTAGTGTGTGATGGTATTGTAAACAAACTTGACTTATTATGATACATAGAGATATCTCTTTTTGGTTCAGCTATCTTTTGTACCAGAGTTGACTTCATTTATGGTTTACTTCACATATTTACTCTTAGATGTTTAGAATATCTGATTTTATATGATTTTTAGAATGCATGCAATGGATCATGAAATTCCAATAGAATGATTTTCTTTTTGTTGTTTTATTTTATATGATACCAATGCAAATAGAATGTAATGTTGAAAATTTGGTGTTTCAAGCAATATTTAGTACTTCTAGTTTTGTTGGAAAATTTTGATGAATACAATATGATAAGTAAATGAACCCACTCAACTTCAAACCCCACACAACTAGTAAGATGCAAGGGCTTGACACTGAGAGCTAGAAGGGATGTAAGTTGTATGATTTCTCTGGATGGAAGTTATGAGAGAGAAAATATTTGGATAGAAATCCAATTAGAAACCTACAACCTAACTCTACATACATTTTACTACAAAGTCTTGAATGTGATTTGATTGTAAGTTTATCAAGACTTAGACCCATATATGGCCTCCTGATTAACAAAATATCATCTTAAGGATTTAACTCTATTAGAACATACATATTTAACTCATTTTTTAGGATTTTAAAATTTCAAAGAACTATTTATTGAATGAAATGATTGTACTTTATTAATTTATTTACAGACACCCCTACACCTTGTACCATACTACCAGTAGGAGGCCTATGCTCATCACTAAGGAAAAGGTGTTTCACATCAAAATTAAATGTCATAAAATAGATAAGTGTGTAATGGGAATACGAGGAATACACATGTTATGTGGAGAGTAGAAGGCATTGCATGTGTTGGATAATTTTAATCCAAGATGATTGTGTTACCTTCCCTTGGAGGAATGACATGTATAAGAAACACAACAAGATCACCAAAAAATATTAAATAATAAGAATCAGAGGACTACCTAGCAAGGCTAGATCTAGGAAGCGTGATGCTTCCTCAAATGCTTGTCAATCCTCTATTTAAAAAAATTTAATGTAATAAATAAAAATTCTTAATTTTGTGGATAAGGTTTAGGTATCTCCTATCAACATAAAAAAAATTGAATTTACCTCAACAAGTAATGGTTAGAATTAAATATAGTAGATTAATGGGATGGTTTGGGTCTGTAGGTGTAGCAGACGATATAGGTGAGGTCTGAGTGAAATTAGGAAAGGTTTTGCGATGTTTTGGGGAAGTTGTTAACTCGATGTTATAGGAAAAATTTTCAGTCTTAGAGACCGGTATTAGTTCGTCGACCAATGCCGGTGTAGGAGATAGAATTACACCAGTTTGCTAACCAATGTCAGTAGGGGAAATTTTGTTCAAATGTTAAAAATGATAGTTTAGACCTCTCTTTGATTGTGCACATAGTGAAGGTGGTTTTGATAAGGTGATGATATTGTTAAGAAGAATCGGGTATGCTAAAAAGGGTGTAAAGGCTTGGGATGGTTGAATAGTGGGTTGGTGGGAAGATGGTGATATACGAGTAATGGAAATAATGAAATACAAAAAGAAATAAAAGATATGTACTTGAATAAGCACAAATTATAAAATCATAATACTTATTTGGTATGGTGCAAATCCTGTGAGTGGAGGTGGTTGTTGGCTTATCAAAGAAGAGATGCTTGGGTCCAGTGTCATGTAGTACAACTTGTGTGCTCCCATGAGTATTCCCATGCTCTGGAAGGAAAACCAACTACTTTTTTTACACTATGGTTGTGTGTGTTTATCGTCTAGATACAGAGGGGATTGAATATTTGCACTTGAATGCAATCAGGCTCCAATAATTGAGTGACCAACCTGGGAAAAGGGTTATAAAATTCTATATACAGGAATCGATTGCAGTTTAGGTGAACTACGTTGACTGAGGATAAACTGGTGTCGGTTAGGGTGTAATAGTCTTATTTACCAAAAATAGGCAGATCTTCTCAGATTTTTCATGTTTTCCTTGTTGGGTCTGCTTAGGGAAGTAAATTTCTCATGAGAGAAGGCATGCATATCTTAGAAGTAGTCGAGTTAGGTTTAGGAAGAATTCTTAGTTAGTTAGGTCAAGTAGTGACTTAGCACTAGGAGTGATGACTCAATGCTTAGAGTAATGACTTGGTCACTATGAGTTAAATGCCCTTGAAATGGGTCCATGATGAGGTGGAGGTGTGAGGATGAAATTAACTTAATTAAAATAATTAATTTAATTAACAATGTGAGGATGAATATTAATATGGGATGAAGGGGTCATGATTAGTTAAATGTGTTACGTTAATTAATAGAAGGGGACTAACGGGGGTGTGACCCAAATTTGGTGTCTACATTTTCCCATTTTTGTTGCATAGCTTGTAATATTAAGTGATACTAACTAAAACAGGAAGTTGGTGCTCTAGTTATGAGTGAGGGTTAGCTTTCCCCAAGTGTGGGTGGAGGTGATCCCCCTCAACATAGGAATTGATGAGGTGTTAAATCGAGTCACTGAGTGGTTTGATAAATTTGTAAGTGATGAAAATGAGCGTAGGTTTATCATAGCTAAGCGTGTTTCTGATCAAGTAATAGGTCGCGGTAGTCTAATGCATGCATATGTCTAGATTATGATAAGGTACCATGTTGAAAAACTTTCAGACTCTATGTTGTAAAAGGTTAATAGGTTTATCCCAACAACATTGAAGTGGTTTAGGTATCCAAGGTATAGGATATGGTCCTAAAGGAAAAATAGGAAAGGTGCTTGAATGGGAAATAGGCTTGTTCCAGGGCTCAAAAGGTTAGGTCAGGATAAACAACACGACATTAGGAAAGGTAAGGTTAGTAGGCTGAACAACATGAGTAGTATCATCACAAGATATATCAAGTAAACAAATTCAAGTGTCAACATGAGTGAGGTTGGGTTGGGTGATTTAGGTAAGGTCATAGGTAAGGCAATAGTAGGGGAAAAAACATGCCCTAACTGATTCTAAGGTTGGATGATAGGTAATAAGGTCATGAGGGTGAGGTGTAAGGTCAGGGTCAACTTTGGGTTAGGCTGAGAAAAGGTTTTTGGTAGGCATAGTTGGTTTTGTATGGTGAAATAAGATTTAAAAAGGCTAACCAACCATGGTCATGTCCAACTGATGTTAGTCAAGAGAAACCAAGCGTGGTACATTATGTCACATGACCGATGTCAGTTTAGGGAAACTGATGTCATTCGGATCGGATTTGGGATAAAAAGGTAAAATACATGAATTAGGAATTCATTTGTTCCTTGTCATTTGTGAAAATGACAAGCAAGCAAAAATTCATACCATTAACGCCAGTGATCATGATTGGGCTAGATTTTAGGCTGATTTGGAGAGACGTGATTGTTTGGAGAGGTGTAGAGGTGGGCCTACAATATATTTTGTCACAATTTTATTGGTGGAGAGTTATAGTTTTGATTCAGACATGGTGGAAATAGGAGGAGGTGAGGGAGGACCATCGTCTCAGAGACTAGAGATCCCAACGAGGTGATGTCGATGTGTAGAGGTAGGATTTAATCATTTCAGGTTGTTTGTGATTGAATTTGTAGGCAAAAATGAAATAAAATTGGGGGGAATTAAAAATTGAGAATGTCTTTAGAAATGAAATAATTTACATATGGGGTGGGTGGAATGTAGATTAATTAGGGTGTATAATGGAAATGGGTGGGGTTGGGTGGTTCTTTGGTAGGTTTGAGGCTTGTTTTTAAAAAAATTAGAAAATTGGTGGAGTGAAGGTTTGGATTTGGAGCCAAACCAAATACCGACGTCGGTCAGGTCGCGAATTATTTCGGTCTACCATGTTGACATCGGTGTGAAAATAGTCGACAGACGCCAGTTTAGGGTGACTGGTATCGGTCAATGTCTCTAACGTCGGTCACTGTGAAAAGGGACTTTGTCTAGATAGGTTAATTTGAGAAGGCCAAAATGGGGTAAAGAATGAAATTAAAGGGTAGATAGTTAGCAAATAAGGTAAATATAGGTAAACATAGGTGGCTAATAGAGGAAGATTAGGTCACAATGATGGAATGGGTTATGGGAACTTGGTAAGCTAAATTAGAAGAAATGGTAGGCCAAGGAGGTAGTTAGGAAATAGATAGGTGGGGTAATTAGGTTGTAAATAAATGGGAAAAGTAGTTTAGTCTTTGACATTGTTGAGTGGTATGGATGCATGCACCCCATCAGTTGATGATGTGGGACCATGTCCCACCATTACTAGGGGACATGCGCCCCATTGTTACTGAGGATGAGTGGACACATATGCGAGATGTTGGATTAGTGGGAATTAGGTGCTATAGGTAGATCTGATGGGATCAGAGTCTCACGGTCCCACTCATCGATAGATGGGATGCAACAACCAACACCTTTCATCTACCCACCACTAAGATGATTATCATTCTAGAGGATGTATATAGGATTCTGTGGCTTCTTATTCTTGGTGATCTAGTGTATTCAGTATCTATAGATGGATCCTTCGAGGTGATGATTTAGGTAATTGGGGAGATGGCGAGTGATCTGAAAGAGAAAATAATCAACTTATTTTTATGGGGATTCATATGTTGCACATGCACAGGAGATGAGGCTAGCAGTGTTGATAATAGTGGCAGTGTGGTGATATGCACTTCCTGATTTAGAGTGTGGTTAGTTTCAAAGAGGGTCAATGGGAATATTACAAGATATGATTGAAGATTGGGTCTTATTTACATGGGCACCTACATATTTAGTGCATCTATGCATGGATTTGTCGTCTTACCATATGATGTGATGCTACGAAAGTTGTTGTAAGTTCCTACTACACTGTTGGGGGTATGAATATATTATGGTAGTGTAGCCACAAGACTACCGGTACCAGATTGGCACCATGGGTGAAAAATCATAGGTTATAGGAGATGGGAGGCTATAGGTGGCCATCCTCAAATAGAAGAGTCAACTCATGACATAGTATACTACAGGTGGGACCTGGAGGTCCTATATGTGATGGACATAGTATGGCCGCCCTATGTAATTTTTCCAGTTTTTAGAGGGATGGATAATGAGCTACAGGAATTAAAGTTAGTGTGGTGGATACAAGATAGATGTACCAACAAGAACGATATGATCTGGATCGACAAATTATGACGCTAGTTTGGATTACAATAGGATGTACGGCCACCCTTCCCAGAGTACCACAGGGAGTATTTGGAGAGACCTTTATCTCCACCCCATCCCACATACCCCATAGGACATGAGTAGGTACTAATGGATATGAGATTGGAAAATGCAAGGACCACTATGGCATACAGATAATGGTGGGCAGCATAGTTACAAGAAGCACCACCATGGCCAGGTCAGCCGGACTTAGCCACATTGATGGTTCAGAGGGATTCCCTACATGGATAGGTGATGACAGTGATATTTTAGTTGACATTGGCACATGAACAAGTAGTTACTTTGATAGGGAAGGTGAATACACTTCATGGTCAATCGAATGTTGCCTAGGCTTAAACACAGGTATAGGTCTAGGATCTTGCAGGGGATGGTGCATATGTATTAGTGCTACAGGAACAAGTTGCTGGTTTAAAGGGATGGTTGGTAGCTGCGTAGGCATAGCTTGTGGCCTTAAAGGACCAAGTAGCTGCATAGTTACTTGCACAAGCACTAGGATAGGGTCATATAGTATATGCACCAGAACCATGAAATGGTCCTCTATTAGTAGGGAAAAGTTCACAGGTGGCTATTAGGCCAATGGCATTACCTGAGATTGTATCTATAGAGAGGTTCAAGGATTCCCTAAATGAGGCCCACTATTATTAGGAGCATCTAGCCACTGTAGGTATTGTTGTTCCCTCATATGCCGAGTATAGCACCCAACATGTAGCTAGTGAGAGGACTAGGTCAAGGAATCATAACTCAGGTAACACAGGGGGTCGTTGGCCCTAGAGACAGGGTCAGGTTGAGGTTACTAGTTCTCACAAACCGGGCTTTTCTGATTTCCAGGAGGAGGAGATAGGTGAGAGTGGAGAGGAGGGCCTTATATGGGGATGATTGATCATGACATATAATACTTGTATGATGACTTTTTATTTATGTATATCGATTTGCATACTGAAGATATTGAGAGATTGTATATGATATTTTTTGAGACACTTTGATTATTTTTCCATATGTGTATATGTATTGATACACATACATTGTTCTTTATATAGTTAATGATTATTATTGGATGGATGATGTACTCATTTTAATTTCCATTGTTATTGTGTACCATGTGAACTAGGTGAGTTAGGCATGATTGAGTCTAGGTAATTTAGGCATGATGGATCTAGATATATGTTTGTTTTAGTCAGGTATAGGCATGGTAGCGTTAGGTATATGCATGATGGATTCAAGTATAGGTATGGTGGAGTTAGGTATATACATGTTTATTATGGGATGAATGATGTACTTGCATTAATTTCCATTGTTATTGTGTACCATGTGAACTAGGTGAGTTAGGCATGATTGAGTCTAGGTCATTTACGCATGATAGAGTGAGGTATAGCCCTGGTTTGGTCAGGTATAGGCATGATGGAGTTAGTTATAGGTATGGTGGAGTCAGGTATAGGCATCATTTGGTCAGGTAATTTCCAAGTAATTAATACCATGAAAATATGCAATGATTTAAGTAGAATATGGTCATGGTGATAAAATGGTTAGGTATGTATGTTTTTATGATAAATTAATTTCAAAATTTGTTGTAAATAGAAAGTAATTGGGGTAGAATGTGAATGTAAAGGGGAAAACTTATTTAGGGGTAAAAGTGGTTGAGCTAACCTCCAAGGGCCTGATGCCCTCAGAGTGCTACATATATAGCTCTAGAAAAAAGGGACCTTAGGCCGATGTAGTTCTCCCATAAGCTAGGGAATAATATGATAAGGAATTTGAATGGTTCATTAGGTTTTAGGAATGATTAAGTCTCTTTCATTTAGGAATGGGTCAGTCTAGGTAATTTAAGTATGGTTGAGTATAGGTTGAATAAGCATGGTTAAGTCTAGGTCCTTTAGGCATGGTTGAGTGTAATCAATTTAGGCATGATTGAGTATAGGTTGAATAGGCATGGTTGTCATCTAGGTTGAATAGGTGTGGGTGATTTCAGTGGAAGAGGAATTCTTGGAGTGTAGGTTTCGAAGGTGTGGTCCTATGAAGGAGGATCAATAAGTAAGCAAAGAGGTGAATGGTAAGTGGAAACAAAAAGCCACCTAATTGGTAAGAACCATTATGATTCTATCATATCAAAAAATTTCTTATGAACGTAAGACCCTAAATGCATTGCATAATTGATTATTCTAAGGGTGAAGAAATTCACATCATCATGAAATGTTGCATTTGCAACACATCCCTTAAGTAGGTAGACTATGAGAAAGAAAATATGGCGAGGTAAAATGGTTTTTTTAGCATAACCTTGGTGTGAGACAACATGTCTCTTCTGTAAGATACCCAACACTAGAATAGGCAAGTCCATGACGAAAAAGTTATCTTTTTCTTTTTACTTTTGTTTTATAGACTGATCGATGCAGAAATTCTATGTGGGATGAATAGAATATCTCCTTGAGGTCTTTGTGAAGATGATTGATGCAGGAAGCTTAAGAATATTTTTATTTTATTTTTGTAGAAATAGTCTTCTTTTTGTAATAGACTATGTACAACATGAATAGCTTTGTATATATTTCCTTCGAGGGAGTAGTCTATTTAGAGTAGAAAGATAGAAAGATAGATGTCTTTTTTTATGGATTCACCTATTTGCTATAAGTTTGACTCAAGGATTTTGAATTTTAAAATATCGTATATTACTTTTGAAATGTTTGTTTTGGAATTTTAGGTCATGAACAAGACGATAAAGAAGTATAGGCTTCTTTTATGAAGACAAAGCCATAACACACAAGCATTAGCTATGAAAGAGAGGTTTTAAGTGATAAATGACCATGGGACTCTGTCTTGAAAAGGAAAAAAAAATCCATGAGAATCATGCCGTGAGTAGAGTTGTGGTACTCATATTAAGGATAAGGCTGAAAGGTGATTGGTAATCACATGATTTTTGTTTTTTCGTTGATCCTTAAAATAGGTAAGTGGAAGGTGAATGTTTGTCAAGGGATAAACATTTAATAGATGGAATGTGATATAGGATTTGATTCAATAATAGAATGTTCAAATATGTAAGGAATTGAGGGGTTCAAGTTTGGGTTTACCTTTGATTGAAGATAAATGATAAGCACCTGATCCATAAGCATGAGTAACGATATAGAGTCTAAACCAATTAGGGGAAAAATTTCTCCATTTAGTTTTCTCTACTTCTGTTACATGTTGATTTTTCTTCAGGATGCATTCGCTAAACTGGAAGGTTCATTCTGACACATGTTTATCATAGGGATGTTTGATATGTTTTCGGTAGATTTGGAGGTGATCGAGAGCATTTAGACGACGTCTATCTAATAACTCAACTTGTGAAAAATGGTCCCAGTGAAAATCATGATTGATGAGCATATCTTTGAGTGAGATATGAAGATCAATGAAATTTTGAATTCAAGAGGAAATACAATCTCTATACCATAGACCATATAAAAAGGTGTGGCAATAGTTGAGGTGAAAATACTAGTGTGATAAGCCCATAACCTAAAAATGCATGTGTGTGCCCCAATCCTTACCATTATCATCAACCACCTTTATAAGAATTTTATTTAGGGTTTTTTTAGTTGATTCCACTTGGCCATTTGTTTGAGGATAATAAGGTGAAGAAAAATTGAGTTGAATGCCAAAGTTATCATAGAGTTTCCATAGGGTTTTATTTTTTAATTATTTTTTGTTATCAATGATGAGGGAGTGAGGAACACCAAAGCAGAAAATGATGTTATGGTTGATGAATTCACATATTATCTTAGCTTATGTAAAAATAATAGGTATGGATTCCACCCATTTAGTGTAATATTTGATAGTGGTAATAATCCATTGATGACATTGGGAAGCATGAGGTTTGATCTATCGAACAAGATCCAAACCCCATTGAGAGAAAGGAAAAATGTCTCATGCGACCTATAAGGAATGACTAGGGGTGTGATGAATATTAGCATGTTGTTAAAACATCACACAATGCTTAACATAGTCACAACGATCATGGTTTACGGTTGGCCAATAATATCCAAGATGAAGGATGTGCTTATCGACAACTAAGCCACTGAAGTGACCTCGACAAATCCCATCATGAACTTCCTTGATGGTGTATGGAACTTCAGAACTTGTAACGCATTGTAAGAGGATACTGTCAAATATGCATTTATAGATAAGACAAACCATGATAACATAACAAGAGACACTTTTGATAAAGGATTGTTGTCCATTGTGAGTAAGATATGGAGGAAAACTTGAAAGGGAAAGGTAGTCATTACACTTCTTATACCGAAGGTTACGTGGTTCAGTTTCAATGTTTCCTATAAGGTTAACGTCTTGGATTAGATAATAAGGTGATTACAACCTTTTTATTATAATAAATATTTTTGAGTTAAATTGAAAAGTGGGGATTTGAGAAGCAAGATAGGCCATGGTGTCTACAAATTTATTAGTGGAACGTAGGGTAGTTTGAAGTTCATAATGGTCAAAGGTAGTCAAAATCATGTCAACATGATGGTTATACTTTTGAAGTATCTCGTAAAAAAATTAGTATATACCATTAATTTGGTTCAAAATCAGTTAAGAGTTTCCAAATATATTAATTGATTTAACGTCTAAGGCTACACTGGTTTGAAGACCTAACATGATTGCTTCGTATTCGACGATATTTTTAGTACAATAAAAATCCAGTTTTAAAGATAATGGCATAGGCTCACCATCGAGAGGAATGAGTATAACTATGGCACAACCCCCACCTTGACATTTGGAATCATCTAAGAATAATATTATCTACTAAATGGTATCGTCCAGGATAGGGTAGCGATGGATTCATCAGGGAAATTGAAGTTAGAAGATTGTTTTCCAAAGATTGGTGCGTTTGTGAGTTGGTCAGCAATGGTTTGTCCTTTGAAAAAAAATGATGGAATAATTTGAGATATGGGTCTACAAGAATCATGAGCCAATGTACAACACGTTGATTTTGGTTGGGCTTAGTGTACATGTAATATAAGGGGTCAGTATTGGTGACAACAAAGGTTTTTTGGTTGAGTAGGTAATGGATAAGATTAGTGGTGATGAAAACTAAGGCTAAGTAGAATTTTTTGATGTGAGTATATCTACTTTCATAGTCTAAAAGTGTATGACTTATATAATAAACCTCTTGTTCCTTGTGTTGCTTATCATGATGAGTGAGCATGGCACACAGGGAATGATCAATAACAAAAATGAAAAGGTAAAATTCTTGGTCATCCTTAGGGGGAGTGAGCATAGGTGGTTGGAGGAGGTATTTTTTTAATTCGTCGAACAATTTTTTGCATTCATCATCCCATTTGAAGGAGACTTCCTTTTTGAGAAGATGATTAAATGGATGATAGTGGTCGAAAAGCTGAGAAATAAAGAGATGAATAGATTGTAACTTTCTTTGCAAACTATGAAGTTGATGAAGGATAGTGGGTGGATGAATCTTGATACTAGCCTTGATTTTAGTAGGATCAGCTTCAATGTCATCCAAAGAAATGATAAAACCAAGGAGCTTGTCAGAGAGATCAGTAAAAACACAGTTCTTAGGTTGAAGGTGAATGCAATATTTGATGAGATGGTCAAAGACAACTTTAAGGACAATAAGGTTCTCAGCCCGATGTTTAGATTTTTGAAAGAATATCATCGAAATAATATTCCAATATGTTATGCATGATGTCATGAAAAATATAAGTCATATCCCGCTGATATGTAGCACCAGGATTTTTAAGGCCAAAGCGCATGGCACAATAGCATAAGGTCCCCCAAGGAGTGATGAAGGTGGTTTTGTATTTATTCTCGAGGGTGAGGAATATTTGGTTATATCCCGAGAAACTATTCATGAGGGATAACATCCCATTCTTGGTGGTGAGATTAACAAGTTGGCCAATAATAGGTAGAAGAAAGTTAACTTAGGGGTAAGCTAAGTTAAGGTCAAGGAAATCCATACAAATGTGAAGTCCCCCTATTGATTTTGTGACAAGAACAATGTTAAAGATCTATTGGGGATAATCAATGGGTAGGATGAAGGAAACAAAAAGAAGTCATTGGAGTTCTTGTTTGACAAGACGGGAAATGTGAGCATACATTTTTTACAGCTTTTGTTTCACAGGTTTGGCATCAAGAATGGTTACAATATTGTAGACCACAATTTTTGGGTCAGTACTAGGCATATCAGGGTAGGAGAAAGAAAAAGCGTTGCTATGATCACCAAGTAGTAAAGTGAAAGCTTCTTATTTAGTAGCATATAAATATTGGCCTATTTTTAGAATGTGTAAGTCATCTTGAGTTTGAATGTTTATTTTGATGGTCAATTCAATCAAAATGGTTTGCTTCTTAGAAGGTAGTGATGGGAGAATATAAGAATCTTTTGCACCAAGGTAGGTGAGAATAGACTCATCATCTTGACATTCAATGTTGTTAATAGAAGGTGTAGTGTCAGCTATAATGTTAGGATACATGAAGGGAAGAGAAGAGGGAGCCTCGCCATCACGTTGATAAGTAGGAGGTCCCATAGAAATGGTGTTCATGAAATAAAAAGAGAGGAGGAATGGATTATGGATACATATACTCTGTAGGTGAAGGTGGTAAAGTTGTTGATTGGGGTGGGGAATGTTTATTGTCATCAATGAGTTTGAATCGATCCTTCTTTGCAGGTGGTTCTGCAAATCCAATACCACTACAGTCTTTTTGCTTATGAGTTGTACAAGGAATTATAGTATGGTAGCCTTATTCATAGAAACCAAATCCAAATCCCTTCTAAGCATAATGATGGAGGAAGGTGTGGGTGAAGTGGTAGTTAGTGAGAGATTGAAGGTCGGAGGAAAATGGTCAAGTTTGGGAGGGTGGTTCAGGCGAGTAGTTAGAAGCATTAAGTTCCCCATATGTTTAGTTAGTACAAAGGTGGGGATGACTGTAGGGTAAAAATTTTCCTATGTGGTGATCATAGTGCGTATGTTGGTGAAGGTTACCATACTATTGATGAGTAAGGAATGTGTTAATGTTATAAAGGTAGTACTCCCCTAGAGTGAGACATTGAAAAACACCTTCTAAGGGATCAGTAGCTAATATGTGGGTAGCATGAATGGATGAGTCACTAGAAAGTTGGGAAGAAGAATCATTTGACGTTTGAGGAGTAGATGGGTTGGTTGATGGGTCAGCTACAAAAGATGTGGAAGGAGTGGGAAAGGAGGAGTTATTTGTGGAAGATGTAGTGGTAGAAGTGGTGGATGAGCCAGTAGTTGAAGAGGAAGTGGTAGCGGTGGTAGATGCCTTAACTTGTATAAGGACATCATTAGGTTGATACATTAGGTTACATGTCTTGAAAGGTGAAGGTTCATATGGAGTGATATATTTTTTCCCTTCATGATTGAATTTTCAACATCGGTGTAAGGTTGAAGGAATAAAACCCATGGCGTGGAACCAAGGTCGTCCAAGTAGCATGTTGTAGAACATAAAATAATTCAAGAATGGTACGGGGCCTACACAAATGTGGAGAATTATGGTTCCAAGGGTGGAAGTCATAGCATCGTTAAATGAAAAAATCATAATTGGGTTATTATGCATGCAGTTGGCAGAAATGTGCATTTATTTATACACATAGGAGGAAATATGTTGATAATATAACCTCCATCGATCATAACATGTCGAACACATATATGATAAACATAAATAGAAATAAATAAGGCAAGGTCAGGATCATTTGATTCGAGAGGTACAATCTCATCTTCAAAGAAAATAAGAGTGGATATTTGATGAGTGGTAGCTAGAGCAGAGGAAGGGGACAAAGTGGTGAGAGTGGTGACATGGTGAGGAGTGATGATAGATGTAATAGGCATAGGATCGTTAGGTAAAAACTCAATAGATGATGATGATGAAGGTCTGATGACGAGACTCAAAGGTTTGGAAGAGGTCACATAAACACATTTTAAGAGGAGACTGCTGCAATTGTTTAAGAATTGTATGATTGGAAACCCAACTTTAAATAGGGTATGTGGGTTCACAAATGGTGACTTTGGGTGTAGGTGTAGATGCAATATCAGGTAAAAGAGTATTGGATGAGCTATTTATTTTCTCCTTTACTTTTTCGTTCCTGTATCAAGTGGAAATTTGAACCATATTGATCTGTGATAAAGGAAAAATTATGTCATGATAGGTGTAGCAATAGGACGGGAAAAAATATGGTGAGGGCATATAATGGTTTTGTAAAAATAATGCAAGACATTGGCATTTTATAGGAGGTTTGGCTAGCTCTCTTATGTGGACCATATTGATGTCAAATGTTGGAGGATGAGAAAAGGGTTGTGGAGGGGGAGATGAATGTTGTTGAATAGGTACGGCATAAGGATGTGTGGTGATAGGTGCAGGTGGAATGAGGTCATCATCTAAAACATCATCATCATCAACGTTTTCTTTGAGAGACATAGTTGGGGAAGAAAAGTCTTAAGAGCCTTAATTTTTTCACATCATTCCATGACACACCGATGGTAAGCAAATTTTTTTGTATCATTAAACCCTTCTAGTTTAAGTTTGAGTGGGTCGTAAGGTCTGATTAGTGGAAATGTGATGACAAAGGTTTCACAAAGGTTAGCTAAGATGTTGGCATAAGACCCTACCAATGGATCACAATATGAAGTAATTACGGGCATGGATGGAAGTGTGGATGAATTTGGTGGGAGAGGTGTCACTGGAGGTGGAATCTGAGGTAGAGTAAATTTGACCACTTGTTTAGTAGATAGTATAGTTTTAAGCTTGGATTGCACTTTCTTGGGTAAAGATGTAGCGGATGAACTATTTGTTGAAGGTGGTATAGGTTTAAATAACTCTTTGGAAGGTAGTGGGTTCTTGGGATTTAGTTGAACCTTCTTGGGTAAAGGTGAAAAATAAGTGTGTGATGTAAAAGGAAAGATAGACGGTGGAAGGGGACAAGTTAGTCAAGGTAATAATGGAGGTGTGGTTAAGGTTGTGGTAAGAGGAAATGTGGAAGGTACTGGTTGAGGGGAAGAGAATGGCATGGGTAATGATGAGGATACTAGAAGTGGTGTAGGCATATGAGGTAGAAAGGATGTAGGTGAAGTCAAAGGTGTAAGTTGTGTAGGTAATTTTGGTGTAACAGAGGATTGTGAGGAGGTGGGTTGTTGTGTTATTGGTGTACACTAGGTAGGGGTTGTTTGTCTAAGGTTGATTGTTGGAGACCTAGGATAGATGGAAGTAGTGAAGATGATAGAGGGGTAGTGGGAAAATATTGTGTATGCAGCCTAAGATGTTGACTCTTCCTCTTAGGTGGGGGTATAGTATTTATGATTACTTGTGAGGATGTGGCTAAATTTAATTTGATAGGATGATGGACTAGACTTGATATTAGTATGACTCCTAATATTTTAAAATATATAGACACAGAAGAAGGTATAGGTACAAGTAAGGTTGTAGGCATAGGAAAAAACAATTGGTAAAGGTTTAAGTATGGGAAAGGGTGATGAAGAAGGGGCCACTACAACTAGCATGGGCATGGTGGATTTGATTTTCTAAAACACCTTTGGATATATCATGGAAGTATCAGCAGAAAACATTTGTATTTGAGTTGAGACAGGAAGTTGAAGACATCCCCAAAGCATGGAATTGTCAACAAAATCTAGGAGGCCAACCAAACGTGAGAATGAAACTGATGTAGAAGGGGATGATGTTTATTTATCTAGTAATCCCTGTAAATAATGTATCTAACATAGTGAAATGGTTGGCTTTAGATTCTTTGGGTAAAAGAGATGAGAGAAAATCAATAGGATCCTTAAAATATAATGGAGAATCATCACTAATGGGAAGGGATGCTACTAATGGATCCACTTTGGGTAGGGGAGATGAAAATTTGGATGAGGTAAGTTCATATTTTGGAAAAGAAGAAGGTAAGAATGAATCTCCCATTGGTAAAAGAGTAAGTACTATGGATTATTCATCAAGTTGAGAGGTGAGTGGAGAAACTACATCAATAGATATGGTGGACTCCTCTGTGGGTATAGGATTAGATGAAACAAGTCCCTCCATGGATGAAGTATCTCAAGAGATAATCACCTAGATATGTGGAGTAGGAGGAAATTGAGATGCAAGAGCTAGTATGATGTCGAAAACAACATGAACCTCACGAACATTACTATCATTGGTCGAGGTTTCGTTTGTTTGGTTAGACAACGAGAAATGATTTGGGAGAAAAATTTTGAATATGTGAAGGATCTGATTAGCTAGTGTGTGAGGGTTATCCAAGATGAGATCTCTAGTATCCAACATATATTAGATGATGTTTTTGAAATTTATACAATTACCATCGCTATGAGCTCTAACACGATGATAGTTGTAGTAATCATTTTATTTTTACCATACAGGCACACAACGAGAGGGATCAAAACTAGTATGTGGTTTGATGGGTGGAAGAGTGACTTCTCTAGATTTTATAAGTTTTTTCTAAAATTTAAGATTAGGATTCTCATATGGGAGTATATTTTTAGTTGCTCCCGCATGAACTGAAAAATCCTGAACAGGAGAAAGATTAGAAGAAGTATTTGATTTTCTAGATAGATGAGATGGGCCAAATTTCCAAACTACTGCATTGACAGATCCTTTTTCTTTAGAATAATTATTTTATGGTTTGGAAGAAGAAGAGGTATCATTTTATTTAATCACAACATTCTTGTTACGCAGTTATATCTTCTTCTCTTGAATGACATGAATTTCATATTTCCAGGCCATGGTGAACTCGTTGTAAAATGCGTGAAAGGTTTGAAATTTGAGAGTTAGTGAGATGTGTCTAGCACAAGATCTAGTAAATAACTCTATTAAATTGGTTTTAGGTATTTGGAATGTGAATTGTTTGATCAGGATCTGCTAATGAGCGAAACAATATGTGAGAGATTAGTCTTCATATTTGTGTGTCACGTACAAGTTAGTCATGAAGACCTTCTTGACAATGTTGATATAAACATGGTCTACAAAATCCAAAGCTACATAACTAAATGAAAAGATGGAATGCATGGGTAGATAATTATACCAATCTAAAGCCATCCCTTTCAAGGACATTAGGAATTTCTACAAAGAGAAAATCATCATCATGAGTGATCAGATAACACACATGTTTAAAATACCGTAAGTGGTGTTTTGGGTCTTCTTTTTTGTTGAATCAGTTGAATATAAGTATTTCCCAATGAGGAGGGTATGGATGAATAAGAATGGACAAATGAATTGGCTCATTGAAAATCTCGTCGTATGTCAGATAGTTAGGTGAGCTAGAGAGGGATGCTTCCAATGTCTACATCTTGTCCATCATCATTTTGATAAGATCATCGGTAGGTTGTGATGACTAGGGACCCCCTATAGTATAAGAGGGTAGATGAGGCAGGTACGATGTGGGCAGAATCCTTGTATGTGGTGGTGTCGAGTACAAAAAATTGTGAGGAAGGAATAGAGGATAAAATAGATGTAGATGCTAAGTATCCTAAATAAGTGGTAGATGAAATATGGGGTTGTTGGTGATTAGTGTAGGTAAATGGAGTGGACATAAATACTCTCGTAGAAATTGGAGGAACAAACTACGGGATGGAGAGGACGATGTTTTGGAAGGGATTATGGGCTACTAACACAAATTTTGGCTTAGATGAAATAGGTATATGAGAGGTGGTGGGTGTAGATAGACCAACACTAAAGGTGGTTTGTAAAGGCATGGTTGAAAATGTTGTAGTGACATACGTCAAAGCCATTACATATGCTGTAGGTGTAACAGATATTGATGATGTAGGGTTAACCTAGGAAACCAAAGGGGGTAAGGTGGAAGAGGGTAAGGAAAATCTAGCACTATTTAAGGCAGAAGTGGGTGTGAGGGTACAAGGAATGGACACATGCATGCCATATAAAAGTTTCCTTAATGAATTGTGGGTAGATGAATGAGTGAGATAGTATTACAGAACGAAAAGGTTGTGATCAAGGAGTCTCACAAACTCCTAATCACCAGTGGGTATGGCAATAGCCTGATTAGGTTCCATAGGTGATGAGATTGAAGGGGGAAATGGGCTAGGTGGGAGAGGTTGATGGCTAGCATGAAATACGAGAGTGTGTTTATGAGTCAAAACCATGTGACTGACAATCAAAAACATATTCTAAGATTCACTGATGATGCATAAACACATAAGTAATGGGGAAAAATAAATCTAAAATGAGTGATAGATTGTTGTTCTAATTGGAAAATAAAAATATAGAGACCGATGTTAGTTGAGGTAACCAAAGCCAAAATGAGAGTACCTATCTCCAGTCAACTCAAATTGATGTCAATTACTATGAAAAATAAGAGATTCAAAGATCTACTAATGAAAGGTTAAAATGGGTCATCTTGGACTCTGATAATGATATCAAAGACCCAAAAATGTGATAAAATGACATAACCAGACATGAAAATAACATAAAGGTGAAGAATACTATTTTGGTAAAAATAACCAAAAAGCATAAAACCGACATCGGTCAGTTAACCAATGGCGGTGAGATGGTGTAACTAATGGTAGTCACTGGACTGATATCGGTTACTGTGAAATTTGAGAAGAGAAGTAAAAATGAATTTTTTGGTGATTTAGATCAAATAGAAGGGCGAACCTAGAGACTGAGTATGGCTATGAGGAGTCCTAATACACCTAGAATAAAACCATAATACACCAGTTGTGATGTGGGGTGTAAAAGGATGAGAAATAATGAAGAAATGAAACTCACACCTCAAAACATAAGAAGAAAAAAATCTAACAAACATGAAATCCTAAGTTGTAGAAAAAAACCTTACGCCATTTAGGACTGACTTCAAGTAGGATATAATTTTTTGTTAACAAAGGTTCCCTATAAAACTATGACAATTATGGTTGGTTTCATGTAAGTTTTGGCATGGGAGATCCTTCTCTAAGATGATGACTGGACAGAGAAACTAGTTGGAGCCCACTTTCAATCCTTTAATCGTGTGATCATTGACAACTTTTTTTTAGTGATTTTGTATAGAGAGTGTGCAAAATGTGAGCTATGGTTGAATTTTTCAACCATCAGCTGGGCATGACTTCCAACATATAGGTTACCCACAATTTAGATGAGCTATATTGAAACAAACTCAAAAAGTACAAGTGCACAAGTTTTAAAACCCAAATCCACAAATTACGTTTGATAAGAAAAAATTATAAAGAGGTTAAGGGCATGAATTTCACTAAGTGCAATGTAAGAAAAGAAGGAAGAGCTCTTTTTAATCCTAAAAAGTAAGTGTCAATGATACAATCAAAAGAAAAGAATATTTCTAGAAAAGAAGCTTAATGTGAACTTGCTTCAAATGAAAATATAAACATAATATTTTTCCCTAGGCATGAACAATGCAAAGAACCCTAGATGGGTCCCACCGGGCATGCCAAAGTGTTTCACCTCAAAATTAAAGGAAATAAAACAAATAAGTGTGTGATGGACGTAGGAGGAATACCTATGTTATGTGTATTATAGAAGGCGTTGCGCAAGTTGTAGAATTTTGATCCAAGCTGATTATGTGAGCTTCCCTTTGGCTAAGAGGAAGGACTTGTATAAGAAACATAAAAAGACCACCAAATAGTATTAAATAGAAAGAGTCAGAGGAATTCCTATAAAGGCTAGATCTAGGAAGCGTGATGCTTCCTCGAATGGTTGTTAATCCTCTATTTAAAACAATTTAATTTAAGAAATAACAGTTCCTAATGGCGTTGATAGGATTTAGGTATCTCCTATATAAAGACAACTTAATTTTAACTCAACATGAAATGGTTAGAACTAAATATGGATGATTAATGGGTTGGTTTTGGTCTATAGGTGTAGCAAAGGTTGTAGGTGAGGTCTTAGTGAAATTAGGCAAGGTTTTGTGTAGTTTTGGGGAAATTGTTAACCTCAATGTTACATGAAAAATAACAAGTCTCAAAGACAGTTATCGGTTGGTCAACTAATGTCAGTATATGAGATAGATCGACATCGGTTGGCTAACCCGTGTTGGTAGGGGAAATTTGGTTCAAATGTTAAAAAAGTGGAGTTTTGACCTCTCTGTGATTTCAGAGAGAGTGAAGGTTGTGTTGGTAAGATCATGATATTGTTAAGAAGACTCAGGTATGCTGAAAAGTGTTCGAAAATAAGGGATAAAATAAGTGGAACAATCCCTCACAGAATCGCAATAGTAGAAACTAATATGCAGAAAATATTACAGATCTTAAATAAAAGTGTAGAATAAAATAAAACAACATAAAGAGACAGTATTTAATGTGGTTCACCCAATTTGGGCTACATCCACTAAGAATCACTTGCTTTAGCTTTTATTACAAGCCACCCCTCTCTCAATACAATACCCAGATTTGTTTGGAGCTATGCTCAACAAACTCTACATAATTCATATCTCAAATTCAAAACACATCTGCAATGTTACGTAATCCCTACCATATGCATAAAACCATATAAATAGATAACTTCTTAAGCAGTTTTACAAAATCATGGGTATCAAAACCATGGGCCAAAAACATCCCATAAACCAATGGGTAAAAATATTGGGCCCATATGAGAAAAACACGTTTCATAGTTTATTGGGCACGTTTTTTCAAGGCCAATTTTTTTTTCTTATGGGCTATGCTCCCAAACCCCCACTACCGGGGGCTACCACCCCCAGAACCCCGGACGAGACAACTATAGAAAGAGTACAATACTCTTACTGTATAGTATTCAACACTTTCACACATGAAAATAGGCTCCACAACCTAACAAAAAGGAGGTTTGAAAGGGTGTAAAGGCTTGGTAAGGTCTCCAATAGTAGGTTTTTGGAAAGACCAGGTGAAGCCACAAGGTAGTGTAGCTCAGAATGAAATCCAAAAAGAAATGAAAGATATTGTTCCCATACTTGAATAAGGATAAATGATAAAATCACAATACTTACTTGGTATGTTGTAGATCCTGTGAGTGGAGGTTGTTAGTAGTAGATTAAAGAAGAGATTCCTAGGTCCAGTGCTACGGAAGTACAACATAGTGTGCTCATGTGAGTATTCACACTGAACAATTCTGGAAGGAGAACCGACTAATCTAAAGAAATTGCATAAAGTGGTTGTGTGTGTCTTTTGTATGGATGAAGTAGGGCTTGAAGATTCATGATTGAATGAACTAAAGCTCCAATACATGCAATGACCAACCTGGGTAAAGGGATGTTAAATTGTATATAACTGGAGCTGATGGTTGTTAGGTGAATGACGTCGGCTAAGGATAAATTGGCAACAGTGAAGGGTGAAAATAGTCTTATGAATACCAAAAATATGTAGATCTTCCCATATTTTGTGTGTTTTCCTACATAATGGGTCCAATAAGGGAAGTTAGATTTCTCATGAGAGAAGGAAGGAAGATCTTAGAATAAATCCAGTTAGTTTTAGGAGGAATTCTTAGTTAATTCAGGTCAAGTAGTGACTTGCTTACTGGGAGTTTTGACTCAGTGTTCAAAGTGATAACTTGGTGTCTATCTGAATTAATATTCCATTGGAATGAGTCCAAGATGAGGTGTCATGTTGAAGTGGAGGTGTTAGGATGAATTTAATCCTAATTAATAATGTGAGGATGAATATTAATATGGGATGAAGAGGTCATTATTAGTTATATGTGTTACGTTAATTAATTGAAGGGGACCAAAGGGAGTGTGACCCATTTTTTTTGTCTACACAAGGCATAGGCGAGTAAGGAGACTTCATGAACCTCATTTGTCAAACACACGCCACTAGTAAGAGGTGTGGGATCAACACCGAATGTTGGTTAGGCAAGGAAGTGTGTAAATAAAAATTTTGTAATGATTTTAACTTGACATATATACTATTTTTTTAAAAGAAACTTTGCTACTTTTGCTTTTGGGAGGTATAATGTATTGCCCCTAGCCTTAACCCCGTGTAACCAGTAAGATTCAAGGGCTTAACACCGAAGGCTAAGATAGGTGAACAAACAATCCAGGTTAAAATGTTAAAAATAGCTTTTTCTACCAAAGAGGTTTTTCTAGGAAATATATGACCCCTTCTTAGCTTTTCTACAAGAGACTATAGGCAAGGAAACATGTGCTAGAAGTAAACTACAAGTTGAACCAAGTATGCAGGCATTTGTTGGATTAATATCAATTTTTTTTCTTATCTTGTTGAACTGATGAAATGATTATGAACAGTCAAATATCATAATATAACAAATATTTGAAGAAATGTGATTGAGTTTTTTGCCAATGTTGTAGAATCAAGTATTTGATCCAAGTTCCTAGAAAAGATAAGTTCCTTGATTAAAAATTTACAAAGTGATCTTAAAGCTGATGTAAAATGCACTATGTGGATGCAATAGTATACCTGTGAAAATGTAAATGAATCAACCTGTAGTTATGATTTAGGGGAAGTGAATTAACTAACTCAATAAATTCTTCACCTTCGATAGAGTACACAAGTGAATATACCCCATAAGAAGAATTCCTTCATGACTCGATATGGGCCCATTCAAGATGGGCTTGAATTTCCTTGACTTTGTCAGTTTTCTTATATATCTAGTTATCAAGTATTAATACCATATCTCCAATGAATATATCAAAAGGCTTCATATACTTTCTTATTGTACTGCTGACACATCCAGTCAACATAAGCTCTATGGTGTGCATTATATCTAAGCATGCAATGTCATCATTTTTTTCTATCTCAATGAAAAATGTCTCATGATATCCTTCTCCTAAGAATCCTTGTAATGATATTCAGAGACTGGGTATCTCAACTTCAAATAGTAAAACCAAATCTGAACCGAACACGTAAAGAATATGTGGTTGCCCTTGTTGGCTAGTTCTTAATGATGTTCCAGGGTTCATTTTAAGACACCTCTATAAAATTGTAGCTGGAAAATACTTGGCGAATATCCCCAGAACCAGTTTCAGCGAAAGGTGAATTTGACAGTATTCCAAAACAAAAATTTCACCTATTTTTTTCATGGCTCCATCATTGACGTGCGACAACAAGATGTCAATAATCACTCCTGACGTGACATGTCAATGGCTCCAATTGATGCAACGTCACTGGCTCCAATTGACGCATGTCACTGGCTCCATTTGACACACATCACTGGCTCCAATTGACGTGCGTCATTGGGTCCAATTGACGCACATCACTGGCTCATATTGACGCACCGTCATTGGGTCCTCTTGACGCATGTCACTGGCTCCTATTGACTTGCGTTACTGGCTCCTATTGATGTGCATCACTGGTATTCTAAACTAACGCGCTTCGCACCTCACTGGATCCTACTGACACACATCAATTAAAGCCATTGACACCTGATTTAGCCTATAAATACACTTCAACTGGTCATTTTCTCATTTTCACCCTCCCGCTCTTGAATTTTTGTAGGCTCTCAAATCATTATCAAAGACGCTAGTACAACTATAATGTCGACTTCACATGCTTACCAACTGCAAGTTCAATCAAAGAAAATCAAGAGAATCCAATTCAATCGATTTCCAAGATCAACTACAGGAATCCCTTATGCCCTCACATCCATATTATTTTAAAGATGTCTTCAGAATATAAAGATTTGATGGATGCGTGTGAATTTATAGGGCTCGTTAATATGCCCCATTTCGAAACAGATCCGGATATTTTGAATTACCTTCTGTCATCCTACAATTCAGAGGATGGCATTTTTTATGTGACTCTGAACGATGGCCAAATGTTCCAATTCAGTATGGAAGCAAATGACATCCATCGGTTTACGGCCTTCCGTTCAAAAATTTACCAATTGTTACAACCAAGGCAACACTCGCTGGAAGAAGACAAGAAATTTCTTGAATCAACGTTCGGTTTCCATGTTGATTGTAAGTATAATTCGTTTTAATTCATATTTTTTATTCTGTTTTTTATTCTGATACAATTTGTTGTTATAAATTTATAGTAATTTTCACTGTTTCACATTTGCAGCCCATGTCAATAAATCCAGGCGTGGTGTGGATACACAATCAATTGCACACCACTTTCTTGCTGCACTTATTTCATTTTTTCAATCCAGAATTGTTTTGCAGGGTCGCCAAACTGATATACCAAATTGGGCCATTGCATACATTGTTGCCACTATCTCAAAACAAAAATTCGATTGGTGCACATATCTATCCAAAAAAATAAGAACTGACATAACAAATTCAAAAATTTCAGAAAAACCTTTCATTTATTCAACAAACTATCTCCTCGGCCTTTATTATGAGGCACTTTTAAATTTAAAAGATAAAAAAATTCCTACTTGCACTGATGAGGAGTTGATGAAGTTGTCAATTCCATTTGAAGAACAACAGGTATAAACTATTTAGTTTGTAATTGTATTTCAATTTTCGACATTACAGTGCACAGTTATTAAAACTTAAATTTTAATGTTTTGCAGAGAAGATATCTTGAAGCCCTTCCCCGAAAAAAGGCGTTATCGAGAGGAAGAGGCCAACAACACGCTGAGGCTTCGGGGGACTCCCAATCTGAAATGGAAGCTCACTCCTCTCCAAACCCTCAATAGTTTGAACTCGTTAAATGCAAGAGAAGTAATACCTTCTCATATATTATTTACAAATTCCAAAGTTGCATATTTATTTTTCAATTTAAATTTTAACCAAATGAATTGACAACATTTAATATTGATGAATTGCAGGGACTTTGGAACATACACCTATTTCACAAACTCAACCTTCTTCCCCAACTCACTCCATACAGTCGCATGCATTCATATCTTCTGAATAGACACTAAGTACAACTCCTACAAGGCCACCCGTAGCACCGAGAAAAACAACCCCTCAACAACAAGGTACAACTCTTCGATAGTACGTTTAATTTCAAATTTTTTGACTTTATGAATTGTTTTCCTATTTTTCATTTTTTTCTTGTACTTTTCAGCACATGTCAGTCATGATCAAACCACGGCACCGACACCCACTCAACCAATAATTTTTAAAATGCCAACCAGAGGAACAGTGAAAAAGAACATTGGTAAATGCATGCCTTTTGCTCCGGCCCCTAGTGGGACACTAAACATTGCCTCATCCTTTCGAATTCCAACTCTCTCACTTGGTGGCTTACCCAGTGCAACGGGCATATCTGTTTTTGAACAATATAAATTTAGATGAAGATTATTTGGGCATTGATAGCAATGACCCAACTGGTTTTTTCGATACCCGCGAGATGATTCAAGGCCAGCAGGTATACTTCAAATTTCAATTTAAATATGCTTTACAATTTTGAATTACATTTCGATTTAAATTTATTTATCTAAATCTTGATTAATTTTTTCACAAACAGGATCAGCCCACCCAAAGGCAGAAACAAGTAGCAGTTGATCTTGCTGAAAGCCCTCATTCTTCTCCAGCAAGATCGTCTGCATCAGATTCAGATAGTGAAGAGTTCCCACCTTTTCCTTTGGAGAACTTAATAGGTTAATGATTGTCAATCCCATGTCAGTGAGTTTATTATTCCTCATATCCAACATCAAATGATAGAATGGGAGAGAAGGGCTAAAGTTCTTATCAATGAGATCATTAGTCGTTATGAAAATTATTGGCAATGGGATAGTTTATATGCTGCAGTCCAAAATCAACCTGCGAAGATGGATTCCTTACTTACCCAAGTAAGAATGTGGGACTGTCACATTTAACAACAACTATAAAGATGAAATTTTAGATAAGTCACTAAACAAATTGGAAAATATTAGTGCCGAGGCCTAGGCATATTTTAACCAATGGTCTAAGGACAAGGATTTGGTAGCAATCGCAAATGCCGAAAGAGATAGAGCGATTGTAAGTACTATTACATTCAAACAATCATTTTTGTTAATTTGAAATTTTGAATTTACATTAATATTTTGAATTGACATTACTCTTTTTGTGCAGTTGAAATATGAAAAATTTGAAGAGTCAGGTGAAGGTTTTGCAAGTTCACTTGGAAACAGCAAAGAACAGCTTATCCACAGCAAAAAATTTGAAGCAAAATATTGTTTTGGTTAACAAACAAAACAATACACTAAAGCAGATGATTAAAGAGCATGGTCTCGACCCTGACATATTGTTCAAAGCCAAAGCAGCTGCTGATCCAAATTTGTTGTCGCATGGAGATGCAACAAATCAAGAAGAAAGAATTTTTAAAAATCTGGACAGTGCCTGCTGAAGATCTTGTAAGTTCGGGGGTTATTTCTGGTGTTGGGGAAAGAGGTACAACCACAATGGAAGAAGTCGTTGGTGAAGAGAGCAGAGGAGTAGAATTGTCTAAAGAAAAAGAGGGTTTTGAAAATTAGAAACTTTTATTATTGAGGAAACTTTAAATATTGAATTTGAAAACTTCTACTATTGAGTATGTATTATTTGAATTTAATTATATGGATTTATATACAGTCTTTAATTTTAATTACATTAGATGGTGATTATCATGAATTATATGTATGTTTCTTGTTTACTTGCATTGTCATGTATTGTATGTGGACGTAGATGATGAATGATGATAATTGATAATTAATGATAGATGATGCTAAAAGACGATGAATGATGATAATGATATGATATATATGGATGATGATCAATTTAATGTGGACGTAGATTTATCATCAAGCACAGTAATTCTTCTTCTCTAGAATGGATATAGATGATAAATAAATGGAATGTGTTATAATGGATATAGATGACATTAGAACGAATAGAATTGTAATGATATGATTATGAATTATTTTTAAAAAACTGAATTGTTTTAATAAATTTAAATTAAATAAATAATTGTGTTAATAATAATTGTAGTGTTAGGAGTCAGGATATGATAATGATATGGTGATGATATGATATATATGGATGATGAAGAATTTTATGTGGAGTTATATTTAAAATTGTATAATTTATTTTTTATCCCACAATTAAAAAAATATATCAAAGGATTTTGCACATATAAAAAATAAATTAAATATAATTCTAAGAAATCAAGAAAGAATCATCACTGGCAAGAAATTAAACATAATTGTAAATATGATAGGGTTTAGCTTACCTCTTGCATATTAGATTGTTGTGAAATCATCAAGGGTAACGTGCTATGAAATCATCAAGGGTAAGCATATTAGATTGATGTGAAATCTTGCGTATATGATAGGGTTTGTTTTACCTGACATTGTAGATAGAGGGGTGAGTTGCCTGACATTGTCAGTCCTAAGAAGTGCCATCAACATCTTTAAATATATAGACCAACAATATCTTTAAATAAATGTAAATATATAGAATTAGACCTGTAACATCTTTAATGATAACAAGAGCTGAAAAAATGTAAAGTAACAAACACTAAGATTATGTTGAAGAAGATACCTATTTAAAATTGAAATCATCATCGGTAATGTGCTAGATCTTTGTCTTAAAAAAATTCAACACAAAAAATGGATTAGTAGATAGATAGGTGAGTTGCCTGACATTGTCAGTCTCGATAAGTAACAGCTTCCTCAGATGGATGTCAACCCACGTTTTCAAAAAATAAAAAGATTGTATTTAACTAAATGTAAATACATAGACCTGTAACATCTTTAATGATAACCAGAGCTGAAAAAAATGAATAATAACAAACAATAAGATGAATAGTAATTTCAATGTTCCTATCTTTTTGTAATGTCAACATTAAGAGGTAATTCAATTATGATATTGCAATATGTGTATATAAGATTATTGAAAACATCAAATATAGAAACAAAAGTCGTAAATTGTGTAAGGATATAATATTCTATCAACACTAATTCCAGAAAGTATATAGCTTAAATTAGGATTAGGGTTAAAAATAATTCACCATTCTACTAGATGTAGGGGTATAACGGTGATTTGAAACTGGATAAGGATGTTGTGCAGAGTGTCATAAATTTTCCTTTGAGATTTGGGATCCTAAAATCAGAGGAAATGTTCATCTATTTTAGAACAAGTTTTCTTGATGAATGTGTCATAGGGCTACTGAATGTGTCCTTTGATACTAAGATATCTAATCTATATCTAACACATACTTCACACGTGTTTATTGATCTAGGATATGTGTATGAATATTTTCAATGACTCTTCTACAACTATAAATATCATCTCTTTGTATTTTAGACCTATTAGCCTAAAAAAGTGTTTCTAATTATATACATTAGATTTACCTCATCATTCCCCCTTCGATACCTATGAGTGCTAGAAATTATGCACCAAATACACCAAAACAGGATTAAACTACTTGTAGTTCTCCAAGTGTCATGGAAGAGTAGAGGTTAGAAAAGTGTAAATGAAGATGGAGCCCTAATTTTATCCTCAAAACTTGGTGACATTGCTTGGCTTGTATTTAATTAAGGGATAGAGATATGTGATAAGGGTAAGAAGATAGATATAATCAAAATCGGATAACTCATGTATATGGTGACTTATGAAAATTAATTCTTGATCAATCAAATATAAGTTGACTAAGGTAATGTGTGAATTTTAATGGATGACTATTGTAAGTATAAGGGGCTAGTTTATTGGAAATGTGAAAAATAATTAGAGGGTCATCCACATCTATTACAATATGATGGAGCACCAACACATAAAAAAACATTGATATAAAAATGCATCATCTTTGGTAGTTAATCTATCACAAGACTCTCAACCTTAAGTTTTTTAGAAAAAAAAATTGGTTTTAGACAACTTCATAAATCCCTTGCTTGAGGATCAATTTTTTCATCTTAGGAAACTTTTGGGAGTGAAGGCAATTTTCATTAAGGTGGGATAGTTCAGTGTTCCTCCTTCATTCCCTTTATTAAAGTACATATTAAGGGGGGATGCCAGTGTATTTAAATAACCATACACTATTGTATATAATTAAGGTGCACTTGTAATATTAGTTGTATTTTAGTATTTGGATAATTCACCCATTAGTGTACATCTATCCACATATATTAATAGGGAAGAGTATGAACCAGTTTATTGACTTGATTATCTTCATTATTAATAGAAAAGTAAATTTTTCTTACAAGTTAACTACTCTCCAAGCCTAATAATAGCCTCTACTTGTTTTTATAAAAGTATGGAGAGCTAGTGTTAGTGATCAATCTTGTGGAAGAGAGTTTTTATTACTATGAAGAATTCAAGCCATAACATCTTAATAAAATTGTGGTAATCATGATACTCTCAGTAAATTTGTGTTATGTCTTTACTTTAAGCTTTCATTAATTAATCACGTATACATGCTTGTGGGTGTTTGTCTTATGGTTGTTAACTACGATTTTGGAGAGTAAATTGTACATTAATAATCATCCCAAATATTTCAATTCAAATTTTCAATGATGACATCTTCAAAATGTGACACTTTCTTTTTTCTTGTCAATAGCTTCATCAAACTCGATGTTGTCTTCTGTAGAATGTGACGTGCGAAAACAAGACATCAATAATCACTCCTAATGTGCGTCAATGGAACATCAATGGTCTTGACTGATGTGCGTCACTGGATTCTATTGGCATGCGTCACTGGCTTCTATTGACGCACGTCACTGTCTCCTATTGATGTGTGTCAGTGGCTCCTATTGACGCACGTCACTGGCTCTTATTGACATGCGTCACGGGCTCCTATTGACGCACGTTACTGGTTCTTATTGACGCGCGTCACTGGATCCTATTAACACATGTCACTGGCTCCTATTGATGCGCGTCACTGGCTGTTATTGATGCACGTCACTGGATCCTATTGACGCGCGACAGCTAGGACTATTGTCACGCGTCACCCAAGACCTTTGGCGTGCATCAATTGAAGCCATTGACGCCTAATTTAGCTTATAAATACCCTTCAATCGTTCATTTTCTCGTTTTCACCTTCCCACTCTTGAATTTTTTTAGGTCTCAATCATTGTCAAAGATGCAAGTACAACTATAATGTCGAATTCACATGCTTCCCAACTGCAAGTTCAGCAAAAAAATCTAGAGAATCTAATTCAATCGATTTCCAAGATCAACTACAGGAATCCCTTATGCCCTCACATCCATATTGTTTTAAAGATGTCTTCAGAATATAAATATTTGATGGATGCGTGTGAATTTACAGGGCTCGTTAATATGCCCCATTTCGAAACAGATCTGGATATTTTGAATTACCTTCTGTCATCCTACAATTCAGAGGATGGCATTTTTTATGTGACTCTGAACGATGGCCGAATGTTCTAATTTAGTATCGAAGAAAATGACATCCATTGGTTTACACGCCTTCCGTTCAAAAATTTACCAATTGTTACAACCAAGGAAACAATCATGGAAGAAGACAAGAAATTTCTCGAATCAACATTCAGTTTCCATGTTGATTGTAAGTATAATTAGTTTTAATTCATATTTTTTATTCTGTTTTTTATTCTGATACAATTTTTTGTTATAAATTTATAGTAATTTTCACTGTTTCGCATTTGCAGCCCATGTCGATAAATCCAGGCGTGGTGTCTAAGATGTAGCATTTCTGAGTATATGTAATTTTTGCAATGCTAGGGTCTAAGATGAGCTTTGTAACTTTGTTTGACCTGATGAGTACAGTGGAAAAGTTTGTACTTGAAAGTATACTAGCGTGGGCAGAGTTTAAACAAAAAAAAGATCTTAAGAAAATTGATGGAACCAAGAAGGGGAAATTAATTGATGTTCCCAAACTTGATGATGCAAATCAAGCAGGGGGAAGAATTCTGATCAATGTACTTTAATATTAACGGAGGGTGACTCAGCCAAGGCTCTTGCTGTAAGTGTTTGTGCCTTAAATTAGGGAAATGTGAATACTGAATTTGGTAGTATTGTGACATGTTTCGACATCACTTTCCAATTTAATTTTTTGTTATTTTAGTTATCTTTATCCTATCATGTGGTAGGAATATTTGTTGTTGGTCAAGATTATTATGGCGTGTTTCCTCTCAGAGGTAAGTTGCTCAATGTCAGGGAAGCTACCACTCACCAAAAAATGGAGAATAAAGAGATAGTAAATATAAAAAAAATCCTTGGTCTACAGGAAGATAAAATATATGACAACATTAAATCTTTAAGATATGGCCATCTGATGATAATGACAGACCAAGTACATGATCTTTGTCTAGCGTTGTTTAGTTTCTGCTTAATTCTGACACATCCTTTCTAGTGAGATCCTTTTTGACTTGTCCTTTGTCTCTTAAAGGACCATGATGGTTCCCACATCAAAGGATTGCTGATAAATTTCATACACCATAACTGGCCATCACTCCTTAAAATTCCTTCATTTGTTGTGGAATTTATCACTCCTATTGTCAGGGTAAATGTTCCCCCTGTATTTGGTTGAGTGTATTGAGATTCTTTATATTTGTTTTTAAGCCTCCAGAGGTTATGTATCTCCATGTCTAATTTTGGCACATGTTGATGTAGGCAACTCACAAAAATGGAAATGTGTTATCTTTTTACACCATTCCTGAGTATGAAGCTTGGAGAGAATCATTGAGTGGATCGATAACTGGCTGGACCATAAAGTACTACAAAGTAATGCTAGTTTGTTTTCTCTTTATATGTTTTTAAGTTTTTTTTTTGTTCACTTGCTGATTAGGTATCACTTGTTGCTTGGACCATATAGGGTTTGGGCACAAGTACTTCTAAAGAGGGCAAGGAGTATTTCATAGATCTGGACAAGCACAAAAAAGATCTTGTGTCAGTTGATGAGAAAGATGGAGATGCAATTGAGCTGGCCTTCAACAAGAAGAAGATAGAGGCTAGAAAAAATTGGCTGAGACAATTTGAGGTAGTTAGGCCAGGGGAGCAAGGTGAAATGAAATCTGAATGAAAATGATATTCATTTCAACACTAACAAGTTAACAGTTGCCACCTTTTCATTTGGAGAACTTAATTGGTTATGATTGTCAATCCCATGTCAGTGAGTTTATTCTTCCTCATATCAATCAGCTTATAGAATGGGAGATATTGGCTAAGGTTCTTATCAATGAGATTATTAGTCGTTATGAAAATTATTGGCAACGGGATAGTTTATACACTGCAGCTGATCCAAATTTGTTGTCGTATGGAGATGCGACAAATCAAGAAGAAAGAATTTTAAAAAATCTGGATAGTGCTGCAGAAGATATCATAAGTTCAGGGGTTATTTCTGGTGTTGGGGAAAGATGTACACCCATAGTTGAAGAAGCCGTTGGGGAAGAGAGCAGAGGAGTAGAATTAGACAAAGAAAAAGAGGGTTTTGAAAACTAGAAACTTTTATTATTGGGGAAACTTTAAATATTGAATTTGAAAACTTCTACTATTGAGTATGTACTATGGTATTTGAATTTAATTATATGGATTTATATACAATCTTTAATTTTAATTGCATTAGATGGTGATTATCATGAATTATATGTATGTTTCTTGTTTACTTGCATTGTCATGAATTGTATGTGGACGTAGAGGATGAATGATGATAATTGATAATTAAAGATAGATGATGATGAAAGACGATGAATGATGATAATGATATGATATATATGGACGATGATCAATTTAATGTGGATGTAGATTTATCATCAAGCATAGTAATTCTTCTTCTCTAGACTTTTGAACTTGTTTTAAGATAATTACTCTCTATACTTGTAACGATATGATCATAATGTCATTAGAATGGATAAAGATGATAAATAAATGGAATGTGTTATAATGGATATAGATGACATTAGAATGAATAGAATTGTGTTAATAATAATTGTAGTGTCAAGACTCAGGATATGATAATGATATGGTGATGATATGATATATATGGATGATGAGGAATTTTATGATATGATATATATAATTCTAAGAAATCAAGAAAGAATCATCACTGGTAAGAAATTAAACATAATTGCAAATATGATAGGGTTTAGCTTACCTCTTGCGTATTAGATTGCTGTGAAATCATCAAGGGTAAGCGTATTAGATTGCTGTGGAATCTTACGTATATGACAGGGTTTGTTTTACATGACATTGTAGATAGAGGGGTGAGTTTCCTAACATTTTCAGTCTTGAGAAGTGCCAGCAACATCTTTAAATATATAGACAAACAATATCTTTAAATAAATGTAAATATATAGAATTAGACCTGTAACATCTTTAATAATAACAAGAGCTGAAAAAATGTAAAGTAACAAACAATAATATTATGTTGAAGAAGATACCTATTTAAAATTGAAATCATCACTGGTAATGTGCTAGATCTTTGTCTTAAAAAAATTCAACACAAAAAATGGATTAGTAGATAGATGAGTGAGTTGCCTGACATTGTCAGTCCCGAGAAGTAACAGCTTCCTCAGATGGATGTCAACCCACGTTTTCAAAAAATAAAAATATTGTATTTAACTAAATGTAAATACATAGACCTGTAACATCTTTAAGGATAACCAGAGTTGAAAAAAATGAATAGTAACAAACAATAAGATTAAGGGGAAAAAGATACCTCCTTAAAGTTGAAATCATCACTGCCACTGGTAATGAGCTAGATCTGTGTTTTAAAAAAACCCAACACGAGAAATGGATTAGTAGATAGATGGGTGAATTGCCTGACATTTTTATTATATAGACCTGTAACATCTTTAATGATAAAGATAAAAGATAGATAAAGACGATACCTATTTAAAGTTGAAACAATCCATTATCAATAGCTTCATCAAACTTGATGTTGTCTTCTGTAGAATGTGATGAAGAGGCAATTACACTCTCAAGGTTGGGAATATTTTTACTTGTAGCTATATTATTCAGACCTCTTCTTTTGTAAAGGGAATTCCAGTGCGCAATTGCTCTGTCAAATGGAAAGGTTTCGATGGAGTATCGAGAAACATAACACCTCATGCAACTTTCCAGATTTTTATCTAACCTATTTCTCAGTTTTGATTTTATAAATGACAATGCATTGAAAACCCTTTCATCCTCCACAGACCCCAAAATCATTGTTTGGCATAACTCATATAATCCGAAATATTCATTGATATCTTCTTGTAAGATAGAACTTTGAATTCCTTGCCACAGCCTTGTAATAGCACCACTTTCAGAAGGTTGATCTAAATTCTTAGATTGGTTCCTCATTGTTGTTGCAAAATTTGTTGACTGAAAATTTAATAAATCAGAATTTAGTATACCTTTGATTTCCATAACCTTGAGCTCTGACGTCTTTGCAAATTGTTTCATTATTGTACCCATTGATTTATGGAAATGCTTTCTGAAAAAGTCTACACGGCCACCTTCAGTATTCCAAAAATTAGGATTCATCACACCCATGGCTTCCAGAATTTTATCTTTATAGAAATGTTCCCTAATTTCTAATGACAAGGTTTCTAAAATTTTTTTAAGCTTTATTCTTGTTTCAACTATAACAGACTCAAAAAAATTACATGTCATGGGAACATCTTCTCGTTCTGATCCTGTAATATCTTGACATTTTTGCAAAATGTGCATTGGTATTTCCCTCCCATTAACAGTGATGCAAAGGTGATCGTGGATATTAAATCTCAAAAAGGTGTTAGGATTTTTAAGATCTAATAAATCTTTCCAATTTTCAAAAACAGGTGCATCAAAACTATCCTAGGAACAGTACAATATATCAAGACTTTGACATACCATTTTTCTCATCCGTATAAAATCCACAATATAGATTAATCTACCCTGTGTATGCTTCATCAGTGTATTTATCTCCTTTAACATTGGAAGAATACCAACCAATGTAAGAAATGTCTCCAAATCAGTTAAACAGAACAACAAGTCCCTTGCCCTATCAACTTCATGACGGTATTTGTGCATGAAACCAACCAATGAAGGATACTCCTCACAAACTCTGAATGCAGGTTCATACAAAGAGATCCATCTAGTCTCCACATCCTTTAGAAGTTTTTTGCCATCTGTAATTCTAATTACAAATTTTTGGAACTCGAGAAAATGCTTTGGGCTGCTTGACATATAGGCATGAAGTTCTCTTATAAGGTCTTCTAATTTAGAAACATTTTCATGGTTGCTTACCATTTTATACGTTAAATTCATTCTGTGAGCCATACAGTGAATTGGTAGCATATATGGGGCCACTGTTGTTTGTAATCTAACACAGATCCCTGTTCAGTGACCCTGCGTGACAGATGCACCATCTGCTCCAATGCATACCAACTTCGTAGCAATTTCATAATCAGTCATTCCAGTAACATCTTTCAAATGAGAAACAACTATTTTATATAGGTTTTCGGCATTGCAGTTTTCAACCATTTTCATAACACCCAACAGATGAGGTGTCCTTATATGATATTCTAAAGTATAGATGTGGATACATACCCATGCGGTGTTGTCGACTGTTGTCAGTTCATCAATTGAAAGAGAGATAAAGTTTGTTTTTTTTACATTCTCTTTCAAATCTTCCTTCTCTATCATCGAGAGGCATTTTTCCATTTCCCATCCACTACTTTCAGACCAATGAGACTGAGGTACATTCAGCATTCTGTTAAATTGATACAAAACTTTGAAATCAAGGAAATCTGAAATTGCTCTTCCTTTTTTTAGTATTTGAAAAAGAGTAGAGAATTGTATGAATTTTGCATGTAGATTTGTTTCTTTCATCTTACCAATATGCAATGTGATCATTCCTCCCTTTTCCAACAGATGTCTATGTTTTTTCTGCTCTGCCTCATATTCTGATGTGTATCTAACATGCATGCATTCTTTTTCAGTTTTCCACCTATGTGTTTTGATTTTCTGGCCATCCGCCCCCGTTACAGTTAAATATTGTTTTCCACAATGTTTTTCTATAGTGTCCAGCTTCAGTTGCATTTTTTGTTGCTTTCCCAATTTCCATGTACATATTGTACATGTACATTTAGATGGGATTTCTTGAGAATTAGATGATTGTGCAGGTTCAATAAATGGAAATTTAGCTGCCCAATCAAACTTGTATGTCCTGCCAATGGTCCACATATTCTTGTTCGTTTTCAATGCTTTACTTTTTTGAGTAGAATTTTGAGCAATATCACAATCACCTGGTTTCCTCTTTCTTGGACCGGAGTTTGATTTTGATTTCTGTCTTCCATTTTTCTGAGTGTTTTTATCTGTGATATCTAGCCGCACTTCTGGTTGCACCCCAACAGGAACAATATCTTCAAGATCTGGCATATTATCATAGGTTTCATTTGTTTGACTTTGATATTGTGCAGAATGCATGTCCACCTCAATAATACCTTCCACACAGTCAGTATTCTGATTCTTTGTGGTGGAATCTATAAGATTGGTATTTACAATATTTGTATCCGCAGAGTTTCCAAAATAATTGAAGAGTGATTTCTGAGATTTCTTACTTACTTTTAGGTTATTCGTATTCTTTGAGCTGGCACCTTCCATTATTCTGAAAAAAGTCTTGCGTCAACAAAAGAACCAAGTAGTGACTTTGTCCAGTGTCTGAGGTCTTGTCGCACATCCCCTATCTGAGGTATTTGTCATGTGTCAACTCTGTACTTGTCACTTGTCAACAACCTATTTCCTGTCACGTGTCCACTGTCTGCATATACTGTCGTGCGTCAACACTACCCAAGTCACGCGTCAACAATTCCTCTGTCGCACATCAAAAATTCCTCTATCGCATGTCAACTTATTTGCCCAAGTCACGCGTCAACACCTCCTCTGTCGCACATCAGTACAACTATTGTCACGAGTCAACAATGCCCTTGTCGCATGTCAACACTGCATTTGTCACGTGTCAACAATCATAGGCTAACAGTAATCTGAATCTCTGGTGCTTAAGGGTATGCGAGTTCAAATTTCACAGTATTGGTAATTTGTTAAGCTACTTGAGGTATACTACCCAGTGAATAAATTAGGTTTTTTATAGGAGATGTTTTCAAATGAAGGTGAAGCCGACCCCCCAAAAAAATGTACTATATATTTTAGGCGAACAGGACACCGACCCACTCCGAATAATTCACCTTTTCAAATTTTCCTAAAATGAAATTTTCACCATATTACGAATATTCACCACTAAAATTATCCCCTGTGATGTTCTATAGGCCCACAAGGCCCAAAACAAATTCAAGTGCTAAGCATTCTTGTTCTCCTTAACAGTTTTCAAGAGGATGGATTTCAACGTCTTATTAGTTTCCTCATCCTGTCCATTAGCCCGAGGGTAGTATAGAGAAGAAGTGTAATGATTTATCTTGATTTTTTTTCACAAGTCATTCACCTCTTTATTATGAAATGATGTGTCATTATCAAATATAATGACTTGTGATGTCATGTATCTATATATGATATGGTTCAAAATGAATTGTCCAATTATAGACCCTGGAACGATGGTTAGAGGGGATAGCCTCAACCAACTTCGTGAAATACTCTGTGGCTATTATTATGAAATTTTGGCTATCCATTAATGAGGAAGAGAATTTATTTATCAAATCTAATCCCCAAGTGGAGAAGGTCTAGGATTTTTAAATTGTTTGTATATCCTTGCAAGGAATGTGAATATCATGAGATAATTCCTTGCACTTATGGAACTTGTGTACGTATTCTACTTTTTCATGCTCTAAGGTGGGCCATAAATAGCCCATCCATTGTATCATTTTAGTGGTTGCATTTATTCTAAAGTGACCTTGATAGACCCCTTTGTGTCCTCCATAGAGTGTATTTTTATATTCTTCCTCATCGACACACCTTAGCAACATTCTGTCAAAATCTTTGTGATAGAGAACTTATTCTATAACTACTTACTTGGTGGATATGATGTGTACACATCTTATTTGTTGTAAAATTTCTCCCTTAGGATATGTGTGGTCCATAATAAAATTTAAAATATCCAAATACCATGGACACACAATAATGGGATGTCTGATTTCTATATAGTATATACATTTTTTGGGGAAACATAGGTCTACTAACTCTCCATTCTCTAATGGATTATCTTCCAACTAATTGGAATTGATTTGTCCCTTGACAGGCTTCTAGTTGATAAAATTGAACTCAAATTCTACCATTAAGGTTATGAAGTGTCCAAATTTCTTGGACAAAGATCCTTGTGTTAGGAATGTTTGAAGACAACTTGTTTTAACAATAACCCATAGTTCTTGGTTAAGCATGTAATGCCTTCACCATTTTTTTTGCAAATACTATAGCGATACATTCCTTTTCTACCTGTGTATAACACGTCTCCTAGTCCATTAGCATATGACTGATGAAGTAAATTATTCATTCACAATTTTCATTGTCTTATTGTGCTAGCATGTAGGCTAATGACATGTCTATTTCCCAAGAATAAAAAATAAGGGAGCAATCTGACATGGTAGGCATGAGCATGGGAGGGTGACAAAAGGAATCGTTTGACCAATCAAATTTCCTCATGACACTCGTCCATCTAGATTTTATATTAATCCTTATTTAACATATTATTTATTGGATGAATAAAAAAATTTAAATATGGAATAAACCTTTAGATTACACTGTGGTTTACGAGAAAGGACTAAATACCTGACTCAATTAATGGTGGGAACATTTCTAGAACCAATTGTATTTTTATTGGATCTACATTGATCCCTCGTGAAGGGATGATGTATCCTAGTATCTTTTCTCCCGTCACATAAAAATATGCATTTTTCAATTATTTAATGTGACATCATATTCAATGAGATGAGAGAGTATGATTGAAACAACCTCAGGGTGATCACAGTGCTTCCTATCCTTAGCCAAAATGTCATCAACATACAATTCCCCAATCTTGTGAATAATATCATGGAATATGTAAGTCATTATCCATTGGTAAGTTGTACTAGCATTCTTGAGACCAAACAACATTATTACGTAGCATTAGGTTCCACAAGGAGTAATAAAGGTCTTCTTTGTTTGATCTTCCTTGGAGATCCTAAATTGATTATACCTGGAGAAACCATCCAAAAAAAATAACTAATAAACAGTTGTTGTGTCAACAATAACATCGATGAATGGTAGTGGGGAAGTCACCTTTGGGACATACTTTGTTAATATGTTTAAAATTAAATGTAGATTTGGATTTTTTCATTCGTTTTAAGAATGGGTACAATGTTAGATACCCACATTGAGTAATCGATAGGTTTGATGGACCCTACCTATATAACTTTCATAAATTCATCTTTAACCATTAGTGTTACCTTTGGTTTTATAGGTACGGATTTTTGTCTAATGGGCTTGGCATCAGAATTGGTTACAAGATTTTGGACTGCAACATGAGGAGAAATTCTTGTAGTCTTTTTGTAAGTAAACGTGAAGGATTTCAAATGTTCTTTAATAATCTTTGTTTTTATTTCCACTTTGTCAGGAGTAAACAAAGAACCTAACTTCAAAACTTTTAGGGTCTTCCTATGTCTATATGTTGATGTCTAAAATCCCCTTAATCAAAGAGACATTACGCTCTTCAAAATCAGGTGTGGCCAGAGGTAGTTCTATCTCCCCTTCCTCTTCTATCTCATAAATCTCAAGGCCTTCCAAGGAGGAAGGAACCATCATGTGATCTAAAAATATGAGGAATAGTGATGAATGAGAGCAAAGCCTCTCTTACGATGCGTGGGATGTAAATGTGTATAAGCATTAAGGTGTAATAAGATAACCTCATCATTTTATACATAATCTAGGGTATAAATCATGTTCTTAGCCTCAACATATGCTAAGATCATATTTTTAAAAATTTTGTGAACCAAGGTTTCAGTGTGAACCATAACCGTTAAGTTGGTATCTTCTAACTCTTTTCTCAAATAGAAGTGGGAAGCAGAAGTATCTATTGAATCAGTGAGAAGTTTTTTACCCATGTGGGATGTTTTTGATTGAAAGGAAGTGAAAACCTTTCCTTAAGTTGAGTACAAAAAATTTATAGAGTTGCAAGTGTTCAGCCCTAGTATCATATACCTCTAAAACATTGTTAAAAACTAGCTATGAATCACCTAACTCTCTAATATTACAAGCACCCATCCTTTCAGATACTACGAGAGAAATAAGGAGAGCCTCGTATTCTTTACCATTTTTTGTACATTGGAAATATATCTTGAAGAAAAAAGGCATGACATTCCCCTCGAGAGAAGTGAGGATCACACCTGCCCCAGTGCCAAAGCAGTATTTTTCTCCATCAAAATTAAGAGTCCAACAGTTATATGGGAATATTGATGTTGGATCATTTTTGTATCTTCTTCCCTTGCTTATTAGAGTTCAACCATGTAAACTTCATCAGACGGAAGAGAGATGAGTCCCGGAGGATGTCCTATTCCCATGGAATCAAAAGGAAGGAGAATGGGTAAATCATTCTGTAAAAACTCACCAATATTTGCCATAGTTCCTGTTGATACTGTCTCAATAATCATAGTTTCATATTTGACCAAAGGAATCTCTTCGATCAAACCAGTAGTTTCTAATTCCGTTGTGGGACTTAGTTTTGTCTTTGAAGTTGAACTCATGGGTCTGTTGAATTGGTTTTGTGGGGAGCTCAAACTCAGTATGCACCCCATTTTTCTTCTTTAGGTTATCCAGGTGAATATCAAAGGGATTCAGGTCACCGTGTGTAACGAATAATTTCCCCAAATGTAGGAAACTAACTTCCTCAAACAATGTGGAAGGAATCACCTTCATGCAATGTATCCAAGGATGATCGAGAATCATATTATAGTTGGTTTCCTAGTCTATAATATAAAACTATGTAAGAACCATCTTAGGCCCTACAATAACTAGTATCACTCTGGTTCCAATCGATGTTGCCTTGAGGCTATCATACCCTCTCAACATGTTTCTTATTTAAGAGAAATTGGTTTCTTCATAGCCTAAATTCTGGAGAAATGAGAAGGGGAAAATTTTGACTTCTTCCCCATAATTGATCATTGCACACATTAATTCATTTTTGTAAATCCAAACCTATAGATACATATCCAGATCACCTCTACGTGCTAACTTAGCATATTTTGGCATCTTACTAATGTCAAATATAAAATCGGTATCTCTTTCAGGCTTCCCAGGAGGATGTACATAAAAGTCTAAGTGATTTATTTCTACCTCTAAACGAGGGGGTGACATTGATCAAATGCCCAAGACCCAATGCTTCCAATAAAGTAACTCTATGGCATGGGATTTCTTCAATAAATATAAAAAGGAGATGTGAGAAAAGGTCTTTGTTAAATCATTGATCAAGTCCTAATCCCCCATGTGTTTTGGAACATCATCCAACATAAATGGGTAAATATGGATGGGTTGCGATAATTAGTCTCAATTTGTGGTAGTGGTGTTTATTTGGGGTTTTGTTTATAGTTCTAACAGACCCATAATTTTAGTATTTTGGTAGCCATCCAATGGAGGTACCACTAATGGGTTGGATGAATTCAAAGCTTCATGATCATTGTTTCCCACTAGGTTACCCTTGTTTGTGCCACTAGGGTCCAACTTACCATTGTTACGACTTGTTGGAAGGGGATCGTTAAAGATATTGATCAATGTGTTTTGAGGGGATACAGGCCCCATGTCATCATTCTTAGTTGGCACATTAGGATTCACCAAAAACATCTCAAGAAATATTTGTCTTCAGTCTTCTAGTAGATGTTGAATTAATTTATTACAATCATGAAATGTTCTAGCATCATGCCCTCAGAATTTATGGAAGCCACAATACAGGTTAGGATAATATTCCCTAGGTTTTTGGTTTGTGTTTTGTTGCGGTCCAAATTTCTGACTATTATTCAATGGTCAGTTGTTGTAATTGTTTGGAGGTCATTGCCCTTGATTGTTATATTTGTTTTGGTACTTGTTTGGGTACTGGTTAGGGCCTTGATCTTGAAATTGTTCTTATTGTTAGGGTGGAGGGTGATTGAAATCCACGAGGTTAATCGGAGGAGAAAATTTGTTATACCTTTGATTGTTACCATTTGTGTCATTGTGAACATTATTTAAAATTGAGGTGTTAACCACATTTTGCACCATCAGTCATAACACTGCAGTTTGTGTTGATGACCGTAGGTCATTGGTTGTTGTTTATGTTGTTGGGTTAACTTGAGTTACCCTAATTAATAGCGATCAATCTCCCATTTTAATCGTAGGTATTTTGACCACTGTTTATTACCACCTGATCAATGCGGAGAGCACCTTCTAACACATATTTATAACTCCTTAGGGGGGGAATTCTCTACTTCTTCCTTCATTTTCTGTTTAAGAGAGTGAAGGAGTAGGTTGTAAAGCTTCGTTTGATCCATGTTGAGAGACATTTTTGAAGAGTAGAGGAATTTCCACCATCGCTAGATGAAATGTGCATTAGATTCATTGTGCTCTTTCTTTATATGTAGGAATTCCCTAATTCCTATTCTAAGTAACTTTTTCATGTCAAAATATTTGATGAATTGAGACATGATTTGTTTAAAGGAATGTATTGAGGCTTCAAGTATCCTATAATACCAATCAAGAGTAATTCCTTCAAGATTCTTAGGGAAGATATTTTCTACAACTGCATCCCATGGGAGTATATCTTGAATGGTAGTTACATATGCCTTGATATGCACATTTGGATCCCCCTCTCCTTTAAACTTCTGAAATTCAAGAACAAGTTGTGGGATCATTATGATTCGTATGGTAAATTCAAAAATCTCCTTAAGATATTCAGTGTATGTGGAAAAATTTTAGGACTTCACCATAGACGAACCATAATGGGGAGATGGAGTACTCATAGGGGGATGATATGATCCAACATAAACATTTTTAGAGGCATAAGACAACCCCTATGGCTCAAAATATGAGCTATGAAAAGAGAAAATTTCTCCCTGCAGTGATTTAGAATAAATGTAGTGATACTGAGGAGTGTTAGTCTAGTGCGGAGTGGGAGGCACACAACTCAGGAACGTTGCATTACTAGTTGGGACAACATTTTAGAATGTACTTCCCACAGGTTCCTATTGAGGGTATTTATACGTGGTGTGAGGGGAATACCCAAGGTTCCCTATCCTTTGAGAAGATCTCTAGGGCTTGGAACACCGATGAAAACCGAAGGAGGATTTGGCGCAGTAGTCATCTGGAAAAAAATTTGTGGATGATGGACAATACATCCTTACCCAACAAAATATGAGACGAGTAGTATGGGGTAAGTTGTAACTTTGTAACCCTTTCCACCAATGTCGAGATGACATATCCTAATGATGGTATGGTGTTTTGTTTTATCACAAATTATTGAACCTTGTTAGGTTGCAAAGGAGAGTGATATAATGCTATGAACTGTTCGTTGTTTGGCCACCCCTTGTTAGGAATGTTTTTTGTTGTCAAATGGGTAGAGGTGTTACTCTAAAGTAAGACATCAACATATCCTTGTATCCTATCCAGAGATTGGTCCATATTTTTGAAGTGTTGTTCACTTTAGGTATAACATGCTAAGTAATCCTCATTCAGTAATGAGAATTAATAAAAATGCATACTGATTTATGGTATAAATAAAACCCCAGGAGAGGAGCCTGACTCTTCGATGAATGTCATATTCTTAGAATTTGAGAGCTTAGACTGTGGCGTATGTGTAATTTGATCAATCTTCTTGATCTAGATTAAGGAGCCATTTTTGGTCCCTTGAGAAGGAGGAGGAGTTTGAGACACAAGGAGATTAGTCGAGTATTTCTCTTCCCACCCATATTTTGAGGGTGACTGTTGTCTACACATTTGGTAGTAATATGCCTCAAGACATAAAAGGGGCTAGCCATATCCATCTTGTCCTAAAAATTTTGAGGGGTTATATGAATACTCATAAAATATTGGGAGAGGGGGAATATTTATGAAAGAAATGGAAATGAAAAGACATTATCTCTTTACATTGGGTTCACCAAATTGTATGAATGAAAATTAAAACACGATCTTCAATCACACTCAACCTCCCGAGGTCATTTCAGGATGGCCAATGTGGAATGTATGGATGGCTACAAGTAGGGAAAACATGCTATGTGAGAAAAAATGTGTGGAAATGGGATGAACATATTATTAAGGAAAACAATTTCCTCAATGCGCAATGTTAGGATCTTGTCATCAAGGGAAAGGATGACCCTTCTAGCCTGAATGGATCTAATGGATGGATCAAAAAGAATAGCCACACAAAGACTCCAATCAATTTAGAGCTCTATGAAAACCCTTTTTAATGGTTGCGGGATGTGTGGAAAAACAATGGGAACCTCGTAATGATGTCTAAACAAGGTCATGGAATAAATGAGATAGGCGTGGTTCCATTATATCTATGGATGATTAGCTAGTTTAGTCTAGAAGGTGAAAGATCAATGAGATTCTTCATTTAGAATGTTTAGCTGTCTGATAATGTCGGGTGGAAGTGGAGAGATTCTAAATACAAACACACATAATCCAGTGTCTAAGTCTAATTGGGCTTTGGAACCATTCAGTTTGGGGATTTCTAGATCATAATCATAAACTCTTTCTTTTCATGGTCCATGTATGGTCATACATGAAATATAAACTCTATTGTTAGGGGCAGTCCAATATTCATAAGCCTTTTTGGCTGTGATGTTTAAAACATCGAATTGTGTAATTTGGTCTAAGTACTGTGATGGTTTTCTAAGGAAAACCATATGAAGTTTAGTATCTATGTCCATAATAGATTTGGGCCCACTTGGTTGGGTGACCCGTGGATCACTACAGTATGTTCATTCTTGTTCTGGTCCATTAATGATCATGTATGCATTTAATCTATGGAAATAAATAACAAATTAATCTAAGTAAATAAAAGCTACAGTATGTTTTTAGTATTTTTCAGATATAAAAGAAATAAAGCAATAGAAAGTAATTAATCTAATTAAAAGAAATATTTTTGTGATTTTCTAGAACTTTCTCAATTAAATGAAGAAAGGAAAAATTCTAATCTAATTAATAAATCCTAAAACAAAAAAACAATGGGATGTAGTTTCTTATTTGTGTAGAAGAAATCTAATCTATTTTAAACAATTATATCTTATCTAAACTATGGATATAAATTAAATCCTCTACTCTTCCTTAGGGGCAGGAAAAGAAATCAGATCTTTCCAGAAGCTTTTCTTCCCCTACAACTTCCCTGCTAAAATTAAAGAAGGTTTTTATGGAGGATATTATAAACAAATGATACTTCAATTGATTTCTAAAATAACACAGAAGCTTTCTTCTAGAATGACTTCTTTGTAAATCTAGAGAGATAGGAAAAGGAATATACGTATCCTAATAAATATTTATTGAAGGAAATGATATACTTTAGCTATTTAATGATTGCAACAATGAAATTGGAAATGAATTTTATACTGTAGTAAATAATGTGCATACAAAACTCTCAAACAAAGAAATAAAGAAATGGTGAAACCCCAATTACAACCCCAACCTGAAAATTACAGTGTTGTGTTAATAAAGTTTTTGTGTGATTTTGTGTCCCCTCAATATTATTTTCTAACCATTGATGTCCATGTGAGTCCAGGGAGTTGGAGATAGTAATGGTTTACTTCGTAATCTAGTGAAAATACAAGTAGAGGAAGAAAAATGTAAGTGAACAGAGTTGTACTTTTGTAATCTCTAATAGGATTGTGATAGCATAACATAGAAATACACGATAAATTATTAGGCCATTTGCTTTAGAAGAAACAATGGTTTTATAGAAGGTTGGATAGGTTGTGCACTATCACACTTGGTAGCCATGGGGTTCCACATCAACACATGAATGGGTATTTAAACAAAGAATTGGAAATCACAAGTGAAATATAAGATTTATACAAACTTTTCAACCCCAAAATTAGCTAAATTTATCCACAAATGTGTGCTAAAAGTGAAATGGATTGAATTAACACATGTCTAATTCACACATGAAGGGTTCTTGAAACATCACACAAAACTGTTGCCCTGTGTAGGGTGGAGGTTACGCAACAGCTGCCCAGTTAGGGTGGAGGTTCTGTATTTAGAGGCCAAAAACTAAGGAAGAATGATGCAGAAAGATGTAGAAAAGTTTGAAATGGCTAAGCAAGGTAAACTAGGATACAAATATAAGTTTTGAAGAGGTTAAGGATCTCGAACACCTTTGGAAAATACATGAATCATCATTAGGGACTTTGAACCATTTTTTGACAATGTAACATGTGCAAATATGTTTGTGTACATGGATCCCACTTGATATCCAAAGAGACAAGGACATATGACCATTATCCAAGATTGGTGGGGTAGGAGAGTACCTATGTGCACTTGAGTGAGACTAATGTGGTAACAGAGGTGAAGACCACTTATGGGAATGGACTACCTTGGTAGGGGACTTAGACTGACAAAATGGACTAAAAAAACCATTAAGGATGACATGGTCTTGAGGTAGGTCTTGTGCGAATAGGAGAGTTACATGTAAAGATAGATTTATATTTGAGAGGAGTAGTAGACCTGAATGCCATAAAGGGGGGGATGATAGAGTAAAGAGTATACTGAGGTAATGGTGTACATCATGGAATACCTTTAATAGTGAAAACTTTCTTATTATCAATTAACTTGACACATAAGTGATGTATGGAAGGTATAACATGGGTAGTGCAGAGCTAAGGAAGACCTAAGATCATGTCACAACCTTTGATTATATGTGTAATAAGGAAATGTGTAAGCACGGTAAGGGCCCCAACTATAATGAGAAGTATGACATGACTATATGAATTAGGAACTGGAAATGTGGTTAGGAAATTTAGACATTTGGTAGCCAATAGGAGTGTTAGAGAGGACACATTTAAGAGGGCTGATGGATAAATCAAATTATTGTTTACTTTATAAGTTTCGATGGAAACATTAATATGCAGTGAATTAGTGGAAAATATAACATGGTAATCATGATCCAAAAATTTGATGACTGGTGGTGGTACATAAGTAGTAGTCATAAGAAAATCAAGAGGCCTTGAGGAAGGAGTAGGCATGACATGATATGTATGGTTTGCAGAAGAATCCGTAGCGTGTTTGTCAAACTTGGGCAATGGGTCATTGGAGACTTTTAGATTTTGATTTTCATTGAGTTTTTTAGTAGTAGATGGCTTAGGGAGTATGATCACATTTTTGTAAAAAATATCTTGAATTAGATTTTTAAGCTTAAAGCAACGATAGGTAGAATTCCCATTTCATTTATGGTAGTCACAACGTGTATTGTCATCATAATTATGATCACGCAGGTGACAAGGATTGATATTGAGTGGTGGAGGAATAGTACTGAGATTACTTTTGATAAGCTGAGGTAATCAGAAATAAGGTGCGTAAGGTAGGTATGTAAAAGTATCCTTGGTGGGTTGCAATTGAAGGTTGTCAGGTGTATAATTTGTGTTAACAATGGATTTGACTATACTAGGATTAACAAATGGTTTTAAGGTAGATTTATCTTGAATCTTATTAGACTATGTGGATAAATAACTATCAACATACTTCAATTTTACAATGGATATAAAATTTCTTTGAAAAACCTTAAGTGTATGAAATAGGTGATCAAAGGAGGGAGAAGTATTGAAGATGAAACACTCTTAGAGTTGAGGTAAGTAACTTTGAATAATGATATCTTACAATTATGAATCATCTAGCACATTTGTCATTTTAGAAAGGTTTTTCTTATATCATAATATATAGTCGGCAAAACATTCATTGTATCATTGTTTTAGTTGATCTTATTGTGCATATGATATATTATTACTGATATTTATATAGAATTGAGTAAGGAATGCATAGGCTGATGACATGAAGGATGTTATAGAATGAATAGGTAGATCATAAAACAAACGCATAACATAATCTTCAAAGCCTCTAGGGAGTAACTTATCCATTAATGTAAGATCGCCTACATAGTCAAGGCATGGCACATGAAAGGATCGAAGTTTCTCCTAAGGGTCCCCATGGCCATTGAAGGTTGGAATCTTAGGTGTGATGAAGTTGGGAGTGAGCGGATAAGAGGAAATTGTTGGTTCACTAAATGATTTAATTAATTTAAATTAAATATAATTTCAAGGTAACTTTATTGTACTTAATAATATATGTGTGATAATATATAATAAGTCTTAATATATAAGAAAGAAATAATATGAAACTCTAAGCAAGACGATGAGAGAGGGTGTCTTAGCTGATTTAACCAAATGTGGAGATGATCCAAGAAGGAGAAATATTTAGGAAAACTAGAAGCAATGTCCTTAACACTCATTAAAGGATATGGAACTTGGAGTTATGCAAGAAAGAAGTGCCCACAGGAAGACATGAGAGCTTGGGCACTAGTTTCCATCTAGGTGCTCATATTCTAATCTTTTCAATATTGGAAAATATTATTTATTAGTCTTATTTTATCATTCCGACTTCACTCAAATGTTATTGGTCATATCTTTAACCTAAAAAATATATAGCTAGTTTAACATACCGGCAAACCAAATCAAACCTAATAAATAAGATACATAATCGGGATTCAAACTGATCACGGAGGTCACCCAAAGAGTAATCTTATGAGTGTGTGTTGTAGTAAATATAAAAATACATGTATTTTTGTGTGTAATGGTTCCCTAGGTTGCCCTTGTGCAAGTTGTACTATGATAGTAGGATAGATCTAGATTTATACTAGTATGAAAATGTGTGATATGAAATAGAATAAATTTACCTTCTTATGTTGGAATGCATATGTGATGCATCTTGTGTCCCTTTTATGGGTGTGCTATATGGATTCTTTGTAATTATCTTGTGCCTTTGCATGAAAACTTCAGTGATAATAGATAATTATAGTGCTTGGCCCTTGATTTTGAATAAGTAACTAAGTATATATATTATTCCCTTGTTTGAATTTCAGAATTGATAACTAAAAGGATGACCCAAAGTATTAAATGGTGCCCAAAAAGTAAAAGAAAAACCCAAAGGGGGGAGAAAAGGATAGATATGGTAAGGAACACCTAGGAGGGATATGAGTACATAAGCACATGTGACCTATCTAAGCAATACTGTCTAAGGGAAAAAAAGATAAATAACTCAAGTTCTTGTAGAGCTGTAAGATGTGTAAGACCAAAAAGAAGACAAAAGATAAAACAAAAAGGTGAAAGAGAGTTGTCAACCACTAGTTTTATTGCTTAGGAATCATGTATATATTAGTATGCTTTAGGATGTAGAAATCTACCCCAAGTGCATAGATTTTGTGTCTACAACTAGTTTGAAATATTTGATGTAATTATACCAAAACTCCTTGGTTACTTCTCATATTTCATGGAGGATATCAAAATTCTCTTCAGTATCGTCGAAATTCAGTGCGGTTGTGATGGTTTACAAAGTTATTTCATGGAGGATATCAAACTACTCCCACATTAATGGTTACTAGATGATCATAAGATTGTAAACATTGGTGATTGGATAAAAGCTACATGGGATAGTCATTTATAGAGAAGACATGATTGTAGATGATTTTATTAGACCATAATATATTGAATAAAAATGTAAATTTTGATAATAATTGATAAAATATTGAAATTTGATAGTGATCTTCCATGATTTAGGTGGTTCATGGGTGATCCAAGAGATTGTTACCAATTTGATATTTTAATAACAAATGAATTTGACATAAATAAATGATAGAAATTTATTTTCTTGGTCTATATTTGATGCCTAAAAAATAATGAAAACAATATAAATGATAATTTACTTACTTTGGAAATAAGAATGAAGTGGGAAGACGTCAAGGTTATAGTGAGACTTGTGTAGATGACTAATAGCTTGGTTGGAAATTTGAGGATCTCTGAGAGCTTATGATAATGTCGGTTCATTGTATAATGAAATAGGGCTTTATTGTAACATTTTTTAATCCTAAAAAAAGATCTTTGGTATTCTTTTTATAATTTTTGGTTTTTGGTTAGGATCACCAGCGATATTGAACTTTTGGGGAAAGCAAGTTGGAAGTGGTTTTAACCACCCAAAAATTGAAATTTCATAAGTGAGGATGCGAGGTGGCGAGGTTAGGAGTGTTAATAGGCTAGGTGAAGGGATAAAAATGGGTTTAGAGAGGTTGGTAAATGGTTACGAGTATTTAAAGAGGTTGTGCTAGGTTTATGGGGGTAAAAATATGATTTTATGGAGCGAGGGTAGTGACATAGATTATGATTAAAATAATATCTTAAGTGATTTAATTTTGTTCGTATGGGTTGTAGGTAGGTTATCTAAGGTGACAAAAACCCAATGTCTACATCTGGATCCACTAGTGATATTGACAATGAAAATAATGTAATTGTGACCAAAAATAAGTCACATACCTTGTATATCAAACTAGGTGATCTCATTAGAGATTGGTTACACAATACAAATATGTGAAATATCAAATGTAACATATCAATGCGAGCTATATGTCCGAGTTGATCATACATACATAGGAATTAATTTAAAGAATAGGAATGAATGTAAAACATAGGAATGAATGTATTGGGTGATTTGTAATCTGTTTTTGAAGGTGTAACTACAACCAAATATGTGGAAATAGTGTGAGTGTTGGGTGAAGCTTAATTCTCAATAAAGATAAGTGATTTTTAGTGGGTTTTTACCTTTCATGGTTTTCCCACTTAGATATTGTTTCATTGTGCTCATTTACATTCTGTTTTATATTTTTTGCATTATCTACTCTGCAATATATACATCCTAATGTATTATTTAATCAGTACATTTCATAAACTATAATTCTTAGAAATTTAATGTGGTGGATCTGTAATTTGTAACTTTATTTATCCTGTAAATTTCCTTACTTGGTATTAAATCTTGTGTTTATTAACAAGTAGGATAAATTTCGATGTTTTTTATTACAAGTGTGAATAATCATGAATATGTTTTTAGATATGTAAAACTAGAGCTTGCTTTGAGGGTTTCTTCAAGTTTGTTAGGCACAAAACTCCAATTCCTACAAAATTATTTGAATTTAAATGTTTTGAATGATTGAAATTACTTATGGAACATCATATCATTTTTTGGATACCTTACTTAAATAATTATTGTGTTTATATCTTAAATTTCTATCATCCAAAGTCATCCTCTAAGGTTTTATATGCATTCGTAACTTTTTGTAGGCGTTCGAAGTTTTACCTAGGCCTTCTTGGTAAATTTGAATATTTGGCAGACTTTTTTGAATACTATGGGGAAAATTATATCTTCGATAACATATTTGAGACTTACTGACTTTTTTAAAAATGAGTCTTGTGCTCCTTTTTTTGTCTTTCGTATCTTTTAAGTCTTGCATAGTTGTTTAGTCTAGGGTGGTTTTTAAGTCGTTTGTGTTTTTCAATCCTTACATGGATTTTTTAGTCTTACAAAAAAATTTAGTCTTGTGCAGATTTTTATTTTTGTGTTGTTTTATAGTCTTGCATGATTTTATTGTCTTGTGTGGATATTTTAGTCTTGCACGACATTTCAGTATTGTGCGGATTTTTATTTTGTGTTTTTTTAGTTTTTATTTGATTTTTAGTCTCGCGAAGCTTTTTAGACTTACACATATTTATTCCTGTGTGTGTTTCACGCGTTTCACTAAAATTTGAAAAACGTATTAAAATCTAGTTTTCAAAAATCCCTGTATCTCGTCATCAAAATTTTTTCAAGAAATATTTTTGGGGGTGTCATGCAGAATTTTTTTGCATATTTTAAGTGCTTATAAAAACTAAATTACACACTTTGGGTATATTTTTAGTCTAGATCACATACGACTATTCATATGATTCCTAAGAAAGAAAGGTACCAATAGGCCATTGTATTTAGTGATTTTTTCTTGCTTTCTTTGTGTCTTGGTTATAAAATCCTTTCCTAGCTTGTCTTTTCATACTTCGGTATATCACTTTCTAGACACCAGTGCCAAGGTAGGATGTCAGCACCAGATGCCCCCAACCTCTTTATACATTTTTCAAAGTTTTGGGTCCTTTCTAGTCATTTGGGCATATTTATTTTTTACTATTTATCCTTTTAGTGGTTAATTAGCAAATTTAAACAGGGGAATCATATAAATACAAAGATATGTGACCATTATAAAGGACCAAGAACTAAGAATTAGATATCACCACCTAAGGTTTCATTTAAAGAGCATTCAATAATCCATCTAGTTCCAAACACGAGAATAGAGAATGTAATTTTTACATACACTTCTTAGGAGGGGAATTTCATTCTTTCATGTACAAATATATCTACATATTTTACATCTATCTATTTCTCGGTATCATGTGTGAAATGTAGAGAAGCCACCAAGGGAATGATTTTGATTCACACACACCTATAGATACATTAGGTATAATATATAGTGTAACACTCAGTAGTAAGTTCAATTTGTTGACATTCGACGACATTTCGATGCCTCATTTTGCATTTTTCTTTTTAGGATTTGACATGTTTTGAAGGTTATTCAGGGGCTTATTTTTTATTCCATTTTTTAGGTGAACAATAGTGAATTCTATATAAGTATAGGAGATAAAATGTGAGAACTAGAAAAAATTTCGCAACTCTGTGATATTGTGTTCCACATCTTCTGAGCAGTCATAGGTGCCTAGAAAATGTCTTTGGTGCCCCTGACCCTCCATAGGCACCTTAGTCTAGGAATTTCTGACACTCCTGCATTTTTCTTGGTCTTATTGCAACACTCTAAGTTCATGTTCCAACCATTATCCATCTCAGGATACCTTCTGGATCATTGAGAGTAAGATAAGTACTCTTTCCCTTCATTTTGCAACCGGGGTTTCATAATTTCTAGCTTATCTTGCTTGGTTCAAATCTAGACTTAAGTTTTTATATTCAGTGTTTTTACATATTTAGAGTTATGTGAACCCATTTAAATTCAATATTTTATTGATCATTTTGGTGAACCAATCAATCAAACCCACCTCGCTTCAAGGGCTTTTTATCATCTTTGCATTACCACTCAATATTGTGGTGACTTTACTAAAGCCCATTTGCAAGAGATTAATGATCATCTTGTTGAGAATCCTCAGGATCTAGAATTCCTTTTTCTCTACTCATGAGGAAGTCACCAATATTATAGAGCTTACTGTTTCTACCTCCATCCACTCTACCATTTCTACTCAACCTCCTGCTACGACTTTTCCACCGACTTCTATTGTTCCTATTTTTTTCCTACTCCCACCAATCACTTCACTCCACCTATTATTTCTCATACGTGGAAATCCTCTTCTGTTGGCACTCAATATTTAGCCTCTCTTCATCAAGAGCTTATGTTCAAATATTTCAATTACAATAGGCTACTTTTCATGCATCTTTATCCTTGGATTCCACATTACTACTTAAGACTCCTTTCGCTCATGACATTTCCTCTTATGCACTTTAACCTAATTTTTTTACTCCTAAGCTACTCATTTTCAATGGTCATTGTGACCCCTAAGAGCATCTCTGACCATTTCATGTGGCATGTCTAGATTTTGTGGATGGTCATATTCTCTGGGCTAAGATATTTCCTAGGAGTTTTGATGAATATGCAATGTGTTGGGTGTATGACCTACTTGTCCTCTTAGTAATATATTTTATGCATCTGGTCGATACTTTATTCACTCATTTCTATATCAATATCGGCTACAATATATTGTAATGCTCAACTCGCACAACTTAAGCAAGGATCTAACAAACATCTAGTGGATTATTTATTACAACATAAGAAAAACTTAGCTAAGATGTTGAATTTACTTACGAAATCTAAAATTCAAGATCTATTTGTGAAAATTCTATTACTACCACTACAAGAGAGTTTACTCTTCAACACCTCTCCATCATTCGATCATTTTTGTCATACTCTTAATCTACGTGAAAATAAACTTTTATGTATAGGAAAGCTTAACTATCAAGAGTAGACTTAATGTTCTACGTCATTTCAAAGTAAATCACCTTTCAAGACATCTACAAAACCTACTGAAGCGAAAGCTACTATTCAACACGGTTTCTAATACTAAAGAGATTCAATGGAAAACCTTCTAAGGATACATATACCAAAATAACTGTTACTTCACAATTTTTGTTACCACAACTTGTTGAGACCAGCGTAATTATGTTTCATCAGCTACTCAACTTGGATCCATCTCATCAAGAATGTCATAATTACAATGAAAATTTCATATACGACTATCACCAATGTGTTTGGTATTCTGGGATAAGTGTATGAAGTTGGGGGCCAAAAAGTTGACAAAAACCCAAAAATAGACTGAAACATGTATGCATTTATTTTATTATTTCTTTATACTTTTATTATTTCGTATACGAAATAATAAAAGTATAAACAAATAATAAAAGAAATATTATAATTTAAATTTATTTTAGTAAATATAAGAAGTTAGGGTCACTCTTCATCTGATGGAAGTGGTCATGTAGCTCTAAAATCTATAATCTAGAAGATAGTTTTTAAAAATCTAATTTGGTCAGTACTTACTCATTTTTAGAATTTCAGCAATGACCTACAACTTTCAGGCCATATATATTGTAGTTGGTCTTTGTTTTGGGAAAAAATATAGTTGTTTTGTAGGGGTTTTAACCTTTTGGATTGGATTTCTACCCTACCACTACTCGAATTGGTACCAATTTTGAAATTTGGTCCATTATTCACTTTAGTGACCATAAATCAACTCTATGATGCTTGTCTACTTCTTACTAAAATGAGATCCTCAGTTTGTAGATAGAGGATCGCTCCTTGAATGAGATTCTTGTCCTATGGAAAAAAATTGTAATGTACCTCATCCTTAAGGTTTGATCACACTACTAGATGTTGAGTGAGTTTTTACGAATAGTACCAAGCTAATTGCATCAAGTGAACTCAAATGATTGATCATTCTTAGAAACATGGTGCTCCATATAAAGATCATCCCTTCACCTTTCCGGGCTCTAAAATCATCCTTTCATAGAATAAAATTCAATATTATCATATATTTAATTTCTCATATGTATCTCATGGAGATGGACACTGCCTTAATACTTTACACATGATGGTCCTCTATACCTTGGTGGCATGACTAGCTCATTTTAGCTTGTTATTTGAAGAGATTTGGGTACAATGACAGAGTCAAGATATGATCATCATCAAGCACTCCTTGAGCTCCAAATTTCACCTTTAAATATGATGAATCCATCACAATTGAATTTATTGACCAAGATGAAACCTGGGTGTAAGCATGCATATTATACATGGACACCTTTTTTCTCAAGTTTCTCCTCATGGAAATGGGTTTCCTCCTCTAGATAGGGGATGAATCCTTGAATGTAATTTGAGTATAAGTTACATTTTCTTGACCTCAAAAATTCACTGAAACACTACAAATCACATTTTACAAACAATGAAACTATTTTAAAAATCTAATTATGCCTGCAACTCAAAATTTAGGTCATATGTCATTTTGAACTTAGAGGGGCAACAACAGAGTTTTGCAGTACCTAAAAAACTATTTAAGCCTTGAATTAATATTGATTATTCCACTTTATAGAGTATTATAATATCCTTCCAATTCATATTTTTTTTTCATCCTAAGTCTTTCCATAACTCCTAGAATCATCTAGAAAAGTCAACTTTTACCATTTTAATTTTCATTCCCTACACCTGAAAACCCAGTCTTAAATAGATTACTCTTGAATGAGATTTTATTTCCTAAAATTTCCTAAATTTACTTAGAAATCTTTGATTATCTATAAAATCATCCTCAAAATTATTTATATTTCCTTTAAAAAATTCCTAATGGTGTTTAATTAGATACAAAATGGCCAAAAATGGTATTTTTATGCCTTAAGAGGAAGTAGTCTCTTATCAAAACTAAATGAGTTATTTGATCAGCTTAGACACTATTCACTACACAATGAAACAAATAGAATAATATTATTAGGAATTTTCTTTAGGTCAAGGTTTAGTTAGGGTTTATGGTTTAGGGCTCAGGGTTCAGGGTTCAGGGTTTAGGAATCATGGTTTAGGGTTTAGGGTTTAGTGATTATGGCTCATAGTTTAGGTTTTAAGGCTTAGTGTTTAGGGCTCAAGGTTTATGGTTTATGGTTTATGGTTTCATTTTAGAGTTTAGGTTTTATGGATTAGGGTTAAGGGTTGAGGGTTTATGATTTAGGGTTTAAGGTTTAGGGCTTAGGGTTTGAGGGTTTAGGTTTCATAGTTTAGGGTTTATGGTTTATTTTTTAGGATTTAGGGTTTCGGGTTTCAATGTTTAGGGTTTAGAGTTTAGGTTTTAGGGTTTACATTTTAGGGTTTAGGGCTCAGAGTTTAGGGTTTAGGGTTTAGGGATCAGGATTGAGGGTTTATGGTTTAATATTTAGTGTTTAGGATTTAAGGTTTAGGTTTCTAGGCTCAAGGTTTGGGGTTTAGGGTTTAGGATTTAGGGTTCAGGGTTCAAGGTTGAAGGTTCAGGGTTAATGGTTTAGGATCTAGGATTTAGGTTTAGGGTTTAGGTTTTAGGGTTTTGTAGTCAGGTTAGGGCTTAGGATTTATGGTTTAGGGTTCAAGGTTTAGGATTTAGGGTTTAGGGCTTACGGTACATGGTTTAGGTTTTAGAGTTTAGTGTTTAGGGCTAAGGGATCAGTGTGTAGGGCTTAAGGAATAGGGTTTAGGGTTTAGGGATTAGGGTTTAGGATTCATGGTTATGGGTATATGGCTTAGGGTTCAAGGTTTTGAGTTATAGGGTTTAAGGTTTATTGGTTAGAACTCAGGGCTCTAGATTTAGGGTTTAGAGATCTGGCCCGAGGGTTCAAGGTTTAGGGTTTAGGGATCAGGGTTTAATGTTTAGGGTTTTTGGCTTAGGGTATATTGTTTAGGATTTAGGGTTCAGGGTTTGTTAGAATTTTCAGGGAGTAAGAGGGGGGTGGATCATTCCTGTGATAAATATTTTTCTTTTCTACTTCAAATAGTGAACATTCATTCATATACCTATACTCTCATAGACTATAGTCTAGAAGGTTTGATCATCAATGCATACAAGATATGCTAAGATATTTTTATTTATTGACATTCAAAATAAAATACTTTCTACTTGATAAATAACATCAAACTATAATATAAAAATAGGATTTGCATTCAACTACACAACTGTAAATTAGCTCTCATTCATAAACCTGATGTCACAAGCACTTCATCATCTTCATACATCCATAACAACATACAGACCTGAAAACATTTCAATAATTTTTGGGCTATTCCGAAGAGGTTTTTCTTTGCAGAAAAGTTTTCTTCAACAGAAGATAAGGGGTTTTTCATAAACTCTTAGACAAGACTGAACCATTCCCCTTTTGTACTCCATCCCTTTGACCTTTCATCTTACAAAAAAATATGCCTCTGTAGATTCCTCTTCCACTTTCTCACTCACTTTACACACACCTCTAAACTTATCACATGTCTTACCTTGGCAATACCATGAGATTCATAACTCTCCAACTTCTTAAAACAAAATTTCCATCTTCTTAAGACAAGAAAATATTCACCTTCCCTTCTATGACCTCAAAAGATGAATGTTGAAAAATAAGAAAATCTTTGAATTCTTTTTTGGAGTGGAAGAATTATTGCAAAAGTGTAAATTTTTTGAATGTCTCTTAACCTTCCTTGGAGAACCCTCAACTCGACCAAAGGTACTTGAGAAGACTTTATTCTTGAGATTTTAACACATTATATACATCTAGAACAAACATATTTGTAGTGCATCATTTGACCTATGAAAAGAATACTAGAACCTTTAAAGTACAGTTTTGAGAGAGCATTTAAGGCTTATATTACTGTGACTGTATCTTCTAGACAATTTTAGACTGAACTCATCTCTTGAAAGGATGTTTTGATATGAAACCACTGAATTTCTTTTCTTATTTTATAGAGAACCTTGTTGAAGAGGATAATGACTTATTCACTTCAAGAAACTAACTTCAAACTATTTTTCCATCTTTCTTATCATAGAACCAGACATATATCCACTTGGTCTAGTAAGAAGAATTAAGAAAAGTTTATATACATCTTGTTAAACTGATAGACAATGGACTGTTCAAGAAATTTGGAGGTCTTGTTACAAAATTTGAACCTTCTCAAGTTGAGAAATACTCCTTTGAGATTATCTCAAACAAAAAACCCCAAGAAACCAAGCTTTACCAAATTACTTTCCTTTGACATGAGATTAAATAATTTTACCTCCTCTAAGAATGATCTCTCAATATACCTTTTGCAAACAATTTCATTGACCCCAAAGAGATATCTTCCTGTTCTAACAAGATTTGGATGCATGAAATGTTCTATTCTAGTTAAACTATTTTGTGAAACCCTAGTTCAAGGTATGTTAACAATCACTTACCCAAGAGCAAAAAATGTATTAATATCTCCCTTAATAACGCATGAAATTGTAAATTTCAAATTGATGTGTGTGAGTAAGAACTTCCTCCAACTTTGTCAATTTCCTTAGTGATTTTAATACCCTCCATATATCCACATGAAATGAATTTTTGCAGTCTAAAACTCACTGTACAAAGCTCGACTGAGAAAATTTGAAGTGAAACCAGTTGACTGTTAGACAACCTACTTTATGAAAATTGTTAAAAAAATATTTAATAAAAAAATCTAAAAAAAATTCTAACACAAACTAGATGCTCCTAGCTATCTTTCTACCAAAGGGTTTTAAAAAATGCTAAATGGTGCTAAAAAATGGTGGGGAACACGAAAGTTACTCTATTATGTTTTAAAAAAAAAAACAGGAGCACCTATTGGTATTTTAGTTGTTTGACCCACTTAAAATGATCCATTTTTTATAAAATTTAATAGCTTAGAAACTAGACTCAAAATGCTATGATTTATATTTCTAGAACATCTTCCAATTTTGAGTGTAACTATTTCAAAAAACTTGTACAAGTTGAAGTTTTTTATTTTTCAAAAAAATGCATCCACTTAAGACCCCCTTTTGGCCCGCCAACTTGGTGCACTTACCCTTCTACAAATCGATGCTTCAAACAACACATTATTATTCAATATCTTATCCATGATAATGTGATTGAGCTTCCAGATCCAATGACTTCTGCACCAGTAAATCCTAATAAACAGCTCAAAATGTTCAACAATCCTCTTCCAAAGCACAAAACGAAAGTGGATGAATCTTTAACCAAACATACGTATTGTGTAGTTCCTCCTCTTAAATCACAGGCTCTGGATTTTATAGTTGCTAATGTTGAGACATCTTCACCAATCATTACTTTCTCCAGTCATGATTACCATGCTACATTATCTTATTATTACTTGCAAATTAGTGCTTCTAATGGATCCACTTCTATCAATAATACTATTGTTGACCCATCATTTAACATCAGTGCATGTTCTATTGAACTTATTTTCATTATTTTCTATCCACTCTCGCAAATCTCATATCCAATTCCTAAATCATATCAATATGTCAACCTTCCAGTATCAATCAGTCCTCTTACGATTCTTGCGCCTTTCCTTATGGAACCTTCAGTCAAAGGTTGTGACATGATCTTAGGTTTTCCTTGGCTCCATGCATCACTTGTGTGTAAATTTGATCTATAACAAAAAATTCATAACTATTAATGGTGTTTCACCTTTCACACCATGGTTTTAGCCTTCTCTTAAGGTTTCCATTTACCTCACTAGAGCATCTCATTACCCAAAACCTATTAAAGTAAAATCTCAATAATCTCCTAGATTTCCTATTCGTGCACAGCCTACTCAGTATTGTATGTAAGAATTTGTTAGCTATGTAAAGATAATTATAACTAACACCTAGTAGTCCTAAAACAATGCTAAATAAAAATATATTCATAATCATGCTTGTTATATCCAAACCATTTCACCCCCTGAATGGACTGGAAATTAATCACGACATTCGGTGTTATTGGGACACATGGGATCACCTCTCAAGCTGTGGGACTTGCGCTTGAGGTGAACCTCTGGAGAAGGATGGCTTCCTCTTCCTAAACTAAACACAACACTAATTCTGATGCAAGAAAGATGGCTAGCTAGACCTATACTAACATTTCATGGGATTAGGGAGAGAGAATGCAAGGAAATAAAATCTATTTTAGAAGTGGTGATGCACCAAGCAAAGGGATGTTCAACTTCTGGAAGGGTTAATGTGGGTAGGATGCTCGCATCATTAGCCACCTTCACGTATTTTAACTTAGAAATGGTACAAAATACCATAGACTGGAAGCACACGTTCATTCGCTAAACTTTAAACATACACAATAGAAAGATCAACATTTATTTTATGCACTAATAATTTATCAAAAGGATAATCACAAGCACATGTCAAACATCCACTTAAGTGATAATAATAATGTAACTATTAATTAACAAGAGGAAAATAGTTTCTCACAACTGACAAAAAGTAATCACACTATTCTTTTCACAATATGAAACAGATGATCTGAAATAAAGGTAAATTAATCAATAATGCTAAGGAATCACATTCACAAAGCATGAAATGATTAATCATTCAACACTATAAAAAAAATCTTCAAGTGCAAGGTATAACTCTCAATATAATTAAAAGGTTTCAATAAATCTCTGAAAGCACTCTTCCAAGCTTGAAGAGCAACTTCACCAAAAACCTCTAAAAATATGTATCTATCAAATAATGGAAGCATTCCACTATTTATAAGTTCTTAGACTGATCCATTATAGTTGGGCCTTTAACTAAAATTTCACTAAAAATAGTAATGTCATTAATATAAGGGGAAAAAATCCCATGAAAATCACAAATTTGTTGCAAAAGGTTGACCAAGTCAACCCTGTAACTTTGACTGATCCAGAGGTTGAACTTGTCCATTCTTGGCTGCTCATCTTTGGCTTGATTCATCTACATCTCCTTTTTATGTAAGTTTCTGTTGTCCTTCCTCCCATACAAAAATTCAGTGTCTATACTTGTAGGAGTGCTTGATAACACCCTGAGTTTCTTCATCTCCAGTCCCACATACATTATGATTCACTACGTCTGTTGTATCAATCTCTTTCATAATCCTAGCTGGTAACCTTCAAAGTTTATTTGTAACTTTTTTGAGTTTACCTATGAAATTATGACATAAGACCAATCATTCAATGGAGTAACTATTGAAATTATTCATGACATCATCGTCACAATTCACCAAATCTTTGAAATTTTCCTTAATCTAGTCCTTAGGAAGAGCATCAATATTTTCATTGAAGAACTTGCAGTTGGAATTGTCAAAATCCTATGAGATGTCATTCAAGGCATTTGTAATCTCCACTTGTTTTTCCACAAATTTATTAATCAGATCTTGTAATACCTTAAACCATAATTCCATGGCCTTTTGATATTTAAACAATTTAGAGGCATCATCAATCACTTCTTCTTGAAGAATAAAATCAGAATCCTCTTTTCTAATGTCACTCCATGTTGCCTTGAGGTTAAATTTAAATTACTATTATCCTAGGGAAGGAGTTTTCCATGTTAGAAATGGTGATTTTACAAACCTGTAAATCATTAAAATCTCAACAGCTTCCTTGATCAAAGGATTAGCTTCATGCAGATTCTTTCCATCCACCACTCACGGATAATCCCTTTCCGGGCCTGCTTCGCAAGCTCGTGATAGAAAATATCACGATTGTAGATGAAATTTTCATAGCCGTAGTAGTTGAGACGTCAATGGATGGAGTGGGTGGGTTACTTACGTAGCAGTGCAATGAGGTACTTGACCTTGGCCTTAAGCCCTCATCCTTGGTGGCCCTTTTCTGGATCATATTTTCCAAAAGGGCCCAAAGGAAGATGGATAACTAGACCTATACTACCATTTTCATTGGATTAGGAGGAGAATGGCAAGGGAAATAAAATCTATTTTTAGAAGTGGTATGCACCAAGCAGGATTTCAATAGAAGACTAAGCAACGTTCCATTTGCTAAACTTTCAACATACACAATAGAAAGATCAGCATTGATTTTATACACTAATAATTTATCAAAAGGATAATCACAAGCACATGTCAAGCATCCACTTAAGTGATAATAAGAATGTAATTATTAATCAACAAGAGGGAAAATGTTTCTCACAACTGACCAAAAAGTAATCACACTATTCTTTTCACAATATGAAACACAGATGATCTAAAATAAAGGTAAATTAATCAATAATGCTAAGGAATCGCATTCACAAAGCATGAAATGATTAATCATTCAACACTATAAACAAATCTTCAAGTGCAAATAACTCTAAATATAATTAAAAGGTTTCAATAAATCTCTGAAGCACTCTTCCAAGCTTGAAGAGAAACTTCACCAAAAACCTCTAAAAATATGTATCTATCAAATAATGGAAGCATTCCACTATTTATAAGTTCCTAGTCTGATCCATTACAATTGGGCCTTTAACTAACATTTCACTAAAAATAGTAATGTCATTAATATAAGGGGAAAAAATCCCATGAAAATCAAAAATTTGTTGTAAAAGGTTGACCAAGTCAACCCTGTAACTTTGACTGATTTTAGAGGTTGAACCTGTCCATTCTTGGCCGCTCATCTTTGGCTTGATTCATCTACATCTCCTTTTTTGGTAAGTTTTTGTTGTCCTTCCTCCCATACAACAATTCAGTGTCTATACTTGAAGAAGTGCTTGATAACACCCTGAGTTTCTTCATCTCCAGTCCCACATACATTATGATTCACTACGTCTATTGTATCAATCTCTTTCATAATCCTAGCTGGTAACCTTCAAAGTTTATTTGTAACTTTTTTGAGTCTCCCTATGAAATTATGACATAAGACCAATCATTCAATGGAGTAACTATTGAAAGTATTCATGACATCATCGTCACAATTCACCAAATCTTTTAAATTTTCCTTAATCTAGTCCTTAGGAAGAGCATCGATATTTTCATTAAAGAACTTGCAGTTGGAATTGTCAAAATCCTATGAGATGTCATTCAGGGCATCTGTAATCTCCACTTTTTTTTCCACAAATTTATTAATCGGATCTTGTAATACCTGAAACCATAATTCCATGGCCTTTTGATATTTAAACAATTTAGAGGCATCATCAATCACTTCTTCCTGAAGAATAAAATCAGAATCCTCTTTTCTAATGTCACTCCATGTTGCCTTGAGGTTAAATTTAAATTATTATTATCCTCAGGGAAGGAGTTTTCCATGTTAGAAATGATGATTTTTACAACCTGTAAATCATTATAAATCTCAACAGCTTCCTTGATCAAAGGATTAGCTTCATGCAAGATTCTTTCCATCCATCCACTCACTGATATCCCTTTCCGGCCTTGCTTCTCAAGCTCGTGATAAGAAATATCATCGATTGTAGATGAAATTTTCATAGCCGTAGTAGTTGAGACGTCAATGGATGGAGTGGGTTGGATTACTTTACGTAGCAGTGCAGTGAGATACTCGACCTTGGCCTTAAGCTCATCCTTGGTGGCCTTTTCTTTATCATATTTCTCCAAAAGGGCCCAAAGAAGAGTGTGTACATCTTGCTTGGCTCCTTCATGAGTAGCCCTCCCTAATGAGAAATTTTATATCTTGGTAATCTGTTGATGTGATTATTTCTTTAGTTTTCCCCTCAATGGGGGTAGCCACTTCTATCACACTGCTCTCCATATGGATTAACCTTCAGATTTTATATGGTTAGCGGTCTCATGGCCTATCTTTTGATCATGGACTCAAATACACTAAGATATATAACATCTCCCAAAGGAAAATTTTTCTTTTTCTTTGGAGTCTTTATAAACAACCATTTTTGTATGGCTAGAGCTAATGAAGATGGAGTGTCAGATCCGATACCTGAAGCATCAGTTAGAGAAAGATCACTAGAAATACTAGCTGATATCTAAGAGGTAACAATGACAGAAGGTGTGGATGTAGGGATAGAAATAGGAATTGAAAAAGTAATTTTGGGGGTTGTATTGAAGAAAATGGGAGTGTTAAAGGAACTAAATAGGAAATGGGTAACCCAATATTTTCCCGTACTGATAGAACTAGAAGTGATGAGAATACCTCAGCCTTAGAAGGGGATGGGAAAGAAGAAATGATGGTGGAAGTGGAAAGAACTAATATTGGAAGTGATAATGGAGGAAGGGTAAGATGTGATGGATCCTGAATGACACTAGGAGAGTAACTGACATAAACTACTTCTGTTACTGGCACTGCAGGTGATGTAATCTTGGGAGAAACAAACCTAGAGAGAGATGAGTCACCAACCACAAATGAAATATGCTTTGGAATTATAAGAACCCTTTAAGTCGACCTCTTTCCTTTTATGGGTGTTGGTTGGTTTATTTCTGATGTAGCCCCTATATTTTTAGTTGATTTTCCCTTTAGGGGAGATTCCCAAGGTGGTAAACTAACTTAAATTCATCTTTAGAATGGGTCCTGCCCTTTCTTTAGTATTGCTAAATTCTTCCACATACTAATCAACCAATAACAGTGGTTGATTGGAAATAATATCACTCTTGTATGATGAATCTAGGACCTCATCATTGTCATGCATGTCTTTTGGCACATCAGCCAAACCAAGTTACTGAACTTCATCAAGGGTTAACCTTTCATAATCAATTTTTCGAACGATGTATTTATCCTGACAATGAGTCCATATATCTTATAATTGGGGTACATAAGCACTGGACCGACCTGTCTTCCCAAACTTACCCCAATAGTAAAAAATTAGTCCGCGGATGAAAGGTCCACAGGGTTACCTCAGCCATTTCTGTATCAACATTTTTTTTCCTTTTGAATATTTGGGAAAGAATACCTACCAATCAAAATAGGGAAATACATTCCTTCCTTCTGATGCTTATTTTGGATGCGATGATAATCCAACAACTGTCGAACTAATTCCAAAAGAATCCATTTGTCAGTGGGGCACCTCGGTAAATTGCTTGGGGTACCTATGAAACCTAGAATCCAAATGTAGGTGAATGTAGGAAAATTAAAGTAGAATGCTCTCCATTCTCACACTTCTTGGAAAGCCTCATCGGAAACCCTCCAATTATATAGTTCTTTGTCAAAATGATAGAGGACAATAGTGAAGAAAGCATCATTGACTCTTCGGAAATGTTTTCTCCCCTCGTCCAAAGTGAGTTGGGGATAAAAATAGTATATTTGGGAGGTGTTGCGAACACCCTAGGTATTCAAACCCATAAAATCTCCCATAGCAATAGCCGTATATACCAGGAAAGATGTCTTGTAGAAGGTATTTATTTTTGATACTTTTCCCAATGGATAGTGAATGTTGCTACTAATATGCTCCCTCATAGGATAAAATATTCATTCTTCTTGATAGTTTCTGTGTACAAAAACATCCATTCTTGGAATTCCTTTGTAGAAGGAAGACTTGAAACTCTGCTTAAAAGCACAATGAGATAGTTGAATTTGTGAATAAAATATGATCGATGCATAGTTTTGGGTAAGTTGGGTAAATTCTTATTCAGATAGGATTTCATCATAACCTTTGAGCATACTTCCTCTTTTTAATCCCAGTGTTCCACTACTATTTTTGGTGAAATTTTTGAGTAATCTTGAATTCCTGGAAGTTTAAACAAATCCTCGAAGAAATCTGGGTTAGAACGGATTACCACCTTATCATCACTATCGCTAACTGACATGGATTCCTTGTCAAAGTGGGTTGCTGCAGCTAAGACAAATTATAGGAAATGCACAAACATGGGAAAACTAGCGGTAAGGGCTAGACCATTATCATAAATGGCCTGTATCCATGGATTCTTTTTTGGGGCCTTTAATCTTTCCTAGAACTCTAGGAGATCAATTTATCCTAGATCAGTGTCCCCAATATTTCCTAAGCTGGAGGAAAGGCAGGATTGAAGAGAAACCCCAAGAAATGTGTACTTCAACTTCTCTTTTCCCTTTAAAGTGGAGGGAGACATCAAAACCTATGTTTCGGGAGCTAAATGTCGTAGAAATTCTGAAATCCTAAAAACAATAAATCTCTGAAATTCCAAACCAGAAAATTCCCAAAGGAATCACTGAATCGAAATCCCTGAAAGATTTTCTTGGACTGAAATATCCAAAATAAAATACTTCTAAAAGAAATCTCTGAAATGAATTTATCTGAAAACAATTTTTCCGAAATATTTTCCTGAAGACGAAGGTTCTGAAATCCTGAAAGCAATAAATGTCTGAAATTCTGAAAGCAACAAAGTTATGAAATCCTAAAATGAGAAAGTTTTTGAAAACCCAAAATTGAGATCTTTGAAGATTTTCTCTAAAATATTTCTCTGAATTAGACTTTCTAAAGATTTCTGGAGGAAACTACAAAACTAAATGTTAAATCACCAAGATGGAAAATGAGAAATGAAAATAAGTACAAGAGGCCTAAAAATATCCTTTGAACAACTTTGAACTCTGGAGGAAACTCAAAAAATGAATCATGGTGAACCAAAAGAATGACATCACCAAAATGCAGATAGAAACCAAAAGAAAAAACCCAAATGAGGAGAAAATGGAGGAAAAAGACCTAAAACCAAAAGAAAAATAAACAAAAATTATACCTTGAAAAAGACATCGTAAAGTACAAGAATGGAATGTCAGAGTGAATGTGTCAGGTAAAAATGACAAGTAAAAATATGAGTTTAAATAGAAGTCCTGATATTAATGGTAAAAATCTGATTCGTACAGAGGTAGGTGAAAAATAATTATCCATAGAATCTCTTAAAGTTCAAAACTTGAAAGCTTGAAATTCCAAAAATTCAGGATTTTGGACTTCAGAAAACGGGAAGCAAAAAGATAAATTGGTGATTGAAAAGTTTGAAACTTGAAAACCCAAAATTCCAAAAATTCAGACTTCAGAAAAATTCAAGTGAAACTCCTAAAAATGACTCGAAGAACTCTGAAAACTGAAAACCTGAAAGTCTAAATATTTAGACTTTCAGAAATTTAGATTTCGGAAGTCCAAGAGGGATTTAAACAAAATGAACGAAAAATTCCTGAAACCTGAAAACCTGAAAGTCCAAAAATTTGGACTTTCAGAGTTTCAGACTTCGAAATTGAGCTTAAAAACTCTGAAAGAGAAAGAACTCCAAAGTCCAAAAATTGAATTTTTTTAGATTCTCAGCCTTATTAAAAAATTCACTGTGTGAGGATTTCTTTAAAAAACATTGGTATGACATATAGCCTTCTTCTAGTTAGGTTAAATGGTTAAAATTTATGGTGATCTCTAGGGAAAGCTTGCCTTTTAAGATTTTAGACCAGTAGCCTTAAGCAAAACATTAGGCAAAGGAGTTTAAAAAAAAAACCAAAATAGAAAACATGCAAGTAAAAGAAAAGAAAAAACAAAACAACGTATAGAGCACTTGGAGGAAAAGAAAAAACATTGTACAAGGTGGAACCTCCTCAAATGCAATCTTTGAGGTGTATCCCATTCACATGATGGGAAATTTTTATCCATTTAGTCTGGAAAGGCAAAATGGATTTGCCTCTTTACAACTTGTAATAACATAGGGCCCGCTCTAGAGAGCATCAAACTTGGCGTGCTTGCTTGGTTTGGCGCAATCTTCCTCCCATTTTAGAACCAAATACCTTTCCATGAACAACCTATCATAGGATTTCCTATCAAAAGATTTCTTAACTTGAGCTTGATGCTCTGTCAACGTATTCATGGAAGTGTTTTGAATCTCCTCTAGCTCTATGAGTTCAAAAAACCTCACTGTTAAGGCCTCATCCTCCATAACTTCAAGCTGATAAGCCAAATCTAGGGAAGGAATTTTCAAGGAATGTGGAATTTTTTCTTCCCTTCCATATACAATCATGAAAGGAGAAACCTCGATGGCATTTTTGGGCATTAATCGATCGGCCCATAGGGTAGTCTTGAGCTGTGTATGTCAGGTTCTTCTATTAGCCTCCATAGTGCACTTAATGATTCTTATAAGATTCTTATTGCTGGATTCGGCCAACCCATTTACCTTTTGGTAATAAATAAATGAAGTGTTGAGGTAAACTCCGTTCTTGATGACTCATTCACTTATCTTCATCCCGAGGAAAGACATAGCATTGTCTAAGATAATAGTAAAAGGAACACCGAACCTTGTCATCAAACTTTCTAGAAAATCCAGAACATCCTTTTCATTAATTTCCTTTAGGGCAGCTGTCATTGTCTAGCGAGTAAAATAATCCGTAGCATTAAGGACCCATTTATGCCCCTCGCTAGATGGAGGATTAATCATCCTGATGAAATCTAAACCCCACCAAATGAAGGGTTGATCAACCTGAACGGGGCGTAATGGGAGATATTGTAGCCTCTATTTTCCTATGAAAAGAGCACTCTTTACATTTCCTCACCTAGATATGAGAGTCTTTGAACAAGTATGACCAGTAATACCTGACTCGCATGATCTTGGTGGTGGTTTCTTGTGCAGAGAAATGTCCTCTGAACAGGACATTATGGACTTACTCTGATACCTTTTTCACCTCTTCCGGCTTGACGCAACATAGAATAACACCATTTAGATACTTTTGGAAGAGAACAATATCTATCATGACATATGGGATAGACTGTAGATGGAAACTTCATCTCTAGAATTTATTCATGTTTGGAGGATATATCCCTAAGAGAAGAAAATTCTTCATCCTAGTTTACTAATCAATCTAATCATTTCCTTCATCATCATGTAGAAGCATGACTTCTTCCGTATCTTTGGTCTCCATGTCCACAGACAACTTTTGACATAGCCCTTTTCCCCTTAAAATCTTAGTGACCTTGATGTGTACATCATACTCCATTACTTTCATAATCCACCCAGCTTTTTCCTCATTCATCTCCTTATTCAACAAAAATTCTTTGACACTAGGATGAGAAACCATTAAATGAATTTTGTTGTTAGACAACATATGCCTAAACTTCTTTAGGGCTTGAATGACTGCAAAGACCTATTTTTTTATGAAGGAATATTTGTGTTCATATTCCATAAGAGACTAACTAAAAAGGAAGTGGGTTACTCCATTAGGTCATCATTTTGCTGAGTGAGAATTCCTGAAATACTTTCCTGACCTGTGAAAGTGTAGAGAATAAAATTTGTGCCAAAATGAGGATTCACCAGTGTAGGAGCTTGGGAGATAGCTTTCTTGATGGCTTCAAAACTTTCTCTTCTCTCCTTCATCGATGAAAATGGAATATTATTTTTAATAATGACTGTCAGCGGTTTTTCCAACGTTGCAAACTGAGGAATAAATCTCCACACAAAATTTATAGTTCCCATAAAACTTTGGAGACCTTTTTTATAGCTTGGGAGGGATAAGGACATAATTGACTTAATCCTAGCTAGTTCGATAGACATACTTGCTGCTGAAATAATATGTCCCAACAAATTTCCTTCCTACATTGTGAAAAATGCACTTTTTCAGATTCAGTGAGACGCTAAATTCCCTACATCTTCGAAAGAATTTCCTTAGATTGGTGATATGATCCTCAGCATGTTTGGAGTATACAGTGATATCATCAAGGTAAACCAAGATCATATCATTGATGAGTCCCTTAAGTGCCATATCCATGGCTCTCTAAAAGGTGGCCTTTGTATTAGATAATCCAAAAGGCATCTTGTTGTAAGCACACGTGCCCCATTTCGTGGTGAAATTCGTCTTGAATTGATCAAATTCTTAGAAAAGAATCTAATTGTATCCTGAATATCCATTTGGAAAGGAAAATATTTTAGCCCCTGCCACTATTTGGAGGATTTTTTCCATTGAGGGGAGAGGGTAGTGGTTTTTCAAAGAGGCACAGTTCAGGTCCCTAAAATCCATGCATAGCCAAATTTCACCGTTCTTTTTCCTTGCGATTACCAAATTAGCTATCCACGAAGAATGGTTGAGAGGAAAAGTTATACAGGCCTCGATAAGATTGGTTAGCTCTTTCTACATCAATGGTTTGATTTGGGGATTAATTGGCCTCTGCTTTTGAGGAATTGGTTTAGAGTTTGGATCTAGTTCAATAGTATGTTGAGCCAAGCTGGGATCAAAACCACGCAAGTTATTGTAACTCCATGCAAAAATATCGTGGTATTCCTGACATAATAAAAAAAAATACTCTTTCTCCTAAGTAGTATATACCTTACTAATTTTTAGGAATTTCTCACTTGCCACCTAGACCTCTTCAAAATATTCCTCTTTTACCACCATTTTGGTGCTCTATTTGGCTTGATCATCTGGATTAAAAATGGATTCCAATGTAACCAGGCCTTTTGGCAGCTTGTTTCTTTTCAGCTGTATAATCTGATCATTGTAAGAGTTTTGGAGTTTATCCTGGTGTTTGGCAGTGAATTATGCTTCTTGTTGTAGGAAGAGAACAATATATTGATCACTATCAAACACCTTTCAACTACCCACATTATCTAGTACCACAGGACAAAGCACCATTTTGACTGTCTGCTTCCCTTCTTTCATGATGTCTATTGGTACATCATATTAAGAACCAATGCTAGCCAACCTATTAGCATCTTGATTTTGTTTCTTGGGGATTGCATGAATTCTGAAAGCTTCAAAATATTCTATCAGATCCCAGACCTAAATTTTTTATAATTGTAGTAAATCATTTTTGATGCACTATGGGCTATAACTTGGTGCACAACCAATTCACTATTGCCAAAGATAGTCAAGGTGTGAATTCTTCTTCGTCAGGACAACTAAATTCCTTATATAAGAGCTTCATATTCAACAACATTATTAGTGTAACTAAACTACAACCGAAAGGAAGAGAAATATTTGTTTCCATCTAGAGATATAAATGTAACCCCTACACTAGATCCATTTTTACTTTGTGATCCATCAAAGAACATATGCCACAATTTTTTTGTATCACTTGATGCCTTAACCAGCTGAGGTATGATGGTATCTTATTCAAGAATATAATGCATACCTAATCCAATCTCCTCCAAGAACAATAGACCAGATTCTTCATTTTCCACTAAATCAACCAGAATAGACTGTATTGATGGTTTACGCTCACTTAATTGAGAATCATATTTAGAACCTCTTTGATGAGAGTATTTGGCTCATGATCTATATCCTCATCTTCATGATCACAAATGGTGTAATTACCATTTATGGGTTTGGATGTGTAAGGTTCCATGTGATTGTGACAGATTGATTCAGCCCTTATAGTTAGCTTAGTCCCATATCGGGTCCTCAAGATCATATGTGACCAGTATGATGTCAAATAACCTCCCATTTTTGTGGTGAATTCCCGTGATCAGTAGATGGCGAAGAGGGGAGGGAGATCAATGATAGATATATCATGTATAAAATTCAAACTAAGAAATGCTTTGATAGTGAGCTGAATCCCCTTAATGACCCCCATAGTTTGGACTATAGTACCATCTAGCTGAACAAACCCTCTCAAAATTGGAGCATATGGAATTTTTAGTACATCCATGACCTGCTTAGGCATCATGGAACTACTGGCTCCAGAATTGATGACACAATTGTGCACCAAATGGTCACCAATAATTAACGAGATATAAAATGGTGGAGGCTTGTTGGTCTTAGCATGTATTTTTGTCTCAAGTTGGCATAAGTTTGTTTCCACTACTACTTCCTGGCCTAAAGATCTATTAGTAGTGTCAAATATATTCAAAGTATCTCGTAGCATGTTCCTTTGAGAAGGAATTGAAAGTGCATCCCACATTGTGATGCTCAAATTGGTCTTCTTCATTTGTTCCCTGATGCTGAATGGAATAGATCCCACTTTTCTAATTCCTTTTAGGGCATCGGGGTCTTCCTTTAGATAATGCTTATTGGGTACTATGATACTCGACGTCCCATCTTTCTTTGTAGTCTGATCCGAGGATACTTCTAATGGTTTCTTACTCATGCCTTTATCATCTGGTACCTATGTTGGGTCCTGAGAAGTGGATGTCTGATCAGTATGGGAATATTTTGGGTCTATTTCCCTTTTCTTGGAATGTGTGTTAGATGCTATGTTAGAGGAGTCAGTATTCACACTACAAAAATCCTCTTCTTGCTAATTTAGTAATGTGGTTTCATTAGGAGCTTGGTCTTGGCTTTCTGAAGTGGATGGTTCAGCAGATGATTTAGATGGAGTAGTTATGCTTTGAACCATGAGGACTAGACTCAAAAATCCATTTGGGAAGAGATTATGAATATGGGACTGAGAACAAGGGTAACACCATTCATAGTATTGGATGAGGTTTCTCTGGACCAGGACTATAGCTTGGGAAGTACTGGCAGCAGAAGGGCTCCAAAAATTCAAAGGTTTTACATTTGTGGCTTGGCTTAGGGCTTGATTTTGTGACTGACAGTTTCCATGGAATGGAAGATGGTTCGTCTGATATTGGGGTTGAAAAGGGCGAGCATACTGGGACTGTGACCTCTTCATTGCTCTGAGTTCATTCCCAAAAGTTTGTAATAGTGACTTTACCTTAGCCAAATCATTTGAGGGATTATATGCATGCTTGGACACTAGAATGGAAGCTGTCAGAACTAGGGCAATGACTAGGTGTTGTTCTACAAGCTCTACAAAAACAAGATTGGGAGGCCTAGGAGAAATTTTACCTGCTTGAATCAAGCAATTTTTAGCTCGTACAGAAACTTCGTAAGTATCAGGGATAATGGTTCCCCACATGGACTGAATCATGATGGCTACATCACTATTCAATGCACATAAGTAATATATAAGTGTGATTTCTAGGGATGGCCTTACAAGTTCTAGGATCCATTTCTAAGACTTGTCAAAATGGAGGTTGAAATCACTCATATACTCTTGAGGAGAAAACTTGATAGTATGAAATTGTTCTACAAGTGAAAGATTATAACTTTGGTCCTTCAACTATTTACACAACTTTGTGCCTAAATCCTTCTAAGTGGTAATGGATCCAACAACTAAACTTTGAAACCATTGAAGTGCTCTACCTTTGAATAAAGTAGTAAGGAGTTTAACTGCCAAATTATCTTCCGTGATACTGTGTACTACGTAAACGCTAGCTACATCTAGTATGTGCTCCCGATGTGAAACATTAATCTCCCCAATGTAAAATGGTAAAGTTTTCAAGGTAGCTGCCAGTATGGCGTTTCTTTGCACTAACAACAAAGGAATGCTGGCATTGAATGAAGGAAAAGTATTGGCTACCATGACGTTCAAAATTTGGTTGTGTCTTTATGGGAAAAAATGTCTTTCAGGAGGAGTTGAATGCCCTCTACGAGGTAAAGCGATAGTTGATGATACCAAAAGGTTTCTTCCTCTTTTTCTTAGGGGAGACAAAGAAAGCTCTGTATAATTATAATTTTCCCACCTTGAAGAAGCTCTTGTTTGAATTCTTTGCATAATTTGATTTATTGAACTTTGAAATATACAGAGATGGAGTCCCCAGGAACTAACTCTCTCTGTCCCACTGCACATGACAAAAACTATTGTCTCTAAATCACTGCACCTCCCAAATGGATCGAGAATTAATCACAACATTCAGTGTGATTGGAACACATGGGATAACCTCTAAAGCTATGGGACTTGCACTTGAGGTGAACCTCTGGAGAATTTCGGCTTCCCCTTCCTAAACTAAACATAACACTACTTCAGATGTAAGAAAGATGACTAACTACACATACTAACATTTCATGGGATTAGGGAGAGATAATGGAAGAAAATAAAATCTATACTAGAAGTAATGATGCACCAAGAAAAGGGATGTTCAACTTCCAGAAGGGTAAATGTGGGTAGGATGCTCACATCATTGGCCACCTTCACCTATTACAACTTAGAAAGGGTACAAAATACCACAAACTGGAAGCACACGTTCCTTTGCTAAACTTTAAACATACACAATAGAAAGATCAAAACTGATTTGATACACAGATAATTTATCAAAAGGATAATCAAAATCACATGTCAAGCATCAACTTAAGTGATAATAATAATGCAACTCTTAATCAATAGGAGGAAAATAGTTTCTCACAACTGACAAAAATTAATCACACTATTCTTTTCAAAATATGAAATAGATGATCTGAAATAAAGGTAAATTAATCAATAATGCTAAGGAATCACATTCACAAAGCATGCAATGAATAATAATTCAACACAATAAAATAGATCTTCAAGTGCAAGGTATAACTCTGAATATAATTAAAAGGTTTAACAAATCTCTGAAAGCACTCTTCCAAGCTTGATGAGAAAAATCACCAAAAATCTCTAAAAATATGTATGTATCTATCAAATAATGGAAGCATTCCACTATTTATAAGTTCCTAGGTTGAGCCATTATAGCTAGGCCTTTAACTAACATTTAACAAAAAATACTAATGTCAGTAATATAAGGGAATAGGCTCTCATAAAAATAACAATTTTTTTTACAAAAGATTGACCAAGTTAACCCTGTAACTTTGACTAATTCCAGATCTTGAACTTGTCCTTTCATGGCCACTCAGCTTTGGCCTCATTCATCTACATCTACTATTTCTACAATTTTGTGTTTTCCTTCCTCCCATACAAGCATTCGTAATCTATAATCGAAGAAGCACTTGATAACACCCTAAGTTTCTTCATCTCCAGCCCCACATGCATAATGATTTACTACGTCTGATGTCTCGATCTCTTTTGTGATCCTAGCTAGTAACCTTTGAAGTTTATTTGTGACTTTCTTGAATCTCCCTTTGAAATTATGACATAAGACCAGTTGGTCAATGGAGTCACTATTGAAATTCTTTGTGATGTCAACATCACGCTTCACCAAATATTTAAAATTTTCCTTAATCTGGTCCTTAGGAAGAGCATCGATATTTTCATTGAAGAACTTGTAGTTGGCGTTATCAAACTCCTCTGAGATGTCATTTAGGGCATCTGTAATCTCCACTCATTTTTCCTCCAATTTTTTAATTAGATCTTGTAATACCTGATACTGGATTTCCATGGCCTTTTGATATTCAAACAATTTAGAGGCATCATCAATCACTTCCTCCTGAAGAAGAAAACCAGAATCCTCTTCTCTAATGTCACTTCATGTTGCCAAGGTTAAATTTAAATTATTATTATCCTCAGAGAAGGATTCTTCCATCTTAGAAATGGTGATTTTTACAACTTGCAAATAATTATAAATCTCAATGGCTTCCTTGATCAAAGGATTAGCTTCATGCAGGATTCTTTCCATCTACCCACTCACTGATATCCCTTTCTAGCATAGCTTCTCGAGCTCATGGTAAGAAATATTATCGATTGTAGATGAAATTTTCACAGCCATAGTATTTAAGACGTCAGTGGATGGAGTGGGTTGGGTTACTTTATGTAGTAATGTAGTGAGTTACTCGACCTTCGCCTTGAGCTCATCCTTGGTGGCCTTGTCTTTATCATATTTCTCCAAAAGGGCCCCAAGATAAGTGTGTACATCCTACTTGGCTCCTTCATGAGTAGAGTTCCCCAATGAGAACTTTGATATCCTGTAATCTACTGATGTGATTATTTATTTATTTTTCCCCTCAATGGGGTTTGTCACTTCTATCACATGCTCTCAAGATGGATTAACTATCAGAATTGATATGGTTCTTGTTCTCTTGGCCTATATTTTGGGCATGGAATCCAATACACTTAGATCTATAACATATCCCATAGGAACCTTTTTCTTTTGGTTAGGGGTCTGTCTATAAATCCATTCTGGTATGGCTAGAGCCAATGAAGATGGAGTGGTAGATCCGATACCTAAAGCATCAGTTAGAGCAAGATCACTAGAAATACCAACTGATATCTGAGCAAAGGTAGCAATGATAGAAGGTGTGGATGTAAGGACAACCATAGGAATTTAGAAATCAATGTTGGGGGTTGTAATTGAAGAAAATGGGAGTGTCAAAGGAAGTGAAGAGGAAATGGGTGACCCAAAATTTTCCGCTGCTAATAGAACTAGAAGTGACGAGAAACCTGGGCCATAGAAGGGGATGTCAAAGTTTAAATGATGGTGGAAGTGGAAAGAATTGATACTGGAAGTGATAATGGAGGAAGGGGAAGATGTGATGGATCTTGAATGACACTAGGAGAGTCACTAACTTTAACTACTTATGTTACTGGCACTGCAGGTGATGTAATCTTGGGAGCAGAAGACCTAGAGAGAGATGCGTCACCAACCACAAATGAAATTTTCTTTGGAATTATAGGAACCCTTGGAGTCGACTTCATTCCTTTTGTGGGTGTTGGTTAGTTTATTGTTTTTTTAGCCCCTGTATTTGTAGGCTGATTTTCCCCTTTGGGTGAGATTCCCAAGGTGGTCAACCAACTGAAAGTCCTCTTTAGAATGGGTCCTGCCCTTTCCTTAGTATTTTTGCATTCTTCCACATACTAATCAACCCAGGACAATGGTTAATTAGCAATATTATCACTCTTGTATGATGAATCTAGTGCCCCATCATTGTCCTACATGTCCTTTCGCACATCAGCCAAACCAAATTTCTGAACTTCATTAAGGCTTAACCTTTTATAATCCCTTTGTCGCACTATGTATTCATCCTGATAATGAATCCATATATCTTATAATTAGGGTAAATGAGCACTTGATCGACCTGTCTCCCCAAATTTACCCCAATAGTAAAAATTAGTCTATAGATGAAAGGTCTGCAGGGTTACCTCATCCATTTATGCATCAACATTTTTTCCCTTGTGAATATTTGGCAAGAATACATACCAATCAAAACAGGTAAATGCATTCCCACCTTGTGATGCTTATTTTGGATTGGATGATAATCCAATAACTATCGAAATAATTCAAAAAGAATCCATTTGTCAATGGCTCAGCTCGGCAACATGCTTGGGGCACTTATGAAACCTAGAATCCAAATGTAGGTAAATGTAGGAAACTTAAAGTAGATTCCTTCCCATTATCGTACCTCTTGGAAAGCCTCACTGGAAAACCTCTGATTATATAGTTCTTTTCAAAAGGATAGATAATCATAGTGAAGAAAGTGTCATTGAATCTTTAGAAATGCTTTTTGCCCTTGTCTAGAGGGAGTTGGGGATAAAAATCATATATTTGGGAGGTGCTGCGAACACCCCTGGTATTCAAACCCACAAAATCTCCCATAGCAGCAGCCAGATATAACGGGAAATATGTCATGTAGAAGGTCTTTGTTTCTGATACTTTTCCCAATTGATAGTGAATGCTGCTACTAATATACTCCCCCTTCAGATAAACTTGTCATTCTTCTTAATAGTTGTTATGTACAAAAACATCCATTCTTGGAATTCCTTTGCAGAAGGAAGACCTGAAACTCTTCTTAAAAGCACAATGAGATCATCGACTTCCTAAATAAAATCTAATCGATGCATAGTTCTGGGTGAGTTGGATAAATTCTTAGTCAGATAGGATTTCATCATAACCTTTGAAAATACTTCCTCTTTTTTTATCTCAGTGTTCCATTGCTATTTCTGGTGAAATTGTGGCGTAATATTGAATTTCTGGAAGTTTAATCAAATTCTCAAAGAAATTTGGGTCTAAATAGATCACCACCTTATCATAACTATCCATAATTGACATGGAGTCCTTGTCGAAGTGGGTTGTTGCAACTAAGACAAATTCTGGGCAATGCACAGATACGGGAAAACCCACGGCAAGGGATAGACCACTTTCATAGATGGCCTACATCCATGGCTTCTTGTTTGGGACCTTTAATTTCTCCCAAAACTCAGGGAGATCAATTTGTCCTAGATCAATGTCCCTAATATTTCCTAAGTCAGAGGATAGGAAGGATTGGGGAGCAACCGTGAGAAATGTGCACTTCATCTTCTCTTTTCCCTTTGAAGTGGAGGCAGACATGAAAACCTCTATTTCGGGATCTGAATGTTGTAGAAATTCTAAAAACTTGAAAATAATAAATCTCTAAAATTCCAAACTAGAAAATTCTGAAAGGAATGACCGAATCAAAATCCCCAAAAGAGTTTCCCGAACTTAAATTTATGAAATCAAAAACTTCCAAAAGAAATATCTGAAATGAATTTGTCCAAAAACAATTTTTTTGAAATAGTTTCCCAAAGTTGGAGGTTCTGAAACCCCAAAAGCAAAAAATCTCCAAAATTCCGATAGCAAAAAAGTTCTGAAATCTCAAAATGAGAAATTTTTTGAAAACCCAAAACTAAGATCTCTGAAGATTTTCACCAAAGGAGTTCTCTGAATATTTCTAGAGGAAATTGTAAAACTAAATGTTAAATCACCTAGCTAGAAAATGAGAACTGAAAATAAGTATGAGAGGCCTAAAAATATGCTTTGAATAACTTTGAAAACCCAGAGGAAACTCAAAAAATGAAGCATTGTGAACCAAAAGAACGACATCACCAAAATAAAGAGAGAAACTAAAAGAAAAGACCCAAATGAGGAGAAAACAGAGGAAAAAGACCTATAACCAAATTAAAAAATAAACAAAAAACATACCTTGAAAAATACGTAGCAAAGTACAAGAATGGAATGCTAGAGAGAATGTGTCAAGTAAAATGACAAGTAAAAATCTGAGATTAAATAGAAATCCCGATATTAATGGTAAAAATACGATTTGTACAAAGGTAGGTAAAAATTAATTATGCACAGAATCTCGAAAAGTCTAAAACTTGAAAGCTCAAAATTCTAAAAATTAGGGATTTTGGACTTTGGAAAATGGGAAGCAAAAAGACGAATAGGAGATTAAAAAGTACAAAACCTGAAAACCTGAAAGTCTAAAAAATTACACTTTCAGAAATTCAAATTTCGAAAAAAATCAAGTGAAACTCCCAAAAATGACTCAAAGAACTCAAAAAACCCGAAACCTAAAAGTATGAAAATTCAGACTTCGGAAGTTCAAGAGGGATTTTTAAAAAAAGAGCCAAAAAGTCCCAAAACCTGAAGACAAGAAAGTTTTAAAATTCAGACTTTCAGAGTTTCAAACTTTGAAACTGAGCTTAAAACTCTAAAAGAGAAAAAACTACGATGTCTAAAAATTTAAAATTTTTAGATTTTCGGCTTTAGCAAAAATTCATTGTGCGAGGATTTCCTTAAAAAACATTGGTCTAACATACATCCTTCTTCTGGGTAGGTTAAATAGTTAATAATACTTAGAGCTTGTTGGTGGTCAAAATAGTCTTGCCCCATTTGTGCCTTTAAAAATTTATTGATTTACAACCTTTATCATTTTCTCCTTCCCCGTGTTGCGCTTGGTCAGTCTTTGCTATTATATTTTACTCATCTCCTGGGTCGAAGATCATGTATGGGTCCATGTTTGTCTCCTCATTTCTTTGTTCCTTTGAAAGGGTCTTTATTTTGAGTCTCCCATGCTTTGTTCCTTCAAAACTCATGTTTTCCCGTTCTCTCTATTTCCCACAATCAGGATTTGTTTTCCTTGACGTTTCTATCCTAGATACTTGAAGAAGAATGAATTGATGTGTCCCTAAAGAACATATTTGAGCCTTGTAATATTTCTAAACTTTCTCTCCTTGAAGAAAAATTCATTCCCAGGCTCAAAAGGTCATTTTTCTATGTTTTACTATTTGACAGGTGTTTCTCCAGGTCAAATTTGCATCCTTGCATCTTCAGGGGACGTGGCACCTTTTGGTTGGATGCAGCTCAGCTAGGTACTTAGAAAAAATTCATGGAAAGCCTTAACTCAATTTTTTTCCACGTGGAGGCACGATGCTCATTTGAAGCTCTAACTTTTACTTTGGCCTTGGAGTAGTGTCAGGAGCACACCTAGAGGCTTTTGCTACTTTTCCTAGACTTAGATAAATTTTTATTTCAGTTGATACAGTTTGGCGGAACAAGACATGTCGCGAGCTCTTGCTCATTCAGGGTCTCCACTTTGGGCACCATCTTGAAGTTGCACCATGAAGACTCGTGGAAGCCTTTACTCAATTTGCAGTTTACTTGGAATTTTCAATGGCTAAAGGAGACTATCTCAGATCATGACATGTGGTGCTTTCCACTGAGCTTCAAGTGTTAAGGAAAACCATGCCAGAACAAGACATATGGCGAGCTCGCACTCGTTCAGGGTATCAAATTTTTGAGACCATCTCAAGGAGCACCATGATGACACGTGGCAGTTTAAAAATTCAAAGAGGCAGAGAGGTGGACCATCAGAGGCCACTTGGATTTTTTACCCCTTAAGGATTAAAATATAAAAATGACCCGCAAACCGGCTGAGGGAAATAGTCAATGCTTTACCTTGATCAATGGCAGAGGTGCAGACTCTTGGTGGAAATTTGAAATTTTTCCCTTTGGGAGAAAAGAGTCAAAAGTAAAAAAGGAAGTGTGGCCCCACTTGAATCATATTTAGACACATGTCAGGCTCATTTCCTGAGGGTGAAGCTGCGGGGAAATCTTGGAAAATTTTCCCTTTTCCAAAAGAGAGTAAAATGACAGAATTTGAGCATGGTTTCGCTTGAATCACATTTGGAAATGCCTCAAGCTCATTTCTTGAGGGCAGAGGTGTGGAGCAATATGTAAATTTTCTCCATTTTGCCAAAAAAATGTAAAAAGTCAAAGGAAGCCCCTGGGTCTGTTCTTAAGTTTGAATCTTTCACGTGGAAGGCCCAAATTCAAAGTAAAGATAAACGGAAACTAATAGTCTGAAATTTTATTTTCCCCCCATTTTTCTGAAACACATCTAGAAGGGTGAGTCTCCATGATTTCTTGGTCTTATCTACATGCTAAATAGAGAGGGGATTTAATTTTTATATCTATGTTTGGTGGGAAGATCTGAAAAGATGTCTTTCACCATTAAAATGGTCTGAGTTTATTGCTCGATCAGATTTACTGTTTTTCTTCTCCCAAGCACGCAAAGAGCCAGATTTGACAAATTAGGGACGAAAGTTGTTGGAAAATTAAAGAAAGAGTGATGTACCAGAGGAATGAATTGAAAGGGGGAGATATTCGATGAAATCTACCCCCTCGAGCACCTAATGACTTTTTATGGATTTGATTCTAAGAATTGTGAAAGAATCATGATGAGCACTGGTGAATTTAAGGTTTTTGTCCTTTGGGGAGAAAGGGGCTCTGCCGTAAACATTATAAATTGCAAAAAAAATTCATGCAAATGGTGGGAAGTTAGAGGTCAGAGTGTTAGAGGTCAAAGAAAATTACCAAGAGGAAAATTTGACTAAGCCTATCTTTTGAGAATCCATATGATAAACTAGGTTATCTTTTGTTGTAATAAGTTTTATTGTGTCAAGGTGGTTGCAAGTGTACAACCATTGAAAAGATATGAGATTGTTCTATGAAACTTTCCCTTACTAATAGATTTAATCAAATTCAATTTTTTCTATGTTGTCTTGAGAAAAATGTGTTGGTTTTATTTCTAAATGTATGCAAGTAGTTTCTCCTGTTTCAGTTGCAATCTTGTATTAAAATATAACCCAATCACACAGGCCTCAATCCTTGTGAAATTTTAGTGGCATCTGTAATTCCATTTCTTATAAGAACTTTCATTTGGGATTGGAATAAACAATTTTAAATCACTTTTCTTTCATCTATTGATAGAGATTGTTTGTAAGCCTCTGGGTGTACCTTAGGCATGATTTGGATTAGATCTTGATGCTTTTTTGGATTTTCT